>CM029014.1:162675748-163275748 GCA_016801055.1 Panax notoginseng
TATTTTATATTATTTTACTAATTTTTTATTTATATTTTATTTTAAATTAATTTATTTCATTTTCTCCATAAATTTTGTTCATTTCCACTTAAGCTTGACCAAGTAGAAATTTGTTCTTTTCCACGTCAGTTTCCTCTCTCCTTGTGTCAAATTCCGTTAAAAGTCAAAGAATTTAACGATTTTTGTGAGCTGACCTAAAGTAGAGTGATCAAAAAAGTATTTATCCCATCTTTATTCTAAATTAAAAAATTATTATTGACTTTTGACAATTGATTTGTAATATTTTAAAACTTTAATTTAATATTCTTTTTTTAAAATTTATAAAAAATAATAAATGTCCAAATGAAGAGTGTATAGGCTTCGAGTAAATATAATCAAGTATATAGCACTATGTTGGAGCTTCATAATCATCTAGATTGCAAATTTTGTAACTTCTTTGCTTAGCACTTGATAAAAGTTGCTCTACAATTGTACAGTTGCTATGCAATTGGACTTTATATTTAGGTTTGATATGTTACAACTGCAACCTATTTTTAATGCTATACCATAATCATTTTAGTTTTGTTCAAGGGCAATGAGGATTTTAACAAACTTGATATGACTCATCTATTCCAATTTCTTTATGCACGAGTAGCTCAAGTGTGTTGGGCAAGAAGGTAGAGTTTATTTATTGGTTTTGGATTTAAGTTATAGCATAAATCATCATATTGTACAAATTTATTTGCATATCAATCATAAAATAAGACATTATATTTACTTTATAAAAAATTAATTTATCACAAATAATATATATATATATATATATATATATATATATATATATATATATATATATATATATATATATATTATCATTAAATATTATTTGATTTTCTACATCCACGTTCGTAATTTTATTTACTAATAATTAAGCACACCTGAATGATTGAATGAAATAGATCTCTGATTGATAATTGAACAATGAATGAATAAAAGTGTTTGATAATTATATGTCTTAATCATCTAAATGAAAGTACTTTCCCATTTTAACCCTTCGAGTTATTTTGATTAAAATTTTCTAATATATATATATATATATATATATATATATATATATATATATATATATATATATATATACACACACACACACACACACACACACACACACACACACACACACTATCACACAAATATCAAATTATCATTAATGAACCTTAAAATACATAATAAATTTAATAATCTAAATATATTATTTTTCAAATATAATAATATATTAGTCAAATACATCAATATCAAGTATAATACTACTTCATTCATTCTAAAATATAAAATTGTCATTTAATTTTTGAAAGTCAATTTTAGATATTTTAAATTTTGTAATATATTTGTTAATAATTAAATACATCAATATCAAGTATAATAGTACTCCATTCATTCCAAAATATAAGATTATTATTAAGTTTTTAAAAGTCAATTTTAGACATTTTAAATTTACAAAAAATATTTTTTTTAAATATAATAATACAATTATACAAAGTATATTAATATAAAATACAATAATAACCATTCTCTCAAAAACATAATAGCAGCATTAATTTTTTGAAAGTTATGGTTAGATATTTTAAAACTTAAAATTGGAACAAATTCATTTAATTTTAGTAAATACAAAATACTAATAATTATGAAATTTATTGTTTTATAATTGTGAATAAATCAAATTGTAAATTAATTTTTTGAAAGTTAATAATTATTTTATATTATAACTAAGAGTGCTAAACGTAATATTAATATAATTATAATATATATAATGACATCTTCCCCAATTATACCCAAACATCTCCCCCAATTAGTCGATATTTGAATTGGAGGAACTGAGAAAGAGATGGAACCATGAGAACAATGGGTTGATTACAATGGGTGTTGGCTTCGCCGTCGGCGTCCTTGGAGTTGTGCTCCTCTCACACGCAGCCTACACTACTATTCAATGTAATTTCCTCTCTCTATCTGTCTACTCTATAGTAAAAGTAACAAGAAGTTACCAACTTATTTGATTGGATTTGATTGCAGATAGAGCTTTGCTCAAGATCACGGAGGAGGAGTTCTCCGGACCCCAATGAATGTAAATCTTACTCTATGTATACATATCGCTATTTAGAATTTGTTATATGAATATATATGTGATGGATCTAGGGTTTTGATAATGGCTGCAGGTTATTGTGGAGTTGCTTTCATGGTTGATTTTATGCATGTGGGCTGCTCTGATTGTGCCTGGAAAGTTCCTCTCCATACTTCCCGATTCTGATGAGAACATGTATTATTATTATTATTATTATTATTATTATTATTATTATTATTATTATTTTACTTTTTTAGTTTCTATTGAGTTAGAAATTTCCTTATTTCCTTAATTTAGACTACAATCATATCCTTGCATTATTATATCAAACTATGAGAGGTTTTAGTTATAATTAACTCCTGATCATCATCTGTAATTGACCATTTTAACTTCAAAATGAGCATTATATTATTACTACGTACTATTATTTAGTCCTTATCACTTCTAAGTTGGATCAATTAAACAAATCCAAAATACTCTGTACAACAATTGCATCAACCAGAATAATTTTTATTATTTAGTACTTATCACTTCTAAGTTCGTGCATTGCCTATATATTTTTCAGTTGTATTGTTGCTAAAGTTATTGTTGAATGTGATATGGTCAACAAGCATTCTTGCTGAAGCTCTAGCTTGCAGCATACTAAAAATAATAATTTTCGATTCTATTCTTTACAAGTTTTTACTTTTTGATCCGTGCCCCCTTAACTTACTTACATGATGGAGATATTGACTTAACATCCTTCAATAACAATTAATATTGACATTGTAAATGAATGAAGGATTACAGTTAGCTCCATATACCATATTTGTTGGTTGTGTTTGTTTTAATTTTTATATACATTCATATTATTGCCTGCCTTTCTTGTTAATGAGGAGTCTGTCTGATCGGCATAAATCTTTAGTCATGTTTAGGCAGCTTTGAATTATATTCTGTTTGGTGTTTCTACTTGAAGCCAAGGCAAGGCAAGGCAGTTGATCAAAATTGTTTCAAATAGTGCTTTGCTTTACTTACTAAAGAAGGGATACTAAAAGCAGCCATACCCTTTCCAAAAATTTATCTTGTTTTGAGAAATTACCCAATTAGGGAAATTGATATTTTTGCTTCACATTAATTATTAATGAGATTCACATGTATGTATGTATGTATGTATGTATTTATGTATGTGAGGAAGGCCTTCTTTATAGAAATATTACTTTTTCTTTATGGAAATAACAATTCCTTTTCCATTTTTACTAAAAAAAATTAATTTAATTTATCTTTTCAGGTTCCAAAGGGAAGGAGATTTTTCTATAGTTTTTTTTTTAAAATTTGTGGCTGCAACTTGAGAATATTATTTTAGCTCTTAGTTATTTGATTAACTAACTAATGTTCTGATCTTTTTTCTGAGAGAGTAAATCAAACTGTTAATGTCAAAAATAATACAATTTAATACCATTTCAATATTATTCTCTGCATCATTACTACTTTTAGTAACTTGATTAAAAATTTCAATTTTTTTGGATACAAAAATCTTTATAGAATGTGACTTATCAAAAAAATAGACTAACCTCATGCCAATATGCTATATTAGTAACATTATACATGTAAGTATGATTGAGAGTCAATTTTAACCAAGCTTGGGATTGTTATGACTTAATATGATAATCTCATGCTAAGAATGCCCAAGTATGGACTGTTTTGTACCAATGACTTTCTAACTATGCAATCATGCCCAATTCTATGATAACATGTTATAATGATGTTCATAATCTTGCAAGTATGCTTAGATGATCAAGATAGCAGAGCTTAGGACTACTTTGGAATAAACATTATAAATTCATTCTTAAAGTTCTAAGTTTGGGGCTGTTATGGTCATCTATAGAACATGGCCATATTAGATTGTAAAAAACTTATGTTGTGTCATGAAATTATGCTAGAAATGGTTGCAAAAGTGCAGCAAGTCATAAGCTATCAAACTTGTAGAGCTTCATGTGTTATATGCTATGTAAAGTGAGCTTTGAATGCCAAAAACAAGCTAAGCTATTATACAAGACAAAGTTATGATATAATAAGTCTTATGTGGTAAAAATATATGTCTCAATGAATTAAATGGCCAGAAAATGAGTTTGAGGTTTTAAAGCCAAAACAGGAAAATCTAGGCCTGTGTTAAGCAGGCCAAGTTGAGGCTTATGTAGGTGAAGCCTGACTTGACTGATCCAATGTCTAAGCCTGATTTGATTGATCCAATGTCTAACCATGGAGAAAAATACTAAGCTTGACTTGATTGTTTTCTTTTTGAGTATGCTGATTCTAATGAGATTCAAATAGCTCATTGGTATGTCTTGAATAATTGTGAAGACGTGCAACCTTATATTGAGTAAGTTATACATTTTATCATTAAATTATTTAAATAATTATTGCTTCATACTAGTTTTTAGTACTAATATTATTCTTATAGGAAATGTGAGGAGGAATTGAAACTAGCTTACGAAAACAACATCGAATTGGAAAAAAGATTTCCTCAGTAGTTTAAAAAGAAGGTAAAATACGTTTTCTTCCCCTTTTAAAGTTGTTTGTTGCTATTTGAAAATCAATGAATAATTTAAATTTTTTTCATTGATAGATTCATCATCTTTGGAATACCGCATCAAATGTCATTAGTGATCAACCGAGTGCACCTTCTTCAAATAGAAAAGCTGCAGCTGTTGGCATGAGTCAGCCTACAAGTGCTACATTAGATGTTCATGTAAGTGATATGCGCTCACAACTTTTTAAAATAAAACTTTACCTATATATTTAGTACTGGAGTGATCCAGTATACTTGAAAAATAGATTTAGTATTGGAATGTTCATGTATTGTTGGGAATCATATTAAACTATTTCTTATCTGCCTTGTGACAGTTATGTCCCATTTGCATTACCAATCCTAGGGATATGGCGTTTGGTTGTGGACATCAGGTATCACTGTCAAAAGGTTTTTGGTTTTCATTTTTAGAGAACATGACTAAAGTGAATCTTCAAGTTTTCTTTTTCGTTCTTATTTGTAGACATGTTGTGAATGTGGACAAGACCTTCATCTCTGTCCTATATATCGAAGCACCATCCAGACTAGGATAAATCTTTATTAAATATACTCTAATGATGACCTTCGTTTTATTCTCTGTATATATATATTTTCTTTTAGTGATCAAAATAGGTTGATCTTTTCATCTTCCATTTGTAATAAGTTATTGAATAATGCAGTTTGGGAAAATTTAGCACGTTTTCTTGACTTTGTTATTATTTTACTGACTTTGCTATTATTTTTAAATATATGCAGGAAGATTACTTCTACGACTTGCCTTACAATATTGGGTATCAAATTTTCGTTCTACATTTACGGAAGACAAGGGACGAAATTATGAAGTGTACTCTCTCTATATATGTAGATATATACTTTGATTGAAGAATTGTGGTAGCTTTAGATGATTAATTGTAAAGATAAGAATGATTATGTAGTGGACGATTTTATTAAGTTATTAATATTTTAGTTTTTTATATTTTTGTCATTATTTGTTATGGGGACATTGAGCCAGTCAGGTACACAAAAAGAATGTCAAATTTTGATTTGACAACAATATAATTCGTTACCAAAGCATTGAACAAGTTTTAATATACCAACAATTTTTTATACATTTAGCAACAAATTTTCGTTGCTAATGACATTAAAAATATAATATTTGGCAACGAAAAATTAACCTAATAACAACGGAGAGGATATTGTTGCTAATACTAACATAAAAGGTAATATTTTTTATCGTTGCAAATCATATCAACTTTCGATGCACATATAAAGAAACGACAACATATAATGTCGTTGCTAATCGACGACTTTCGTTGCTATTGAAAAATAACCAGAAACAAACATTTTCGTTGTTGATTCAGCATAATGTCGTTGCCAAATAATATAATCAGCAACGCAAATCGTTGCTAAAAAGTTTACATTTCTTAACGAAAGCAAGCTTATGCAACAATTTTCATAATTTATTGCAACGAAAAATGTCGTTACAAAATGGTGTCAATTGCAACGAAAATGCATGGTCGTTGTAAAAAAGAATAGGTCATTTCGTTGCTAATTAGCAGGCTTTAGCAACGAAATGGGATTTTTAGCAACGAAATTTTAATTATTCTGCAACAATACATTTTGTTACTAAAGGATCGATGTCTCTATACGAAAGCCAAATTTCGTTGCAAAATGTATTACTTTTGGCAACGAAAGAAAAAAGTTTATTGCGGAACAATTAGCAACGCTCATTGCGCAACGAAAGACGCAACGACAGTAAAGTCGTTGCCAAAACCCTTTTGCAACGAAATTTGTCACCTTTAGCAACGAAAATCGGTTGTTGCTGAAGCCCATTTTTTTGTAGTGATAGGTGTTGACTAGTAAACCCATGTGGTAGAACGCAAAAATCGCGTTTCTAAAAGTCGTTGTAACAACCCGATATTTTCTATACAAATAAATTAGAAATTTTGCGTATAAATTTTTTTTTATTTTAAATATGGGGAATATGTGCCAAGATAATGTTGGTATGTATTTAGGTGAAATATTTATTACATGAATGATTTTAAATAATTTTATTTTAAAATTTTTGATTGTTATAAACTATATTATTATAATAATTAATTTTATAGTAGAAATATTTTTATTAATTATTTTCCATGAAAATATAATCATATATTATTTATATAATATATGAAATGATTTTTTTATAATTATAATAATTATTTTATTATATGAATTTTAGTACAGATTATCAAGTTAAGTATTTTAACTTAATTAATAATGTTAAGTATGACAGATAAATCAGATATGGAATCCAAACCCTAATTTTAGATTTTGATCAAGGAATGAGAATAATAAAATAATATTATTTATATTTTGATTTTTAGTGCTATAATTATATACTGTATAAATGTGGACTGACAATGATTGGTCAGTTATGGTGTATTATATCAAACCCTAGTTTTACTGATGCAAACCCTAAATAAACAATTTTGGGTAGCATGTATTAAAATTGTTAGACTATGTTCATTACATGACCCAAAACAATTAAAGGAGAAGCCCAAAAGAAATAAAATACAAGCCCAAACTTAGTCCACTTGACTAAGGGTATTTTAAACCTTTGATTTATCTAATTTATGCATTAAAATAAAGGCTAAATGAAGGAATTAGTGGGCATTTATATAGTTGGCCCCATTAGGCCTTTTAAGGCAACAAATTATGCTAATCAATGTCCATAAGTAGAAGTCTTACACACAAGTACATGTGTGTCAATCTCCCATTGGTTGCAAATCTATTAAGCACCCTTAATCACATGATTAGGCTAATTGAAGAGATAAGGTGTTGTCATTTATCCATGGGACAATAAAAGTATGGGGGATAATAGTTAATTACCCATTCATTTGCTAGATCATTTTAATTTCTCTTATTTTCCTTCTTCTTCTTTTTCTCCCAAGCTAGCAACATATGTGACGCCCCCAAAACAGGTATACATCACCCACTCTGAATCGCCAAATAAATGGTACAGAAACGACTATTGTCTTCTAGACAATATCCACACTCAAATAAGTCCTCATAACAATTATTGATACTTTATTTTACAAAAATGGTGAGGACTACTAAAACATCTTTCTAGAATCATCATTCCATACCCCGACTAGTACTCGTTGCATTCTCGCCTCCTGAGAAGAAAAATGGAACAAAAAGGAAAGGGTGAGCTCAACTAGCCCAGTAAAGAATATTATGACTAAGATAATATAGAACAAATTATCGTTAGTCCTCAACAGGGAAAAAATCTAATAGAATACAATAGACAACAAATTTTAAATCAATATTCACAGCGAAAATAATAATTCATTAGAAGAGTTAAGTAGAGGATAAAATCTACTATCATCTATGAATTTAAAAGTCCATCATCAATATTTTATCCCTGTAACATCAATCAATATACATCTTGAATCAAATATTCATCTTTGCACTACAGACCAAAAATATTCATCAGTTGGTCATGTTCATCTAAACACCTGTTCATCTTTGCACTACGGGCCAAAGATATTCATCAGAAAATCATTCATCTTTGCACTATAGGCCTAAGATATTCAGTAATATCATCATTTAAGACTGAGGATGATGAAAAATATTTTAAAGAAAACGAATCCAGTGAAACAAAAGAACAAATATTAAGGATTCGTACTTTAAACAATTCAAGTTCAAAAATACTTCATAAATAACCATAGTGGAGTAAAATTCAAGAATGATCAAAACATGGATACAATCAAAGCTAGTATCCATAATAGATATCTTGAAAAGAAAAAATAAAAATTTAATTTTTCGGTGAATAGTGTCGTATTCGTGAATAGTGCCGTATACGTGAATAGTAAGTCTAACACTAAAAGTTTCAAATTTGATAAAAAGTTCAGATCAATATTTCGGCATAATGATATTGAAAGAAATATTATCATCTATAAAAAAAATAACATCCCTTACCTCGAAAAGACAGTACTTCTGACTGGAATACTGGATATAGTTCTGAACGGAACTTGCACCGTATAGCAACACTCAAAGTATCAAAATACTCGCAAGAATACGCTCGATAATATAGAGAGAGAAAGAGAGAGAAAATTTATTTCTGGTGTGATTTTTAATTCTAACCTAAGCACCCTATTTCTAAAAAAATGCTTAGAACACTAAAGCAGAAATATTAATATATTTATATAATTTTCCTTAGCCCACCTTTTGACCAAAACATCAGCCACACATGTGCCAAAAACAACAAAAATGTTTTTCTAAACAAAAACATTTAAAACTCCAAAAATTAATTCAAACCCGATATACCGGAACTTCAATAATTCACAATAAATAGCCATTTTATCAGAAAAATTCAAATTTTATATCCATTTCATAGGAAATTCAATTTTCTACAACTTTGTAAGTTTAAGTTTTTCCAAATTCCAAACAGAAATTGACTGAAATCCACATACGGACGATTTTACAAGCTATAATCAAATTTCAGTCAAGAAATGGGGTCCACAAACATGAAAAACATGGTTTAAATATTTTTAGTAACAATAATACTCTTCCTCCTCATTTATTCATATATCACACATTCATTGTAAAAATATCATCATTATTATATTATTAAAATATAATAATATATTTTATCAGAAAAGATAAAATATCAATTTTCAACAATTGTCACATAATTTTTTTTTTCATCTATATCCACATAAAATGAGTATTTTCTTTATCATATAAATCAATAATTAATTATTCACAAATAATATTACAGAATCACAACACTGACAACCGGGCCGTTCCCAGGAAAGAGGGGCTTTCCAATAAGGATTTTTTCTTATTGGCGCATAATTAAGTGACCAAACGTCTCCTTAGACAGAACTTTTTAGATATTGTAAATAATGCTATCTAATAATATTATTCAAATAATATGAATTATTGCTCTGATAATGGAAAATACTGTGCAGTGACAATTATTGAAACAACAATAATATAAAATATCAACGTAGCAATTATTGAATCAATAAAATAAAATATTGAACAGTAATTACTGTAACAATTATTGAGTAGTGCCTTCTTACGTAAGAATCAATAATTGATGCAATACCGTGTGCTACTGTTTTTTAACCACCGGGTATTCCAACAGTATTAACGGTAACAACTACGCCGTTACTTATAAATAACTTATACTTGTCATTTTTTTCATCCAATCACTTTCCGTTATGGGGCCCACACAAGGCTGCGCCGTCGTACGAATATTCCCCGACAGTAAGAATATTCAACGACCAAATGAATATTCACCGACAATAATGAATATTTTATAACCACTTGCTTATTCAAAAATATTTGCGCATTTGTACCCATAACTAATCACATTAATCAAATCAACCCTTACTATTTTAAAATAATAAATAGAGGAAATTCAATTTCATTTATAATAAGTTGGGGTCTTACAACCTCCCCTCCTAATGAAATTTTGTCCTCGAAATTGACATACGTACCTGGTATTTCAAAAAGGTGAGGATACCTAGCTTTCATTTCCATTTCTAATTCCCAGGTCATTTCCTCTATAGCATGGTTCCTCCACATAATTTTGACTTGTGGTATGACCTTTGTGCGTAGGATATGCTCCTTTCTATCTAAGATCTTGACAGGTGCCTCCTCATACGTTAAGTCTTCGGCTATTTCATCCGGTTCTAACTCAATAATGTGATTATGGTCTTTCACATATTTACGAAGCACAGATATGTGAAAAATATTATGAACACGAGACATGCTTGGAGGTAACGCGAGTCTATAGGCCACATTTCCCTACTCGGTCAAGAATTTGAAATGGACCAATAAATCATGGATTGAGCTTTCCCCTCTTCCCAAATCTTATAACTCCCTTCCATGTAGCAACACGCAACAATACATGATCCCCAATACTAAATTCCACGTCCTTTCGATGAATATCCGCATAATTCTTTTGTCAATTCTGTGCCGTTTGTATACGTTGTCGAATCATTTGGATCTTTTCTGTAGTAATAAGTACCAACTCGGGTCCCAACAATGTTGCTTCACCTACCTCATCCCAACATATTGGAGAGCGACACTTTCATCCATACAATGCTTCGAATGGAGCCACCCCTATACTTGCCTGATAACTGTTGTTGTAGGAGAATTCCACCAATGGTAAATACTTATCCCAACTCCCTTTGAAGTCTAGGACACAAAGTCTTAATAGATCTTCAAGAGTTTGAATAGTCCTCTCTGATTGTCCGTCCGTTTAAGGATGGTATGCCGAACTAAATCGCAAATCTGTGTCCATAGCTTTTTGCAAGCTAACCCAAAATCGTGAAGTGAATCTTGGGTCACGATCCGAAACTATGGATACTGGCATGCCATGCAATCTCACAATCTCATTTACGTACATACGAGCAAGACGTTCATGGGAATAAGTCTCCTGTATCAGCAAGAAATGAGCAGACTTAGTTAATCTATCAACAATAATCCAAATAGCATTTATGCCTTGAGAAACTATGGGAATACCTGTAACGATATCCATGGTAATCTGTTTCCACTTCCATTTCAGAATCTCAAATGTTTGCAATGGACCTTTAGGCACTTGATGCTCCGCCTTTACACGTTGACAAATTAAACACCTTGAGATAAACTTTGCACTCTCTCTTCATATTGTTCCACCAAAATGTATGTCGAAGATCATGATACATTTTGAAACTTCCAAGATGAATTGCAAATGGTGTATTGTGTACCTCCAACATGATCTTGTACTTCAAATTAGAGTCATCAGGAACACAAAGTCTGGAGTGGACTCGAAGTATTGCTTCTTCATCGATTCTTGCTTCTGGAATAGCACATTCTTATACTTTCTTCTTCATACACATCAGCTCCGGGTCTGTAGCTTAAGCAACTTTAACTTCTTCGATACGACACTATTCACCGAAAAATTAAATTTTTGTTTTTTCTTTTCAAGATATCTATTATGGATACTAGCTTTGATTGTATCCATGTTTTGATCATTCTTAAATTTTACTCCACTATGGTTATTTATGAAGTATTTTTGAACTTGGATTGTTTAAAGTACGAATCCTTAATATTTGTTCTTTTGTTTCACTTGATTCGTTTTTTTTAAAATATTTTTCATCATCCTCAGTCCTAAATGATGATATTACTGAATATCTTCGTCCTGTAGTGCAAAGATGAATGATTTTCTGATGAATATCTTTGGCCCGTAGTGCAAAGATGAACATGTGTTTAGATGAACATGACTAACTGATGAATATCTTTGGCTTGTAGTGCAAAGATGAATATTTGATTCAAGATGTATATTGATTGATGTTACATGGATAAAATATTGATGATGGACTTTTAAATTCATAGATAATAGTAGATTTCATCCTCTACTTAACTCTTCTAATGAGTTATTATTTCCGCTGCGAATATTGATTTAAAATTTCTTGTCTATTGTATTCTATTAGATTTTTTCCCTGTTGAGGACTAACGATAATTTGTTCTATATTATCTTAGTCATAATATTCTTTACTGGGCTAGTTGAGCTCACACTTTCCTTTTTGTTCCATTTTTCTTCTCAGGAGGCGAGAATGTAGCGAGTACTAGTCGGGGTATGGAATGATGGTTCTAGAAAGATATTTTAGTAGCCCTCACCATTTTTGTAAAATAAAGTATCAATAATTATTATGAGGACTTATTTGAGTGTGGATATTGTCTAAAAGACAATAGTTGTATTTTAAACTCACAGTTAAGTGTTGTCGTATTTTGCACGACAATTGTATTAATAAAGTTTTAGTCATTTTTGTTCCATGTATTTGGCGACTCAGAGTGGATGATGTATACCTATTTTAGGGGCGTCACAGTTGGTATCAAAGCTTAGGGATATGGTCTCTGGCGGAAATCGAGAAATAGAACTAGGAGGGGAGAGACGAGTAAATTCTTCGGTAGTGTGTCTTGCCTAAGCTTATTTGTTGGTTGGTCAGAGTATAGGGTTATTATGTTGCATGTCAATTTCTTTAAATAACCCTTGTTTTGTGGCAGTATTTTAGAATGGCAGCAGAGAATATTAACTATGGAGTAAATGCGACCGTGGAGACACCATTAATCACCAACGAGGAGAACGTGCAGCAGGCCGACAATGTTCCTCCTGTAAACAACACCACTAAGCAGATGATGAACGATGGAATGTTTAGAAGCTTTTTGCAGTTCATGCAAAATCAGACGAGGGAGACTCATGTACAAAATACTGGTGGAAATGATAGCAACGCGCGGTTTGTCACTGCCAAGCAGTTCAAAGAGTTGGGACCACCAGAATTTTGGGAAAAGCCATATCCAATTAAGGCGGAGACGTGGGTCAAGCAAATTACCAAGATATTCGATGTCTTGGGATGCACGGAGGAACAAAAGGTTCCATTTGCCACCTTTATGTTCCGTAATGAGGCAGATTACTGGTTGGAATCTGTGAAGCGTACCCATCCAGCCGCACTCAGCATGTCTTAGGAGACATTTCAGAAACTTTTCAATGACAAGTACTTTCCTGAAAGTATTCACCATATGAATGAGGTGGAATTTATGAGACTGGAGTAGAACAACATAACGGTGTCCCAGTACGAGGCGAAGATTACAGAGTTATCCAGGTTTGCACCTCATTTGGTGGAGAATGAGAAACGTATGACGTGGATGTTTCTGAGAGGTTTGAAACCCGACATACGTCAGTATCTCATTTCTCATAAATTTTCTCTATATTCAGATGCTGTCAACATGGCTCAATTATTAGAGCGAGATAACGAGTACGTTCAACAGAGGGACCACAACTAGGATCGTACCGGTGACAGCAGTCATCGGAGCAGCGATTCAATTCAAACAAAAGCGGTAACCACTCTGGTGGTAATCGTGGCCATGAAAAAAGAAGAAGCGAGTCGGGGGGAGATTTTAAAAAGAGGAGATTCAATAATGACAATATGAAGACGTCAGCACCAGTAGCAACTAGTTCTAAGGTAGGAGAACGACCACCAGTCTTATGCTATAAATGTGGAAAAGAGGGACATATCAGCCCAAACTGTCCACAACAGTTCAAGGTATGCTATAATTGTGGAAAGGAATGACATATCGCTCAAGATTGTACAGTAGCGAAATTAAGTCCAGTGGGGATGGTGACTCAAATGGCTATCCCAGAAAAGTCAAAGTCAACGGTTCCTGGAAGAGCGTTTGTCGTGACTGGCCAAAATGCAAGGAACCCAAACGAGGCGATCACGGGTAAGCTAATCATAAATTCTTGTGAAGTTTATACCTTACTAGATACCGGTGCTACCCATTGATTTATCTCTCCTGCTTGTGCTCAACGTTTAAACTTGACTCCGGAGAAATTAGACTTTGATTTTTCTGTGGAGACTCCGTTAGGAGAAACTTTCATTACATCCACTGTTTATAAATCTTGTTTGATCCAAGTTGGCACTATCACATTACCTGTTGACCTTATCTCTTTAAAGATAGTTGCTTTTGATGTGATTTTAGGGATTGATTGGTTAACTACTCATCATGCCAAAATTGATTGTTTTCGTAAGGTTGTTAGTTTTCATATTCCTAACCAACCTGTTGTACGAATTCAAGCAACTAAACCACTAAAATCAATCACTGTCATATCAAGTCATAAAGCTATTCGTTTATTGTAAAACGGATGTCAAGCTTTCTTAGCCCATGTTATGGATTTGAATAAAGACACGTCAGATTTAAATAATATTCATGTTGTTAGTGACTTTCCTGACGTATTTCCTGAAGAACTTCCCGGTCTAACCCCAGAACGTGAAGTTGAATTCTTTATTGATCTTGAACCTGGTATAAAACCCATTTCTAAAATCCCATATCGAATGGCTCCTATTGAACTTCAGGAGTTAAAGGTCTAACTACAGGAATTGTTGGACATCAGTTTCATTCGGCCCAAAAATTTCCAATTAAATTACTACCACACGAAATTAATCATATACACATGTTACAATTCATGCATAAACATAGCCCAACATTTATAAAATGATTTTAACCATTTAAAACACATAATCACATAATTAAATTATGCAAATTGTACCGTTCTTGATGTTTTTGAAGATTTTGAACAAAAACATATAATTTAACACTATGGATTCGTTATAACACCGAATCCGTTCGTTTAAGGCTTGGTCTCTTCGTATCAACATGCATAATCAAATAAGAGTGTAAATTTTACGAAAATATTTATGTTTAACACATTAAAGTTACGTATAAGGCCATATGGCCAAAACCCAAACTCTGTATATGTGACGCCCCCAAAATTAGGTATACATCACCCATCTTGGGTCGTCAGATACATGGTACAGAATACAAATACAACTTACTAATACAACTGTCGTGTACAATACGACAAAACATAACTGTGAGTTTGAATACAATTATTGTCTACTAGAGACTATACAAACTCAAAAGGAGTCCTCATTACAATTATTGTCACATTATTTAACAGAATAGTGAGGACTACTAGTACTAACATCTGGTCCATCACTCCGTTCCCCGACACGTCCCAGCTATATTCTCATTTCGTGAAGAGAACAGTGAAAGAAAGGGTGAGCTCAACTAGCTCAGTAAGAAATATTTTGACTAAGATAATGCAGAATAAATTATCATTAGCCTTCAACAGTGTTAAACTGATAAAATATAACGAACATCAAGTTTAACTACAGCGGAACAAGCAATCCATTAAAAGAGTCAAGTAGAGAATAAAATCTACTATCTTCTATGATTTAAAAGGTTTTTCAACACTGTTATCGCTGGGACTCAGCTTAATAAAATAATCCACATCATCGAATCACCCCTGCACTACGGCCAATGATATTCTTTAGTATCACGACCACAATTATCCATGCACTACGGGACAAGAATATTTATGTACTCATTAATGGTCATGATCATGCCAACAACTATCCATCAATGCACTACGGGCCAATGAGGACTTTTACCACATCATTTGTAACATTACGGTCATGATTATACCGAATAATCCCTAATCATAATCATACCAAGTCCATCTATACACTACAGGCCACAGATGACTTTTAACATTTTATAAACACGAGGATGATGACAATGATATAAGAATTCAATAAAACAAGTTCAAGAATTAATTTATCCAAGAATTAACAATATCTAAATTGTCAACATGATACTGCTTTATGGAGTAAAATTCAAGAATGCTTAGAATAATATTTTCATGAAAAGATATTGGATGAAACGCAATTATCAAGGATATTCCACTAATTTCAAGGAGTATATATGTTAAAACTTAACCAACTGAGTATAATAAAGAATGGAATAACAAAAAAAAATCACCCGACATGCGATAGACCGCACAGACAGGTTATTCTAACATAATAATAAATAATAGAACCAGGTCTGGTGTAAGACACACAGGCAGGATATTCCGACAGAATAATAAATAATGGAACCAGGTCCGGTGTAGAACACACAGACATGATGTTCCAACAGAATAATAACAAGACGGAACCAGGTCCGGTGTAAAACACACAGACATGATATTCCAACAGAATAATAATAAAAACGGAACCAGGTCCGGTGTAGAACACACAGATAGGATGTTCCAACAGAATAATAGAAGAATGTCACCAAGTATAGGGTAGACCGCGTATACAGGTTATTCCAACAGAATAATAAGAAATGGAATAACAAAAGTTCTCTTCATGAATAAGAAAGAATAACACCCCTTACCGTTTTAAAGAAGAACTGAAATAAGAAAGTAGTTAAGTAGCAGAATACTTTTTCTCTCTCTCTCTCTATAGTTTCTCTCTCTAGAGTTCAGTGAATTCGTAAGAAATAATGAAGGAATGAGCTGCTATTTATAGAAGAATGGACTACATAGTAACTAATCCATGAACGGTCCAGATTGATTTACTTTAATCTGACGGTCCATATTTAAAGAAAAATCTTTTAAATAAAATATAATATATTCTATTTATAGAATAACTTTAATAAAGTATTCTGTTTTATATAAAAAGATGTTTCTGTTTTATTACGTTAATATTACAAATAAAACAAAACTTCATTATCGCTAAATAATTTATATTATTAACTGACAATAATTGAATTAAACTGAGTGACTTCTCACATAAGCATCAATAATCAATAGCGTGTGCTACTATGCAACCACACGTATTACTGTATTTTTACTACCGAGTAGTTCTGCAGTATCAATGGTAAAACTTTTGCCGTTATTTTTAATAAAATATTTTTATCGTTTTCTCAATCTGACAATAATTCCGTTGTGGGGTCCACCAATGATTATGCCGTTGTACGAATATTTCGTGTTAAAACGAATATTCTCCGACCAATCGAATATTATATAACAACTTGCGTACTTTGTAAAATTTATAAATATTACCCACAACTATAATATTATATCAAATTAACTCCATAATATTCAAAAATGATAATTATAGAAAATTCATCTTTATTTATAAAAGTTGGGGTCTTACAGTATATTTTGAAATAACAAGTCATCAATAATACGACATGTTTTCATGAATTTGATGATATGGTTTACATAATATGTATAATTAAACACGATTTGATATGTCATAACTCACATACAACCCATAATCATTACTCCTAATCCAATTACAGAGGTTAAACCAAAAACTTTAAAAGCCATTTTCATGAAAACTAAAATACGTAAAGTAGTAATTGGGAAGGAGAGATTTCCTAGAGTGTTAATGAGTAGAGATAAAACCCTTTTCAAGCTTTTTCAACACAGAGATTCTCACAATTTCTCTAAATTCTCTCTCAAATTCTCTCTGTTTAGTTTTATCAGACTTAGAAAACGAAGAAAAGAAATAAGACGTCGTATTGTTAAAAAAAAGTCTGACGCGCGTTGGTGGTCAATTACCTAGTCATGGGTTAACTGGCCCCAACTCCCTTTAGTGTCATGTTTGGCTAGTTAGAATAGGTTTTAAAAACTATTTAATTTAATAAAGCTTTATCATATAGTTTGATAAACGTCACTCCCAATTGCACAATAATTCATATATCTTATTTAATATAAATAAAATATAATAACTTCTCATAAACTCACATAGTCATATATTTAATGTTCTCATAAATAAATAATGTCAAATTATTAATTCTCTAATTAATAATTAAATTAATTTAAATAACATCATGCTTAATTAAATATTTCTTTTAATTTAATAAGTTCACATAATTAAATATTTGAATGATAATTATTCTCTACATTAATTTAATAAATGTAACACATATAATTAAATTAATATATCACAATTGCATCAAATACTTGTTTAATTCAATAATTAAATCATCGAAAAATATTTATTTAATTTAATAAATATTAAAATTAAATTACAAAAAATCTCGTTCGTCACAATTCTAATCAAATGTTATTTTTTATATATGATTTTCTTATATATATAATAAATTATTTTATAAATAAATTTTCAAGAAGGAATTTGAGTTCTTTTAGAAATCAAATTTCCGTTTAATCAGATAGACAAACTTTACGTGAATAGATTAAAGATCTGTGCGATCATTTATGATCAAGATCTACTTGCAATGATTGTATAAGCTACGTACACTTGTATGTGTAGGTTTTAAAACGGTAATTCCGGGGACGGAATCTTTATAAGGGGGAGTGAATGTAACAACCCGATATTTTCTATACAAATAAATTAAAATTTTTGCGTATAAATTTTTTTTATGTTTTAAATATTGGGAATATGTGCCAAGATAATGTGTGTATATATTTATGTGAAATATTTATTACATGAATGATTTTAAATAATTTTATTTTAAAATTTTTGATTGTTATAAACTATATTATTATAATAATTAATTTTATAATAGAAATATTTTTATTAATTATTTTCCATGAGAATATAATCATATATTATTTATATAATATATGAAATGATTTTTTTATAATTATAATAATTATTTTATTATATGAATTTTAGTACAAATTATTAAGTTAATTATTTTAACTTAATTAATAATGTTAAGTATGACAGATAAATCAGATATGGAATTCAAACCCTAATTTTAGATTTTGATCAAGGAATGAGAATAATAATATAATAATATTTATATTTTGATTTTTAGTGCTATAATTATATACTATATGAATGTGGACTGACAATGATTGGTCAGTTATGGTGTTATATGTCAAACCCTAGTTTTACTGATGGAAACCCTAAATAAACAATTTGGGTAGCATGTATTAAAATTGTTAGACTTTGTTCATTACATAACCCAAAACAATTAAAGGAGAAGCCCAAAAGAAATAAAATACAAGTCCAAACTTAGTCCACATGATTAAGGGTATTTTAGACCTTTGATTTATCTAATTTATGCATTAAAATAAAGGCTAAATGAAGGAATTAGTGGGCATTTATATAGCTGGCCCCATTAGGCCTTTTAAGGCAACAAATTATGCTAATTAATGTCCATAAGTAGAAGTCTTACACACAAGTACATGTGTGTCAATCTCCCATTGGTTGCAAATCTATTAGTCACCCTTAATCACATGATTAGGCTAATTGAAGAGATAAGGTGTAGTCTTTTATCCATGGGACAATAAAAGTATGGGGGATAATAGTTAATCACCCATTCATTTGGTAGATCATTTTCATTTCTCTTATTCTCCTTCTTCTTCTTTTTCTCCCAAGCTAGCAACATACAAGAGAGAGAGAGAGAGAGAGAGAGAGAGAGTTTCAGTTTTGTGAGAGAGAGAGAGAGAGGTGTGCTAGTTGCTTAATGTACCCTAAGATTATACATTACTTTGGAAGATAAAGAAGCATAGCAAATAAAACTGGGTGAGGTTCTCATCCATTCTTTTTCTTATTCTTCTTCTATTTTGTGTTATAGCATAATTTGTTAGAGATACGAACTAATACTCAAGATACCCTAGTTCTACATATCATCATGTATGGAACTAAGTATCTTGAGTGTTAGATCTAAGGCTTAGAGGAAGAAAATGAGCATATGTTCTCCAAAGGGTGAAACTCTTGTTTTTCTTCCACTAAATCTTGTGTAACTCAAGTTTTACAACTTGAATTTGTGATCCGTCAAAGGGGAGGGTGCTAGATACATGAGTTATCTAGTAAACCCAAGTGGTAGAACACAAATCTAGTAAGTATTGAAGCCATGAGGGCTATTTTCCCCAAAGAAGTCCACTTAGAAAGTTAAAGTTTCAAAACCCTAAAAAGCTATTGTTCCCATTTTTCTTGAGGCTGTTTCGGGCAGTTGTAAGTCTTTTAAATATCTGGGAAAAATCACAGAGGTACGTTAAGAAGTTATCTACGTGTAGGAAAAAGAACGGACGCGTTTTGATTTATAGATTGTGCGTAATGGCTATTTCCGTAAAGGACTACTAAATATTAACACTTGCATTTCTCACTGTGTATACACTGGAAAATTGTGAAATTTGTACAGTAGGTTCACATATGTTATGAGAGTATACTCTGAAAATTTTAGATTTTTCTGAGCAAAAATCGATTTATGAAAAATGAAGCAAGATTCGGGTGTTTTGGGCACTTTAAAATTAGTAAGTCATTTTCTAAAATTCTAGAAAAATTTGGGGATTATGGTTGGGTCATATACTATCCAAATCCAGAAAATGAGAATTTTTGGAATCAGTTTGCTATTTTTCCTAAAAATGATTAAGTTATGAATAAAAGGAAATAAATAATTAAATGATGTCTTAAATAAAAAAAATATGATTTTAATGCTTGAATACTCCTAATATATAATATTATGACTATTTTAGGGTATTTTGGTAAATTATAATAAGAAATATTATTTATGACCTTTTATGGATATTAAATAAATAGTTTTATAAAGGGTGAACAATTAAAATAAATTGTTTATTGATCTAATAAATTATTAAAATGTTATTATGATATTAATAATATTAGAATATGATATTGTTAAGTAAATAAAAATATTAAGATTAAAACTTTATTAAAATATTATTAAATGGTTAATCATATTTGATTTAAAATATTAATAGATGATTAAAGAATTATTAATGATTAATAATATTAGATTAAAATATTATTAAAAGATTAATAATATTTAATTAAAGTATTATTGGATGATTAAAATATTATTAAGTAAATAATAATATACGAGATTAAATAAAATGTTATTAATGTAATATCATTAGTAAAGGAATAAAATATATTTAAATGATCAATAATATTAGTAAATAAATAAAATATTAATATGATTGGTAAATGACTAAAAGTATTATTAATTGATTAATGATACTAAAGCATAAATAAAATATTAATACGATTGAATTTTTACATAAATTCAAACCCTGTGTATATAGGTGCAAACGAGGCCTCGCACTACTTCCAAATAAAAGTACATTGACCCACACACACATACACACACACATGTCGACGTCAAGATTTTTAATTGTCCCTTTCCGTTACTTGTTTTTTGGTGTTCTCATTTTAGGTGAGATTTGTTTGAAAAAATAAGTGAAAAAGGTCCGACATGTATAATGTCGACGATGGACTGTTAAGAGTCGTCAGTTGGTTTTTTAAATGGTTGTACCAACAAAACCGATAAAAGGTTTGCACATTGACCCAGTGATGTGACACTGCTATACGGGTCGGTAAAACCGTGATTCATTAGGGTCCGGGGACTTGGTTATGCAGAGGGAAGGTGTTAGGTACCCCCCGACATCCGTGTTACCACGGTGACCGCCTCTTTTCAAGAAACTGTTATCTGAATGTGTGTGTGTGTGTGTGTGGGTCAATGTGCTGTTATTTGGAAGTAGTGCGAGGCCTCGTTCGCACCTATATACACAGGGTTTGAATTTATGTAAAAATTTAATTTTAGCAATATATGGCAGTGATGTTTTATAAAAGAGGTTTTTCAAAGCCTGATGCTCAATAGTAATTGATACCTTTTACACTCCCATTTTATTCCGTATTCGGCTGGATTGATTTTATTTGACAGATGCGAAGCATCCGTACGAAAATACTTTACAAAAAGGTGTTGAATTTCTCGTGGGTATGAAAACCATTTGAGGGAATCCAAACATCACAGATATAATTTACAAGCTGCTTACAGCTGAAAATGTCCATCATGGGAACCGAATCTAGATCCAATGGGATGAATCTGTGATCACATGATTCTTAGGCTCACATGATGCCGCAATTGATATAAATACAGTAAGCAGGTATATATATGTAAAAGCTATAAATATATATATACAGACATGATCACCAACCACGAAGTACCTCATGGGGGATCAGAAATGTAAATAAAGATGTAAAAGCTATCAACCACCACGGAAGAAACTCTAGGCGGGACAAAATGTACAGAAAGCTGTAAAAATGATCAACCACCACGAAGTAAACTCTAGGTGGGACGAAATGTACAGAAAGCTGTAAAAACGGTCAACCACCACGAAGTAAACTCTAGGTGGGACGAAATGTATATATATATATATATATATATATATATATATATATATATAAAAGCATATAAACCCACCGGATGTAAAATCCAGGCTCATCGAACAGAGTTCGACACACAGTTAATATATATAAGTATATATATATAGGAAAGTAAGTAAACGCACCAAACCGAAGTTTAGGCTCATCGAACAAAGTTCGACACACAGTTAATATATATAAGTGTATATATATTAAAGCAGTAAACGCTCCAGACCGAAGTCTAGGCTCATCCAACAAAGTTCGACACGCAGTTCATATATATAAATATATATATAGGAAAGCAAATAAACGCTCCAGACCGAAGTCTAGGCTCAATCGAGGCATAACTCGATAATGTTAGTCCATATATATATATATATATATATATATGTATATACAAACTAAAAATAAACCACGGACCGAAGTCCGGGCAAAATATGCAACACGACTCTCAACGTGTGGAAGGGTGTGTGCAAAGATGAAGAGAAAGAACTCTAAAGTGTGTGAGAACTCTTACAGTGGGCTGCCAAAGAAGACTTTTATATCTTTAGAGTGAGTAAACACAGACTTTTATAGGTAGAAAAGGGCTATATATGAGCTCACAGGTGTTTAAAAGGGGAAAGTACACTGCCTGGGATGAGTGCAGAGCAAATTGGGCAGGGCTTCTTCGCTATTTTTTCTTGCAAAATGGCCACCCCAATCCCTCTATTTATAGAGGGTGGAGCTGCAGGTGTACCCGCGGCTGAGCCGCAGGTGTACCAGAGGCAACCCGGGTGGGCCCAGGTTTTTTGGCTCGGGTAGTCTCAAAGTACGTGCGTCGGGCACTGTAATGTTCACTCGAACTTTTAGAAGTGCAATCTGGGCATCCGTTTAAGGTATACAGGACCTATTTCAGACCGCCGTTGTCGAGAGTTGTACGATGGCATGGGATTAGAGTTTGTGCGAAGTAATTGAAGATGGGACGGTGCCCTCCGGTCTTCAAGCTTCAACTTTCATCTGTTACCCCACACAATAGTCACTCGGGATTGATTAGTCTTGTGGGACATTGTTGCGTAGATATGTTGAGGCGACGTGGCGTGATATCGTGTTGGTCAGATGACGATGTTGCCCCTCACCGGTGTTATCTTCAGATTGGGCTGATAAAGCAGGCGTTGCTCAGCTTCGCTGAGATTGGACTGCTGCAATTTGTTGAAGGTCCTCATTATCATCTTTGAGGTGTGTCTGTCTTCCCGATGTTATCGCCGGGCTGGTACAGTGGATCTCATTGTGAGCGCCGAGATTGAAGCTGGTTGCATTTGTAACAAGCATTACAGGGGTTATCGCCGAAATTTTATTCCTTGGGGTTATCACCAAGGTTGGTGGCTATTCTCATGGTTGGGACTGAGAGTGGATACCTCGGGGTTATCTCCAAGATTAATTGGTATTCTCTGGTGTGTGTTCCGGAATTATATCTGCATGCCTCGGGGTTATCTCTGAGATTGGAATTGTTACTCCCAGATTGCGATCTGGGGTTGATGTTGAACTTTCGGTAGTATCCGGCATGGATTATAGATTGTCTTTCAGGGTTCCCTCTTAAAAGACGAATTTGTTATCCTGCAATGTTAGTGACAGGTGTACAAGAAAATTTCGAGTGTCTATAGATGCCCCTCTTTATCATACTCATGCATGGCGATGCATGGGTAGGATAAAAAATCCTAGACACTTGAAATGCAACAAGATAAACATGATACTATGGATAGCAACATGATGCAAATGCAATTATGCATGTGTACGGGGTTGTGGCCCAACACGCTGGGGATGATTGCTGGCTCCCTGTTACTTCAACTGGGGGTTGGCAACGATGACCAGATTTGATGTGTAATCTAAATCTGTTAGGACATTGATGTTGGAGTTATCACCAAATTCTTGGATAATGACTTGATTCTGCAGATGTACCTCTTTTGTGTAAGAGATCTCTGGGGATAAAGCTTGATCTGTTTGAGGATGTGTATAACATATTACATCATCTATCCTCTTTGATGACATTGACCTCTCCTGGTTAGTATCGCCAGAATATGCCAAGATTCTGTTGGGTTTACTTCCAACATCAAATGATGTCAGGGATGCCTGACCTTCGTTGACATGTACTTCACCAACATGTGCATCAACGGCTGAAAAATCCTATAGGATATACTGTCAAGGCTGCTTGACCTCTACTGTCGTGTAGATCACCAAAACATTGCGTTGTGACCCCCGCCGGGGATCTGAGCGGTCGGGTGTGAAAATCTCTAATAGCTCCAGAGCTCTGATAGGTTTAAATCACAATCGAATGTAATAATGCCAAGGCTGCTTGACCTTCACTGATTTGTGTGTCAACGGATGAGCATGCATTGTAACCCCCGCCGGGGATGTCACGTTGTAACCCCCGTCGGGGATCCACTTGGGAGTGATGAATACAAACGTACGCAATGATTGGACAACTTTCCATGCTTCGATGGGTTTACTTGCCATCGGCTGAAACAACGTCAAGGTTGCTTGACCTTCATTGATTTGTATATCAACGGATGAGCATGCGTTGTAACCCCCACCGGGGATTTCACGTTGTAACCCCCGTATTGGATTAGCTTGTGTGAAAAGATTAGGGTGACAACCTTGCGCTAACGGCATCGGACCTCTGTACGGTATTGCCGCATGTGGTGTGCAAAAACTTGAATCATCGGTATAGTAAAACCTGTGTTCGATCGAATACCAATGGATGAAAAGAAAGCCACAGTTGGATCCAGAAAAACCAAGGTTTCAGGCTATTCTGCTCAATCGCGTAGCGTTTTTATCCCGGGTTTGACCTTTTCAGTTTGTAAGAACTCCTTTGCAACTCGAACTGGACCGAGCCGGAGGGATGGGACCCATATGGAGGTGCGGCAGGTGCACCTGCCGCAGCCGTAGATGGGCCTGCGGCCAACCGTGGATGATAAATTCCAGCAGGTCTGTCTCACAAGTCACTTTCAACTTGTTGTGCGAAGGAAAATACGTGAGCCATCTTCAGATCTGCTGAGTTCAGGCTGCTTTTTGCAAATTCTGTCACCGTACGAGTGTTCTACACTATTCTGGTAACATATGCCTGTATTTTCTCTAATTTTTGTCCGTTGGATTTTGAGTTATCGCATGAGATGCATCTAAACACATAGTAGTGATTATGTATGCACAAACGACTAGATAAAAAATATTCAACATAGTAAATGTTAGTATTAAACCATGCTGAACATAATGATGTGAAAAAATTTGACTTTTGAGACAGTCAAATTGGCACCTTTTTCTGCTATTTTTTGTCATATTTGAGGTCCAATGAGCATAAGGTAGCAAGGCAAAATACTCCTGATATTAAGGTTGGCCTGATGCGTGATAATTTTAATTTTTTTAATGCATATATTGTAAAACCCCAAATTTAACGAATAAGATTTAATTTTCTCGAAATAATTTTTTTTAATATTATGGTGTGAATTTGATATAGTGTTATAGTTGTGGGTAGTATTTATAAATTTTGCAAAGTATGTAAGTTGTTATATAATATTCGATTGGTCGGGAAATATTATTTTTGTCGGGGAATATTCGTACGACGACACAATTATTGGTGAAACCCATAACGAAATTATTGTCGGATTGAGAAAACGACAAAAATATTTTATAAAAATAACGGCGGAAGTTTTACCGTTAATATTGTTGAACTACTCGGTAGTAAAAGTACAGTAATACGTGTAGTTGTATAGTAGCTTACGTGATTAGTCACTCAGTTTGATTCAATTATTGTCAATTAATAATATGAATTATTTAGCGATAATGAAGTTTTATTTTATTCGTATTATTAACGTAATAAAACAGAAACATCTTTTTATATAAAATAGATTACTTTATTAAAGTTATTCTATAAATAGAAAATATTATATTTTATTTAAAAGATTTTTCTTTAAATATGGACCGTTAGATTAAAGTAAATCAATATGGACCGTTCATGGATTAGTTACTATCCATTCCATTTTCCTATAAATAGAAGCTCATTCCTTCATTATTTTCTTACGAATTCACTGAACTCTAGAGAGAGAAACTATAGAGAGAAATTATAGAGAGAGAAGAAAAGTGTTCTGCTACTTCACTACCCCTATATCCAATACTCTTCCTTTCAAGGTAAGGGATATTATTTGTTGTACCCGTAAGGGGTGTTATTTCTTTTGTATTCATGAAGAGAACTTCCGTTATTCTATTTTTTATTATTCTGTTGGAATAACCTGTTTATGCGAAGTACCACATACATGGTGAAATTCTTCTATTATTCTGTTCTTTATTATTCTGTCGGAATATCCTGTCTGTGCGTTTACGCCGGACCTGGTTCCATTTTTTATTATTCTGTCGGAATATCCTGTCTGTGTATTTTACGCCGGACCTGGTTCCATTATTTATTATTCTATCAGAATATCCTGTCTGTGCGTTTTACGCCGGACTTGGTTCCGTCTTTATTATTCTGTTGGAAAATCATGTCGGTGTGAATTTCACCTGACCTGGTTCCGTTATTATTATTCTGTTAGAATAACCTGTCTATGCGAAGTACCGTATGCATGGTGATTTCTTTTGTTATTCCATTCTTTATTATACTCAGTTGGTTAAAGTTTTGACTTCTATACTTCATGAAATTAGTAGAATATCCTTGATATTTGCGCTTCATCCAGTATCTTTTCATGGAAATTTTCTTCTGAGCATTCTTGAATTTTACTCCACACAAAAGTATCATGTTGACAATTTGGACGTTATTGGTTCCTGGATAAATTAATTCTTGAACTTGTTTTATTGAATTCTTATATCATTGTCATCATCCTCATGTTTATATTTTGTTGAAAGTCATCTATGGCCTGTAGTGCATAGATGGACTTGGTATGATTATGACCAGGCATTAATCGGTGTAATCATGACCGTAATATTACAAATGATGTGGAAAAAGTCCTCATTAGCCCGGAGTGCATTGATGGACAGTTTTTGGTATGATTATAACTATGGATTCTCTTTGGCCGTAGTGCAGAGATGAATTGTTTTATGGCATGATCAGGACCGTAGATGAAAACATGATTATCTTTAGCCGTAATGCATGGATAATTCGTGGTCGTGATACTAAAGAATATCCTTGGTCGTAGTGCAGGGGTGATTCGATGATTTGGATTATTTATTAAGCTGAGTCCCAGCGATAAAAGTCATAAAAAACCTTTTAAATCATAAAAGATAGTAGATTTTATTCTCTACTTGACTCTTTTAATGAATTGCTTGATCCGCTGCAGTTAAACTTGATGTCTATTATATTTTATCAGTTTAACATTGTTGAAGACTAATGATAATTTATTCTGTATTATCTTAGTCATAATATTTCTTACTGGGCTAGTTGAGCTCACCCTTTCTTTCACGGTTCTCTTCAGGAAATGAGAATATAGCTAGGACGATTCGGGAAACGGAGTGATGGACCAGATGATAGCATTAGTAGTCCTCACTATTCTATGTAATAGTGTGATAATAATTGTAATGAGGACTCCTTTTGAGTATGGATACTCTCTAGAAGACAATATTTTTATTCAAACTCACAGTTTATGTTTTGTCGTATTGTACACGATAGTTATATTAGTAAGTTGTATTTGAATTTTGTACCATGTATCTGGCAACCCAAGATGAGTGATGTATACCTAATTTTGGGGGCGTCACAGTTGGTATTAGAGCTTAGGGATATGATCCCTGGCTAAGATGTGAGACTAGAACTAGGACGGGAGAGACGGGGAATTCCTTCGCTAGTATGACCTACCTAAGTTTACTTGTTATTTAATTGGTCGGTCAGAGTATAGGGATGATATGTGATATGTTAATTAACCCTTGTTTTGTTGCAGTATTTGATAATGACATCTGAAAATGTTGAGATAAACAATGGAGCACAGGAGATCGTTGAGTCTCCATAGATCAATAATCAGGACAATGTGCAACAGGATGACGATAATCCTCCTGTAAACAACAACACTGATCAATTGACGAATGACGGTATGTTTAGGAGTTTTTTAGAATTCATACAACATCAGGCGAAGGCGGCTCCTGTTCATAATGCAGGTAAAAATAATGGCAACCCATGGTTGGTCACCGCTAAGCAGTTCAAGGAGCTGGGACCACCGGAGTTTTTGGGAAAGCCAGAACCACTTAAGGCAGAGACGTGGTTAAAGCAGATCACCAAGATATTTGATGTCTTGGGATGCTCAGATGAGCAAAAGGTTTCCTTTGCCACATTTATGTTGTGTAAAGAGGCAGATTACTGGTGGAAATCTGTAAAACGTACCCAGCCTGACGCACTCAAGATGTCTTGCGAGAAATTCCAGGAGCTGTTCAATGACAAGTACTTTCCCGAAAGCATTCGTCACATGAAGGAGGTGGAATTTATCAAGTTGGAGCAAAACAACATGACCGTGTCGCAGTACGAAGCCAAGTTTACCGAGTTGTCCCGTTTTGCGTCCCACTTGGTTGTTAATGAAGAAAGAATGATGCGGATGTTTTTAAGAGGTTTGAAACCGGAGATACATCAATATCTAATTTCTCATAAACTGTGTTTGTATTCAGATGTTGTAAATAGGGCTCAGTTAGTAGAGCACGATAACGAGTCAATGCAACCAAAAGAGAGCAGCTGACAAAATGATAATACCGGTGATAACAGTCATCAAAGCGGTGACAATAAGCATGGAGGGAATCAACATACTAGAAATGGTAACCACTTCGGTGGTAATCATGGCCAAAACAATAAGAATGGACATTTGAAGAAGAGAAGGTTTAACAATGACGTGCAGACGTCGGTACCAGCACCCGTTTCAAAGGAAGAAGAACGACCACCGGTCGTATGTTTCAAATGCGGACAGGAGGGACACATCCGTCCAAACTGTACGCAGCAATCCAAAGCGTGTTTCAATTGCGGAAGAGAAGGTCACCTAGCTCAATTTTGTCGTATGGTGAAGTCAAGTCCAGCTGGGATAGTGATGCCAAAGGATGTCTCAGACATGCCAAAGCCGGTAGTTTAAGAGAGAGCATTTTTTTTTCGTGACGAAGAACCTGAATAAAATTATCACGGGTATATTAGTCATAAACTCTTGCGAAGTCTATACCGTGTTAGATACCGGTTCTACTCACTCTTTTATTTCACCTAGTTGTGTTCAATGTTTGAACTTAACTCCGGAGAAGTTAAACTTTGATATATCTGTTTAAACTCAATTGGGAGAAACCTTCGTTACCTCCACTATTTATAAATCTTGTTCAAATAAACACTTTCACGTTACCTGTCGATCTTTTCTCTTTGAAAATACTTGCACTGATGTGATTTTTGGAAACGATTGGTTAACTGCTCATCATAATTTTCGTAAGGTTGTTAGCTTTCATATTCTTAACCAACCTATTATGCGAATTCAAGTAACCGAACCACTAAAGTCAATCATTGTCATATCAAGCCATAAGTAAAGAGCCCCGAGCCTTTCGCTGATGACTTCCTTATGTGAAATGCACCAAAGCCAGACTTTCCGTAGGAGACATTGTGAATGACGATGGCAAGTTGATATGTATCAATGTGACGTGTTATCCAAGTCTTGGATGAGGGTCACAGTTTTGAATGATATTTCTATTGCTAATAAATTTCTTGACGTATTCTTGAAGACTTCTTAGCCTACCCCAAAGCATGAAATCAAATTTTGTATTGACCCCAGTACAAAACCGATTTCTTAAACCCTCAAATATTTTGTTTCAACTAAAACGAACGTATTATGCACCAAAGACGTTGGCTCGAGCTGTTGAAGATTACGATCGTACCATTCAATATCATCGTGGAAGTACGAACGTGGTAGTTGACGCGTTGAGTAGAAGATCGTATGCGAGTGAGATGTTGTTAACACAAAGACCCATTTCGTATAACCTACAAATGATGAAGATAGAGTTAAACACTCTAGGGACCCATGTGAAGATAACGAATATACGATTAGAATCGACTTTAATCGATAAAGTTAAAGCCGTGCAAGCTACGGACCCGGAGCTGATGAATACTAAGAAGAAGGTTCAAGAGGGCGTTATTCTAAAAGCAAGAATCGATGAAGAGAGGAAATCTCAACCCTCGATTTAATTGGCCCATTTGAAATCTTCGATCAAGTAGGAACTGTGGCTTATAAACTCATTTTATCGCCAAGTATGTCGCGTGTTTATAACGTTTTTCACGTATCTTTGTTAGGTAAAACTTAGTCTTGGGGGACTTTGGAGCCAAATTTTAGAATAATTAATGAATCTGAAAAATTATGAAATCATGGGAGTTTTGTAGAGCATGTTACAAGCTTTCCATAGCCTCGAAAACGAACTAATTCCGATAACAGATGAAGAAGTTATGAAGATTTGAAGTATATATGTCAAAAGTTACAAAATCTGAAAAATTGGAGTTAAGTGCCAAAGGTCGAGCACCTAGGCACTAGACTCTGTGCTTGGAATCTATTCTGGGGCATCTAGGCGCTGGTCTAGTGTTAAGCCAAAATCTATTTGGATGTGCTTTAGTAAATTGGGCATAACTTTTTCATATGAACTCTGATTGAGGTGATTCAAGATGATCCGGAACGAGGCCGAATAGACCTACAACGTTTGTTCTTTAAGTTATTTAATTTGAGATTTTAGAAGGGGTAAAATTGGTTAGCTTTGGGACTATTATATTTTTAGAGGCAATCGGAGGACGTCGGGCATGCACGTATGCAACGTGCAATGTTTTCGACGATAAAAGTATTCAAGGTTATAACTCAAGAGTTAGAATTTGAAGTGAAGTCTAGGTATCCTCACCTATTCGGCATACCAGGTACGTACGTAAATTTCAAAGGCGAAATTTCGTAAGGAGGGGAGATTGTAAAACCCCAAATTTTACGAATAAGATTTAATTTTCTCTAATTTTTTTTAATTTATGGTGTGGATTTGATATAGTGTTATAGTTGTGGATAGTATTTATAAATTTTGCAAAGTATGCAAGTTGTTATATAATATTCGATTGGTCGGGGAATATTATTTTTGTCGGGGAATATTCGTACGACAGCACAATTATTGGTGGATCCCACAACGAAATTATTGTTAGATTGAGAAAACGACAAAAATATTTTATGAAAATAACGGCGGAAGTTTTACCGTTAATACTGTTGAACTACTCGGTAGTAAAAGTACAGTAATACGTGTAGTTGCATAGTAGCATACAATATTGATTATTGAGGCTTACGTGATTACTCACTCATTTTGATTCAATTATTGTCAATTAATAATATGAATTATTTAGCGATAATGAAGTTTTGTTTTATTCGTATTATTAACGTAATAAAACAGAAACATCTTTTTATATAAAACATAATACTTTATTAAAGTTATTCTATAAATAGAATATATTATATTTTATTTAAAAGATTTTTCTTTAAATATGGACCGTCAGATTAAAGTAAATCAATCTGAACCGTTCATGGATTAGTTACTATGCATTCTATTTTCCTATAAATAGAAACTCATTCCTTCATTATTTTCTTACGAATTCACTGAACTCTACAAAGAGAAACTATAGAGAGAAATTATAGAGAGAGAAGAAAAGTGTTCTGCTACTTCACTACTCCTATATCTAGTACTCTTCCTTTCAAGATAAGGGATATTATTTGTTGTACCCGTAAGGGGTGTTATTTCTTTTGTATTCATGAAGAGAACTTCTGTTATTCTATTTTTTATTATTCTGTTGGAATAACCTGTTTATGCGAAGTACCGCATACATGGTGAAATTCTTCTATTATTCTGTTCTTTATTATTCTGTCGGAATATCCTGTCTGTGCGTTTACGCCGGACCTGGTTCCATTATTTATTATTATGTCGGAATATCCTGTCTGTGTGTTTTACGCCGGACCTGGTTCCATTATGTATTATTCTATCGGAATATCCTGTCTATGCGTTTTACGTCGGACCTGGTTCCGTCTTTATTATTCTGTTGGAACATCCTGTCGGTGTGAATTTCACTTGACCTGGTTCCGTTATTATTATTCTGTTGGAATAACCTATCTATGTGAAGTACCGCATGCATGGTGATATCTTTTGTTATTCTATTCTTTATTATACTCAGTTGGTTAAAGTTTTGACTTCTTTACTTCATGAAATTATTAGAATATCCTTGATATTTACTCTTTATCCAGTATCTTTTCATAGAAATATTCTTCTGAGCATTCTTGAATTTTACTCTACACAAAAGTACCATGTTGACAATTTGGACGTTATTGGTTCCTTGATAAATTAATTCTTGAACTTGTTTTATTGAATTCTTATATCATTGTCATCATCCTCATGTTTATATTTTGTTGAAAGTCATCTATGGCCTGTAGTGCATAGATGGACTTGGTATGATTATGACCAGGCATTAATCGGTGTAATCATGACCGTAATATTACAAATGATGTGGAAAAGTCCTCATTGGCCCGTAGTGCATTGATGGACAGTTTTGGTATGATTATGGCTATGGATTCTCTTTGGCCGTAGTGCGGAGATGAATTATTTTATGGCATGATCAGGACCGTAGATGAAAACATGATTATCTTTAGCCATAGTGCATGGATAATTCGTGGTCGTGATACTAAAGAATATCCTTGGTCGTAGTGCAGGGGTGATTCGATGATGTGGATTATTTATTAAGCTGAGTCCCAGCGATAAAAGTCATGAAAAACCTTTTAAATCATAAAAGATTATAGATTTTATTCTCTACTTGACTCTTTTAATGGATTACTTGATCCGCTGCAGTTAAACTTAATGTCTATTGTACTTTATCAGTTTAACATTGTTGAAGACTAATGATAATTTATTCTGCATTATCTTAGTCATAATATTTCTTACTGGGCTAGTTGAGCTCACCCTTTCTTTCACGGTTCTCTTCAGGAAATGAGAATATAGCTAAGATGAGTCGGGAAACAGAGTGATGGAACAGATGATAGCATTAGTAGTCCTCACTATTCTATGTAATAGTGTGATAATAATTGTAATGAGGACTCCTTTTGAGTATGTATACTCTCTAGAAGACAATATTTGTATTCAAACTCACAGTTTATGTTTTGTCATATTGTACACGACAGTTATATTAGTAAGTTGTATTTAAATTATGTACCATGTATCTGGCGGCCCAAGATGGGTGATGTATACCTAATTTTGGGGGCGTCACATATATTATGTATATGACTTTGGGGAAGGTGTGCTACTGAATGGCCACCTAGACATGCCTATATGCATGTGGATAGTCCTATTTTCAAAGGGGACTATGGCAAAAAAATTTCAAATGTAGGCATTGGGTAGTCATGCATTTTAACTCTATTGTACGTTAAAGTAAATGCATGCATGCATATAGTCATAAAATGCATTCTAGAAAGCTCCAGGTAAGGAAATACCACACCCTTTCTGAGGTGATTTGGAGACTTGTTGTCTAGATACTATGGATCCAGATTAGACGAGCAGTTCCTATAGGACCACTTCTGGTGTACGGCGGAGGGCTTCTGAAGTACCTCGTCCCCGTTCTGTCAGACAGCCTCGACGGTCGGTGGAGGCCGTGATACGTCCTATCCAGGTAGATGTTCCCGACGTTGAGGACGAGGAGGCGGATATTCCTATAGAGGATCCCGCTCCTGCAGCACATATACCTCGCAGGGAGCTTCCGAGCATTCAGGTGGTGAACCTAGAATTGCTGGGTGATTTGGGCAGACATCCATCGATGTATTTGCATGCTAACGAGGTATGACGTTAGACTTTGATCTTCCTTCTTTCCTATTGATGAGGACTAAAGGGTTTTGATGTTGATCTGCATTTCATGTAGGTTCCTGGTTTTACACAGCCTCGAGGGAACTGGTTCAGTATTCACTCCATGTATTAGGTGCTTCATCCTGACTATAGAGCGGTAGTGCATGAGTGGGGATTTGGGGCATTTTTCTCCATCCTTCCCCGTCGTTGTTCCTGGGGTTACCTCAGGGCATTGTCTGAGCGATGGTTCCATCAGACTCAGTCACTCCATCTACTAGATTGCGAGGTGATGATGACGCCTATGGATTGGCGATTTATCACAGGTATGGAGTTTGGAGGGGAGCCAGTGCCTTGCATGAAAAATATTACCCCTACTGCCGTTAGATCCTTATTAGGAGTTCCGACAGCGGTGCTCAAAGGTAGGACTGTCTGTTCAGGTCCTTTGAGCGTAGATGCTATGAGCGGGCTATTAAGTGAGCCTATGCCTGATGATGTCAAAATCAGGGATCGCATTCTGCGGCGATTGTTCCTGATGATCATTCGAGGTTGCTTCATAGTAGACAACTCTTCTACGGTATCTTTCGCTTTGATCAGCGCTACACGTGATGTGGACCGTATTAGAGAGTATGATTGGGGTTTGACCGAGGCTTGGCTAGGATTTTACCCATATCTGCTGGTGAGTATTTCTCTTGTCATTTACCATGTATAGGTACATGGCTTCCCTATTCTGGGGAACACCTGACCGTGGGTTTTGAGGATGGATACCCGACTGGAGTCTAGTATGTGATTTCCACCAGGAAAGTTCCTTTCTTCACAGATAGAGGCTGGGAGCTCTATTTAGGAGATCGTGCTATTACGAGCACCACAGGGGAGATTTATATACTGATCTTGCCTCCTGCCAAGCGTTATTGGCCCGTCATTGATATCACATTGTTGGGGGTTGATGGTTTTGCATTGTCAGAGGGTCCATGTAATCAGGAGACATTCCATCGGTGGTGGTCCCCTCGCACTATTGGAGCTTAGTCCCACGCCACACAGTTTATGGGGGATATGGTTCCAGGATCATTGATGATGACGAATTGGATAGCTTGTGTCCGAGATCCGACTCATATGACCCAGATTGATAGTTTGGCCCGGCAGTTGGACCAGGCACATATATTTATTCGGTATTTAGGCAGAGACCCGACATAGGCGACTTTATTTGATCCTTCCAGCTCAGGTGCTGGTCCCTCAGGTGACCCATTCGGTTTTGCAAGGGCAGATCCTCCTATATATAGGCCTGACATCCCTGTTGATAGAGATCCAGTGACTCAGGAGGAGTTACATCAGGTGGACAGGATTGATGATGTGGACATCGACACCATTGTCTTCTTCTGATATATATTCTCGTTATATCTTTTGATAGGCCTCTGTTAGATATTGGGTGGTTGTGCCCCATTCTCTCTATATATTTTGATAGGCCTTTGTCATATATTGGGTAGATGTGCCCTATTTCCCTGTATTTGTAGCTGTACAGAGATGATGTATTAGATGATGATATACTTAGGAATATATGCACTATTTTTTCATTCCCTATATCATATTGCCATCTATTATCTGTTATGCATGTATCATGTTATGCATATGTATGTATGTCCAGAGATACTTGGTATTGACCCCTAGATGGTCTTATGACACGGCCCGCACAGATATCTTCTTCGATAATTAGCCGCATAGATCATACCTCACCGTCAATGTTGGCATTGGGTATGAGATCGTGCTATGATAGCATGTCACCACTAGACAGGGTGACTGTAGATCATTTATTCCAGCATACCATGACCTTTTTGACTTTTCAGGTTCCCGCATGATTTGTGGACGGGATGATAGAGCATTGGCTACCGGATAGGCAGGTATTCCGGTTCGGCACCCATGAGTTGACTCCTACTCTGGAGGAGTATGCACGTTTGACGATGCTACCTTTAGACAGACCTTGCGTGCATCTGGCTTTGGGAGACATGAGCAGACGATTCATGACTCTCACAGGATTGAGGCGCAAAGTGGTACAGGATGAGTTGACATCTGGCCACGTGATATCCCAGCATTTTTTGTACGATATATTTGGCTTAGAGGATAGCTATTCACGACATTCTGGGGATTTTACCACACCGGAGGCTCATTGGCGCTTGGCCAGAGTTGACGTACTGATGCTATGTGTACTATCATATGTGTATATGCCGCAGTATATGGATGAGATAGATATAGGCGTTATCATGGCCGTGAGAGCTCTCAGGGAGGGTCGTACCATTGTACCTATGATTGTAGTAGAGACCCTGCGGTCGGCATCATATTGTTGCACGTATCCTACAGGAGTGTTCACTAGGAGTTCAGTCATGCTATATGTGTGGTTCATGTCACACTTGAGACCGATTGGCACTTTTAGACGGCATGGGTACTGCTTTACCCATGATGTAGCTATGTCATACTCTTTTCAGCCATCAGAGTGTATTGATGCTCTGTCCTGGTCCACATTCTTGGCAGATATTAGAGATCCATTCAGCATATTGCCGTGTTCAGGGCTTAGCTTACCATACAGCTTCATTACTCTAGCTCTGGGCATGGACTATCTCCCTCTGGCTGGTTTGAGGGGAGTGACCACTTATCACCCATTGGCCGTGATGTCGTAGTTCGACCAATTTCAGGATTTTCATCCTTTTGAGGGGGCGATAGGTCAGCGTTCAGCTTCTTGGTATCTCTCAGCAGAGGACCGATCTCGGGTATACGCCTGCTGGGATCAGGGTGAGATAGCGGCTTTTTCTATCAGTCATCCTAGTTATTCCGCAGAGTACTCCTCGTGGATGGAGATAGAGATTTTATCGGATGCAGCAGTATTTGCAGTATCGGAGAGCGAGTTAGATGAAGTAGAGCCCATGGAGGACATTGATACCTACATCGAGGAGGAGCCCAATGCTGGGTTGCCAGCATTTCTTTCGGATTCTCCTAGTACCAGTACAGCTGTGATTCAGGACTCGGCACAGTACTTAGAGCAGAGTCTTCAACTGATAACCTTTGAGAGAGATCAGATTCGATCTATGATGTCAACTGCTCTTGATGGGAGGGAGGCCGCTCTATTGGAGAGAGATGAGGCCTTGGCTCGTAGAGATGCCACCGTCATTGAGCGGGATGAGGCTATATCAGCCTGAGATGCAATGATAGTTGAGTGGGATATTGCCATATCTTCTCGGGATGTAGCCGTCACAGATAGTACTGCAGTGAGGTCCCTTACCACTGGCATGATCGCAGAGATGAGCGCATATATTGATGATCATATGGTCACCATGCAGATGGCTACAGATCGATTGAGTCGCATGGATATTCTTATATAGGAGACCACAACTTTACCTCCATCTTCTGAGAGGGATGCCATGTTGGGCTTGTTAGCTCGCATATACCCTGACTTGTAGATAATCTTGTATTTTCCTGCACAGACTAGCTTAGCCATTTTGTCATGTACAGTTTACATTGTGTATATCAAACAACATTATATATGTGACAGGGAAATATATATTTTTGATCACTTCCCTTTTAGATATGCCTTGCTACTTGCTTGATATTTTACCTGCTGCTTCAGGGCTTGTGATCGTGATGTATTCTGAATTCCTTCTCGGTGGATGGACATTGAGTTGTCTCTGGATAATTCAGAATGGATCATTCATCTGTATGTATCCCTACCATATCTCGGTGTCTTGGGACTGGTTTCTGTATGGAAATAAGGAGAGGAGTGTGGCTTTCCTCTCTGAGATTGACCACACCACAGATGGTCACCAGCACTTCTATTCAGGAGAAGCCTAGTTAATTCCATCTCTTATGGATTGGTGTTGCTCTTCAAGGTACAACCGCCGCTTAGATGGTCGTCGAATCTCCTATTTAGGAGGAGTTCAGGTAATTCCATCCCTTTGGTCTGAAGCCAAATGAAATGTAGTGGATTGAAGGATGATCTCAGTACCAACTGACAAGGGTTTGTGTTTTGGTAGGGGGTGAGACCGCACCATGAATGGCTGCCTACGTACTCCTATTGAATAGGAGATCAGGTCTGCATAGTTCGAACCTGGTGTAAGAGGTTCAACGCTGTATGTGGCAGGAATGGTGTAGGAATGTTTTTGTTGATTTTGTTTTATTTCGACCAGGCCATATGAAATGGTTGCCTACGTACTCCTATTGAAGAGGAGATCAGGTTGACGTAGTTTGCCCCTCAAGGCGAGATGAAAAGCGTAATCCCATGTGCAGGTCAGAGTGCGGGGAGGAGAGAGTTTAATCCTAGGTTGAGGATAAACTGCAGGTGAAAAGTTTGATCCCATGTATGGGTAGCCAAACTGTATACGCAAGAGGTTCAATCCACGGTGGGATGACCTAAGTTGTAGGAACGCAAAGGAGAAAGCCAGGCTGCTGGCTTGAAAGGTATGTTTCCCTAAGGGGCAAAGTGTAGAAAAGTTGTTTGTGGTAAAGGTTTAAAGAACCGGAATGACTGGTGACCTGATGGTCTACTACCAGGATGCTTACTTGAGGGTAACTTTAGACATAGTACTGTTTCACGGCTTCTAGGTTGATGAGTTGCGAAAATTCATCGCCGTCCATTTCTTGTAATCTGAGAGCGCCTCCTGTCAATACTTCCTTGACAATAAACGCGCCTTCCCAGTTAGGAGCGAATTTTCCCTTAGACTGATCTGGGTTGGCCAGTATTTTCTTCAAAACCAAGTCATGTTGTCTGAATTACTGTAGTCAGACTTTTTTGTTATAGGATCAGGCGATCCTTTGCTGATATAACTGACCATGGAAGATAGCCGCGGTTCGCCTTTCGTCTATTAGAGACAATTGGTGATACCTATCTTGTATCCATTGGTCTTCATCCAACTGAGCACCTATCAATACTCTGAGGGATTCAATCTCAACTTCTATGGGGAGCACTGCTTCCATCCCATAGGTAAATGCGTAGGGGGTTGCCCCAGTGGAAGTGCGCATTGAGGTTCTGTAGGCTAACAGAGTCAGAGGCAATTGGTCAGGCCAATTTTTGTGATTGTCAGACATCTTTTGCATAATCTTTTTGATGTTCTTGTTAGTCGATTCAACAACACCTCTGGTTGTCCATATCGACAAATGACATTATTTCTGATGAAAGCAATGATGACTTCTTTAGTAACCTTGGGGAAGGAGGCTGCTTCTACCCACTTTGTGAAGTAGTCGACCATGGTGAAGATAAATCGATGACCATTACTGGCTTTAGGCTCAATGGGCCCGATAACGTCCATTCCCCACACTGAGAAAGGCCAAGGTGAACTCATATTGTGAAGTTCCCGTGGAGGGGCGTGTATAGCATTCCCATAAATCTGGCACTGATAGCATCTCCTAACGTGGTCATTGCAATCAGCTTTGAGAGATAGCCAATAATGTCCCATCCTGAGGACTTTCTTAACAAGGAGGGGGCCACTCATGTGGGGGCCACAGACTCCGCCATGGATTTCTTCCATAAGCCTTTGGGCTTGATCTTTGTCTAAACATCTGAGGAGACCTAATCCTACATCTCTCTTGTAGAGCGCATCTCCACTCAGGTAGAATTTCATAGCCAGTCGGTGGATCCGCCTTTGTTCAGTCGGGCTCGCCTCAGCGGGTGTAGATCCATCTCGTAGATATTCCTTGATATGCTGATACCAAGGATGTTGGATGGGAGGTAGCTCATCCGATACTTCTCCAACGTAATTCCCATAGGCTGGGGCCTTGTGCAGGGAAATTGTGACGCTTGGCAAGTGTTCCTTGTCTGATATGAGAATCAAGGATGCCAAAGTTCCTAATGCGTCTGCGAAATCATTCCTATTACAAGGAATGTGGAGAAAGGATATTTCTTCGAATACCAAATCCATCTTTAAAACTTGCCGATGGTAAGGCAGCAAATGTAGTTCTTTGGTTTGAAAAATTTTGGTGGATTGTCTGATTACCAACTCCGAATCTCCAAGGACAGTTAACCGCCTGATGCCAATTGAATGAGCAAGTTTTAGCCCCATAAGATAGCCTTCATACTCAGCCGTATTGTTGGTTCTGACAAACTGTAATTTGACGGCGACAGGATACTGCTCCCCATATCAGATACTAGAACTGCTTCAGCTCCAGAACCTTCCATATTAACTGCTCCATCAAAATACATCTTCCACGTTTGGCGTGTATCGTACTGACGGTGTTGCTAAATTGTGATTACTCCTTCATCAGGGAAATACGTCTCCAAGGGTTTGAAATCTCCTGATGGTGCGGTGGCCAGTTGATCCAAAATTCCTTGACCTTTGATGGACTTTTGAGTCACATATACGATGTCAAATTGTTGTAGGATCAACTGCCATCTGGATAGCTGACAATTTAGTATGGGTTTACTGAACACGTACTTGAGAGGATCCATGCAGGATATGAGATGGGTTGTGTGACCATGGAGGTAATGTTGTAACCTCATGGCAGCCCATGCTAAAGCACAACACGTCTTTTCGATCAGACTGTACTTGTGTTCACTGCTGCTAAATCTTTTGCTGAGGTAATTGATAGCTCGTTCTAGGCCTCTATCGTCCTTCTGTCCCAGCAGGCAGCCCTTGGCATTGTCACTTACGGACAGATACATAAACAGGGGAACATGATCCCTGGGTGGTACCAAGATGGGAGCTTTGATTAGCTATTTCTTGATTGTAAGGAAGGCATTCTGGCACTCCTCATTCCATTTCATGGAGGAGTTCTTCCTTAGTAGCTTGAAGATTGGCTCACGGGTTACTGTGAGTTGAGAGATAAACTTGCTAATGAAGTTGATTCTTCCCAAAAATTCCCATATTTCCTTTTGTCTGAGGAATGGGCATTTCAGTGATGGCTTGGATTTTGGTAGGATCCAGCTCTATCCCTTTGTGGCTGACTAGAAATCCTAGCAACTTGCCTGATTTAACGCCTAAGGCACACTTAGCTGGATTCAACTTCAAGTTGTACTTACGCAACCTGTTGAACAACTTCCTGAGATGGTCTATATGGTTATCCTCCTTCCGGGATTTGACAATAATGTCATCCACGTAGACCTCGATCTCTTTATGCATTAAGTCATGGAAAAGAGCCATCATAGCTCGTTGATAGGTAGCTCCAGCGTTGATGAGGCCGAATGACAACCGTCTATAGCAAAAAGTTCCCCAAGGAGTGATGAAAGTAGTTTTTTCACGATCTTCCTCGGCAACCATGATCTGATGATACCCCGCAAAGCAATCTGCAAAGGAGTACATGTCGTATTACGCAGTATTGTCAATGAGAATGTGGATAAATGGCACGGGAAAGCTATCCTTTAAGCGAGCTTTGTTCAAGTCCCGGTAGTCCACGCAAACTCGCACCTTTCCTCCAGGTTTAGGTACGGGCACGATGTTGGATATCCACTCAGGATATGTAGACACCATTACGATGCCGGCTTGAAATTGTTTCACAATTTCTTCTTTCACCTTTAAACTCCATTTAGGTTTCAATCGTTTGAGCTTTTGCTTGACTGGCTTGAATCCCTCTTTAATGGGAATGCGATGAAGGACAATGTCAGTGGACAAACCTATCATATCTTCATGAGACCATGCAAACACATCCTGGAACTGGGTTAGTAGCGTAACCATGTCATTCCACTGGTTTGGGGTAAGGTCTAAACCAATCTGGATTAACTTAGGGTTTTCTAAGGTTCCAAGATTGAAAGGAGTGGTTTGATCAAGGTTGGGTTTTGGTTTGTCTTTGACCCATTCTTGAATTTTTGGAGTCACCTCAATATTATCCAGTATATCCACCAAGGCTGAATTCATCTCTACATCAAAGGTACAATCTTTGTGGAGAAGAGTCACCGTATCAGCAAGCACAGGTACATCTTAATTCGGAGTCCTGAAACAAAATATGCTTTCACTTAGTATATATGAAATGTGTTGATCATACACAGTGTTAGCATATACTGGCAAAATAAACTGCTAATACTGTACTAAAAAGTAAGTAGTTATTATATCTACAGGACAGAAAGAGTTTCTGCCCGCTTTACCCTTGACGACCAATGCAAGGAATGATGTTCCAATTGGCCAGAGAAAATTCTAGGTGAACCACAGTGATAGATGGATTATCATCATCCTCCCTGTCCCGAATGATAGCCATTACGTCTGGGCAATCATCGTCTGGGGTATATCTGTTGGTATGCTCATCATGAACGATGATGAGTGTGCCAGACATCATCCTGATGACGTCGTGCTTGATTCTTCGTTCCTCTTCCTCCACTGCGGGATCTGGAACAAAGATTTCTTTCTCCTTCACCGGTACCGGCTTGGGAAATAACATCGCCATTATATTGGATGGCACCTTTACGGGAGGTTGTGCGGACTCAGAGATTGAAGGCGAAGCTAAACGCCGCATGGTTGAAGATGAAGGAATCTGCTGATGCTTATGAGGATTCCTGTGACTAGAGCTGGCAGAATAGCCTAGTCCAGCTGTCCCAATTTACTGAGTTAAGCGAATAGGGTATTTGACACCCTGGCAATCTTTACCCAACCCTTGTCCCGATTTATGACCCAACGACATCATTTCTTGCGTGGCCGACATTACCTCAGCAGAAATCTGGGGTTCGGACAATGGCGTTCCAATAGCATGGTATTGGGTATTGCTTATTTCCAAAGCATGAAAACTAATTGGCTCAACATCCTTATTGGCATTGATGAGCGGCATGTCCCCGGGCTGAGGAAACTCTGGTTCAGCGTTGACTATGACCAGGCTATTATTGATGATGTATTTCAACTGTTGGTGAAGAATGGAGGGGACTGCCCCTACCATGTGAATCCATGGTCGTCCTAAGAGCAGGTTGTATCCCGAATCTGTCTTGAGCACATGGAAGGATACGCAGAATGTATGAGGACCAATCTCAATTAGCAGCTCAACTACTCTGACCGAGTTACAACGGGCTCCATCAAAAGCTTTGATGATGCTATGGCTACTCTAAATTTGATTGGGATTGATATTCATCTTCACCAAGGTAGCGTATGGGCATATATTTAGAGAGGAACCTCCATCTATTAAAACTCCCGCCACCATATATCCGGAGGACAAGACCGCAATGTGCAACGGTTTGCGATGACCGGTCTCTCCGGGCAGTATGTCATCATCAGTGAAGGATATCACATTGTTGTTGAAAAAGTGATCAACTAGATGTTGAAACTTTTCCGTATCAGCTGATGTCGGTAGATAGGCTTCTTCTAAAACCTTTAATAAGACCTTCCTGTGATTCTCGGAAGTTAAGACCAAGTCCAAGATTGATATTTGTTGTGGAGCTTCTTTCAAGCTTAAAACCACCATAGATTCGTTATGACCCATAGTGCGGAAGAAATTTTCAATCTTCTCAATGGGTACTTTCTCCTTAGACTTGGTGACAGGCTTTATTACCCATTGGGGAAGATACAGTGAATTTTCCTTCGACACTGCAGCAGTTGTATGTGAGGTGGATCCTTCACCTTCTCTATAATTCCACGAAACTGCGCACAAGCTAACAATAGGATATTATGCTCTGCACGACAAGTTGATTGGCTCGGGAGCGCCCACTTTCAAAGGATTGTTGATTCCCTTGAGTTGAATTACTGGCATGACAAGTGATTTGTTAACCCCATCACTTTCAGTGGATATGAATGCTACTACACTTTTCCACTTAGTAGGACACGAATCCTCACTTGCCCATAACATAGTGTCGTTATCCGCCAAACGCAGTACGCCACTGTCGACTAAATTTTGAATAAGGTGGCGGAGTGCCCATCATTCTTCTGTGATGTGACCGCGAGATTTGGAATGATATTGATATACTCCCTTAGAGTTGTATCGTCCTGAACGGGGATTGATTGGAGGTAGAAGGGAACTAATCCTTCCTTTATTGATTAACATATGAAGGATTTTCTCCATAGGTTGGCCCAAATATGTGAATTCCCTTTAGTTGGCAAAATCCCGACGGGCCTTAGCATTCGCTCTCTTCGTTACTTTGTCTTCTAGCATTTCACTTTCTGAAAGTGAAGAAAGAATATTCATGACAATAGGTAGGAGACTGGCATACTCCTGACTGATTAGCTGACGAGTCACTTGATGCTGATAAGTCACCAGTTCTGCTAATTGCTCAATTTGTTTACAAAGAGCTTTCATCTTTCGTTCCATTGTGAATTGGAACTTGTCATAATCCCATCTGTCATCACCATCTTTGGGGGTCTGGGAGGATTCACAACTGAAATTGGAACTTTGTCCACAGTTTAAATTGATCATTTTGACCTCTTCTTCCTTGTGTTGAGGGAGAGGGTTGTCTTGAACATGAGGTTGATCGGGTTTGGTGACCACGATTTCTTCGTTGTCTATCAGGTCTTGGATTTTGTGTTTCAAGGCCCAACAATCCTGAGTATCATGTCCAGGTGCCTCGGCATGATAAGCACATTTTTGAGTAGCATTAAAACCCCGTCCATTAGGGCTGGCTGGTGGAAGAAGATGCGTGATTTTCTTCTGCGTTGTTAGAAGATTGAGAATGTTCTCGAGGGTGTCCCCTAAGGGTGTGAATACTCAAGGTCGTTTGGCTTCTCCACCTTTTGGTACTAGAGGGTTTGAAGACTGTGCTTGAAAGGGAGTGTAATTTCTCCTCTGGATAGACATGTTTTGACTGCCTTTTTGACCCTATAGTATCAGGGAAACATCCTCTTCTTTCTTTTTATGGACCCTCCGGGGGTTGTTCCCATAATTTCCAGATTGGATGTGATCAGCAACCGCTTTGAGTGTAGCTACGTCTTGAATCTTTCTGGATTTCAATCCCATTTCAGCCATCTCCCCATGTTTGACCATTTCAGAAAATGGTTTGCCGATGCCGGCTAAAACTCTTTCATAGAAAGGTTCTTCTTGTATGTCTATGAAAGTCATGACCATCTTTGATTCTGTCGTGGAAGGACTAACTTGGGCAGCCAGACGTCTCCACCTCTGAGCATACTCTCTGAAAGACTCATTAGACTGTTTCTTGATCTTGGTAATTTGATACCGATCAGGAGCCATTTGAGATTGAAAGTTTTATTAGGTGAGGAAAGTGTGTGCTAGCTCTTCCCAACTATGGATCTTTGAATTGTCTAATCTTGTATACCATGAACGGGCTTCTTCAGTTAGACTTTTTTGGAACAGTTGCATTCTGAGTTTTTCATTCTCTGCATAAGATCCAAGTTCTCCAATAAACACCTTTAGATGTATGTAAGGATCTCCTAACCCGTCATATTTTTCAAAGTCAGGAGTCTTAAACTTTTCTGGATAATGAATACCAGGAAAAATACACAAATCAGCATATGAAACACTCCCGTGTGTTCCAATTCCTTTGATAGTACGAAGAGTCTCTTCCATTTGGAGGACTTTATTTTTGATGTCACCAGTGTCTGGGTCTCTAGTGGGATGGGCAGCATCATGAGTTTTGTTGGTCGGATCCAACTGCAGTTCAGGTATTGTAACGACCTGGGTTCCTCCTTGTGTGGAGGATTCAGCATGTACTGGTATTTTCTGACCCTGCGTAGACTAGTGTAATTCTTTTAGTAGAATAGCCAAATCTGTAATTTGTTTGCTTAATCCGTCGAATTCTTTACGAGAAACTGGATTAAGTTCAGTCTGGTCGGATGACGACATGATTGACTGTAGGCATGTTGCCTTTTTGGATTTTGAACGGGTGGTAGGTCCGATTGATTCCCTGCAAAAGACTTGCATATTTTAGTCTTTAGGGTGGATAATAACATGCTATGATGTGTCCAGTTTAGGAATTTTATCCTGCAAAACGGATGTCAGCTGTTTATAGCATGTATGTGTACACATTTCTTCATATTTCTCATTACATGGAGATAGATATGGAAGATAATTACAAGTAATTGTGCTTTACAAGTAATTTGAAATGAGAGCATGAAGAGACTTTCCTCCGTTTTCAGAGGCTGACCTATCTTAGGTTACTCTCGCGACTTTTTGGCATGAAGGTTCCCAAATCATCGCAATGTACTTGACGAGAAGTTAATCCGGTCTTTTAACTGGACCGAATTTGGGTGGTGCCTTTCCTGAGCCTCGGAGAATTAGTCTTCTCACGAGTCCAGTAATCAAACACCGGTGGGATAGCCTCCTGGTGGAGGGACCACACAACATACATTCACATACATCGCGTCTTACCGTACGAAAAAGATGACAAGTGCGAAGCACTAATATCACAATCAGTTTATAGTGCGAAGCACTAATATCACAGGCAAATTTATGGTGCGAAGCACTAATATCACAGGCATTTTATAGTGCGAAGCACTAAGTAAGGAAATGCATTTGTACACATTCATCACAAAATATAAATGCAACATCCACACACAAGCAGATAACAATTTTGAAAAAATTGTAATAGCGGCTTAAGTCCTCTTACTGGAGTCCCCAGCAGAGTCACCACCTGTCGACGTCGGGATTTTTAATTGTCCCTTTCCGTTAGTTGTTCTTTGGTGTTGTCATTTTAGGTGAGATTTGTTTGAAAAAACAAGTGAAAAAGGTCCGACATGTATAATGTCGACGATGGACTGTTAAGAGTCGCCAGTTGGTTTTTTAAATGGTTGTACCAACACAACCGAGAAAAGGTTTGCACATTGACCTAGTGATGTGACACTGCTATACGGGTCGGTGAAACCGAGATTCATTAGGGTCCGGGGACTTGGTTATGCGGAGGGAAGGTGTTAGGCAACCCCCGACATCCGTGTTACCACAGTGACCGCCTCTTTTCAAGAAACTGTTATCTGAATGTGTGTGTGTGTGGGTAAATGTGCTATTATTTGGAAGTAGTGCGAGGCCTCGTTCGCACCTATATACACAGGGTTTGAATTTATGTAAAAATTTAATTTTAGCAAGATATGGCAGTGATGTTTTATAAAAGAGGTTTTTCAAACCCTGATGCTGAATAGTAATTGAGACCTTTTACACCCCCATTTTATTCCGTATTTGGCTGGATTGATTTTATTTGACAGATGCGAAGCATCCGTACGAAAATACTTTACAAAAAGGTGCTGAATTCCTCGTGGGTATGAAAACCATCTGAGGGAATCCAAACATCACATATATAATTTACAAGCTGCTTACAACTGAAAATGTCCATCACGGGAACCGAATCTAGATCCAATGGGATGAATCTGTGATCACATAATTCCTAGGCTCATATGATGCCGCAATTGATATAAATGCAGTAAGCAGGTATATATATATATATATATATATATATATATATATATATATATATATATATATATATACAGACATGGTCACCAACCACGAAGTACCTCTATGGGGGATCAGAAATATAAATAAAGTTGTAAAAGCTATCAACCGCCACGGAGGAAACTCCAGGCGGGACAAAATGTACAGAAAGCTGTAAAAACGATCAACCACCACAAAGTAAACTCCAGGTGGGACGAAATGTGATATATATATATATATATATATATATATATATATATATATATATATATATATATATATATATTAACTGTGTGCCGAACTTTGTTCGATAAGCCTAAACTTCGGTTTGGTGCGTTTACATATATATATATATATATATATATATATATATATATATATATATATATATATATTATAGCAGTAAACGCTCTAGACCGAAGTCTAGGCTCATCGAACAAAGTTCGACACGCAGTTCATATATATAAATATATATGGGAAAGCAAATAAAAGCTCCAGACCGAAGTCTAGGCTCAATCGAGGCATAACTAGATAATGTTAGTCCATATATATAAATATATATATATATATATATATATATATATATATATATATATATATATATATATATGTATATGTATATACAAACTAAAAATAAACCACGGACCGAAGTCTGGGCAAAATATGCAGCACGACTCTCAACGTGTGGAAGGGTGTGTGCAAAGATGAAGAGAAAGAACTCTAAAGTGTGTGAGAAGGCTTACAGTGGGCTGTCAAAGAAGACTTCTATATCTTTAGAGTGAGTAAACACAGACTTTTGCAGGTACAAAAGGGCTATATATGAGCTCACAGGTGTTTAAAAAGGGAAAGTACACTACATGGGATGAGTGCAGAGCAAATTGGGCAGGGCTTCCTCGCTGTTTTTTCTTGCAAAATGGCCACCCCAAGCCCTCTATATATAGAGGGTGGAGCCGCAGGTGTACCAGAGGAAACCCGGGTGGGCCCGACTTTTTCGGCTCGGGTCGTCTCGAAGTACGTGCGCTCGGGCACTATAATGTCCACTCAAACTTTTAGAAGTGCAATTCGGGCATCCGTTTGAGGTATACAGGACCTATTTCGGACCGCTGTTGTCGAGAATTGTACAATGGCATGGGATTAGAGTTTGTGCGAAGTCATTGAAGATGGGACGGTGCCTTCCGGTCTTCAAGCTTCAACTTTCATCCGTTACCCCGTACAATAGTCACTCGGGATTGATTAGTCTTGTGGGACATTGTTGCGTAGATATGTTGAGGCGACATGACATGACATCGTGTTGGTCAGACGACGATGTTTACCCTCACCGGTGTTATCGCCGGATTGGGCTAATAAAGCAGACGTTGCTCAGCTTCGCTGAGATTGGACTGCTGTAATTTGTTGAAAGTCCTCATTGTCATCTTTGAGGTGTGTCTGTCTTCCCGATGTTATCGCCGGGATGGTACAGTGGATCTCGTTGTGAGCGCCGAGATTGAAGCTGGTTGCATTTGTAACAAGCATTTCTGGGGTTCTTGCCGAAATTGCATTCCTTGGGGTTATCACCAAGGTTGGTGGCTATTCCCATGGTTGGGACTGAGACTGGATACCTCAGGGTTATCTCCGAGATTAATCGGTCTTCTCTGGTGTGTGTTCCGGTATTGTATCTGTATGCCTTGGGGTTGTGAGGACCCCAAACTCGGATACTTGAAACCCGAACTCAGTTCTATGAGCGAAATAATACTAATAATAATATTAACAATAATATAAAAAATTAAATTAATTTACATAATTATCAGAGTCTAGCTCCCAAGTACGAAACCTTTAAACATTCATTACAACCCATGATAGATAATATATATCATAATTGCCTTAATAACATTAAACTATTACATAACATAGTAATTCGTTCATTCAGCAACCTTCCCTTTTCCTTTGTTCTTAGCAGAGTTCTCTGGTCGTTCGCACTTAGCTGAAAACATTTAAATTTAAGCAAGGATGAGCTTTTGAGTGCCCAGCAAGCAATAGCAATTATATATATATATATATATATATATATATATATATATATATATATATATATATATAAGCTGAAAGGATTTAAATGTTTTCTTTGTACTATTCTTCTACAACAAGCCAATAGTTGTGAAGTATTCTGAACCGATAATAATAACATAACAACTCTCTTTCAAATTTTTGAAACTACATAATGACTATATCTGGGGTTATGGTGACATGCCATGAACATTGTTTTCATTTTCGAAAAGGTTAAACAGAAATTTATCTGTAAACCGTCATAACTTACGGGCACGAGGGTGATCAGCCCGTTATGCCCTGCATTGATCAATACTACATTGCTAGAACGATATTATCGTTCATCCTTTGTCCGTCGGAGCGCATAAAAATTTTCCCGTGTAGGGATGTTCATACCTGTCTGGGTTCTAAATCAAAGGTTTTATCTTGTTCAACAATAATCTATAATTTAATATATCTGTATACGGGTAATTGACAAAGGTATATCAGCATATGATTAAATACAATGATTATCCAAGTGGGGACACTTGTTTAACCACTTCTAGAAATTAACGAACAGAATATATATGTCCGAATTATCATATACTAACATGTTGATATTCAATGAGCTTATATAATATAAAGTTCATAATCTGTACAATAATAATATAGTTTAGAAACATTCTTACTCACATCCATTGCATAAAGAAAATGCAAAGGTTAGATACTTGCCTGAAGCGCTGCTTACAACTTGTAATTAAGATCTATCGCTTATCTCACGACCTATCATTAATAAGATAGTTCGTTCGAGTAGAACAACATACTATAACACATAACACTGCTTATTGCAGTCAACACATAACCTAATCACATTAGCACCTATGTTTAATAACCATTGAATCACAAATAATCACTTATACAATCAAAATATCTAAGTCCAGATCAATTTCTGAAACATGTCGGTCTACTGACAATTTTATCGGGTAATTATCGAGTCTAAGACTCTATACTATAACTTAACATCAGTACGTATCAGTCATATTATTTTTAAATGACTCAATAAAATTTTAAAACATTTATTATAATTTATCATAAATTTTCAAACATTGGAATCATATTTAAATGATTTAAATACCAATTAATTCTATTATAATAAATATTTAATTAGTATTAAACTATTAATGAAATCATTTCCAAAATATTAAAGTAATGTATAATAACTCAAAATACTTTTAAAGTATTAATATTACCCTTAAATGATTTTTAAAACATTTAAAATCATTTTTAAATAATTATCATTAATATTAAAGTATTAATGTTCTATTTATCAAAATATTAAAAGTCATTATTCATAACTTAAAATATTTTTAATTCATTTATATCCTTTTTAAATGATTTTTAAAGTAATAAAACCATTTATAAACTATTTATTTAATATAATTATTAAATAAATTTAATATCATAACTAATAACTTAATAATCATTAATATTTAATTATTAATGAAATTATCCTTTAAATATTAAAAGTTATATTTTATAACTTAAAATATTTTTAAACACTTTATTTTCATTTAATATGATTTTTAATATAATAAATCATTTTTAATTAATTTATTTAATTCATTTAGTAAATAAATTAATTACCATTAATATTAATTTATTAATAAAATTTATCATAAAATATTAAAAGTCATTAAAAATAACTTAAAATATTTTCTTATATCATAATATAATTTTTAATGATTTTTCTAATATTAAAATCATTTTTAAATAATTTATTTAATATTATAATTAAATAAATTAAATACTTTTAATATTTCAAAAATATTAAATATTTATGAAATATATTAAAAATAATTAAAAACTAATTTTCAGAATTTTTAATAATTTTTAATAATTTATTTTGTATTTTTAATAATTAAAAACTAATTTTTTCTATTTAATAATTAATTTCCGAAAAATATTAAATAATCTGTCGCTAAAGACCACCTATAGCGACAGAACCGTCGCTATAGGTGTTCTTCATGTTCTTGGCAAAAACCCAGAACACCATAGACAGTTTCGAGGGACCATGTTTGACCAAGATTAAAAGCGTGCGTGATGTGTTTCTGAACATGTTGTTGATAAGATAATGTAGTACAAGTACAAGACTACACGATCCAACAAACAACATCATCAAACCATGCATAACTAACGAGATCTGAAGCGTTGAACAAACTGTCAGAGCTGTTCTTCATTTTCTGGGTTACCCAGAAATGAAGAACAGTTTGACTGGCTCGTTTTGGGCTTCCACAACTTGTTAACCTTGTAATATTTTTGTGATTTAAAACCGGTAGTGTGTAGCTAACACGTAGGAGAGTAGATCTATCACATAATATCAACAAAAAACATAACAAAATCGTCAGATCCAGACCGGTCAAACCTCGTCAGAAACTGTGTTCATAGGTTTTCTGGGTTACCCAAAAAACCGAATCCGTGAACAATGTACCTACTTTGACCGGCCACTATGTTAAATCCATTTGATGTTTAAGGGATTTAAAAGCATGGATCTATAGTACAACTAACAGGCTACAAGATCTACTAAATATCAACATCAGAACATCTATAACATTACAGATATGAGCTTGACAAAAACGTTGTCAGACACTGCAAACTAGTTTCTGGGTTACCCAGAATTGGTCTGGTCATGGTCGGTCAACGACCTTTGACCACGAATAACTTGCAATATGTTGAAGCTATGACCTTGATTCAACTTTCAGACTAAAGAACACATACTCGACTACAACTAAAAGCTTTCAAAACACCAAAATCTATACAGATCACAGAGATATAAGGACTGACATTCACTGTCAGAAGACAAAATTTTATTTTTCCAGATTTTGTAAATCTTCAAATCCGAGCCTCTAGATGTTATGGATCTAACATCTAGCAACCCAGATCATCCTTAGACACCTTATACAACATATTTTAACAATCAAACATAACATCTAACACAGAATCGTTGGACAGAAATTCTAGGGTTCGTTCATACCTTTCTTTGAAAAATTTCTGATTTTGTGTTGCTGATCTGTTTATGGTAAACGTGGGGCTTTGATTTGGGACTAATATACTTGTGTAATTTGATGGTTAGAGAGAGAGAGAGCTTAGTTTGAGTGTTGGACAAAATGTAAGTGAACAAATGAATTTTCTCTCTCCTAGATCTACTTATACAAGTCTAGATGCATGAATTGGCTGATTGATATTGCTTGTTGCTGGAGTTTTTAACACATGGAGTTGTTGGGTTTGGTTCACCAACTAAACCTAATGTCAAAACCTACATATTAGCCAAAATAATGTAACTAGGGGCAATATGGTCAATTGGTAATTCATTAAATGGCATACTTGGAACCTGGCAAACCCTTAGGGTTTAACCCTTAGGGTTTAATCCTAAGGTTTTCCAACATTTACTTTTCTAGAATTACATTTTAGGGTTTACACAAAAATAAATAAAAATCAAATAAAAAATTAAATAAAATTTTAGTTTCCTAAAATTTTGAAATTAGGATTTTCTAATTGTGATTAATTTTATAATTACCTTATACAGGAACATTAGGGTTTAAAACATATAATTATCATTAACTTTGCTAAAATAGCAATCAGGGTTTACAAATGGTAATTAAGTTTTATAATTTCTAATTAGGGTTACTAATTATAGAAATTAGGGTTTCTAGAAATTAATATTTCAAAATGTTAACTGGGGTTTACCTAATTATGCATAAAATCACATAACATCGCTACATAATAATCTCGAACTCATAATTGAGTTTCAAACTAGGGTTTAACACTTAAAATAGGGTTTTTAATAAATTTATTAGGGTTTCTAAAACTTTAATTAGGGTTTACCTAATTAATCACTTAATACACAACATAAAACATATAACATAGTTATATAACAGTCTTAAGCTCACAATTGATTTTCAATTTAGAGTTTCCCTAAGTAAAATTAGGGTTTAACCAATTAATACTAGGGTTTTAAAATTAAACACCATAATTGACCAATTATCAACAATACGTACATGCAGTACATATTCATAGCACTGAAAAATCAAAATATAATTAATATTATATTATTATTCTCATACCTTGGCAATAATCCAAAATTAGGGTTTGGATTCCATATCTGATTTATTCTTCATATTTAACCTTAATAATTAAGGTAAAATATTTACTTTAATAATCCATACAAAAATTCATATAATAAAATAATTATTATAATTATTCTAAAAATCACTCCATATATTAATTAAATAATATATGATTATATATTTCGTGGAAAATAATTAATAAAAACATTTCTACCTTAAAATTAATTATTATAAGAATATACCTTATAAAAATCAATAATTCTAAAATAAATTCATTTGTAAATATTTATGTAATAAATATATTTTTATTTACCACATAAATACAGATACACATAATCTTGTACAAATCCTCATCCTTAATATAAAAAAAAAATTATTCACAAAATTTCTTATTTATTTATATAGAAAATATCGGGTTGTTACATTCACCCTCCCTTATAAAGATTCCGTCCTCGGAATCACCGTTTTAAAACCTATACATACCTGGTACATAACATACACAATCATTGTAAGTAGATCTCGATCAACTTTGATCGAACTGTTTTTTAACTATTCACATGTAGCTTGTCTTTCTGATTACATGGAAAAAAATTGGTTTCTAAAAGAACTCAAATTCCTCCTCAAAACATCTTTGCAAAATAATTTACTATATATAGGAAAATCATGCATAAGAAAATAAAAGGCATACGAATAATACCTGGAGTTGCATTGCCAGCTGCTGCCGTGTCCTGGACTGTCATGTTGTAGACCCTTGCCGTAGATTTTGTTGGCTTGCTTGACGAAGTCGGTCCTGTGATTGCTAACGTTCCACTGCCAGTGCCCATGTTTACACTTCCTGTCTCCACCCTCCTCTTTGGACAATCTTTCACCCCGTGCTCTGTCGATCCGCATATAAAACATCCACTATTCATCCTAGGATTAGGGCAGTTGGGAGAAATATGGCCCTCCTGTCCGCACTTATAGCAAACAAATTTTCCTTGCAAACACTCCCCCGAGTGATTCTTCCCACATGTCTTACATGGCACTATCTGTTTCTTAACACATTCCTGTTTCACTTGTACACTTGTAAAACTGCTCACCTTCGTCTTACTATCACCACTCCTGCTCCCACTATTAATTTCCACCTTCCTAGCTCCTTCTATCTTACCCTTATTCTTCCTCTCCTTATTGTAAAGGCTCATGGCCTCACTTCCCTCCTCAGCTATGATCGCTTTCTCCATGAGTGCTGCAAATGTAGGAATTTGCAACACCGCCACTTTGTTATAGAGCCAGGGTTTCAATCCCAGCTCAAACCTTCTAGCTTTCCTAGCCTCCGTATCAACTTGATGCGGAGCAAACCTAGCTAACTCATTAAATTTGGCGGCGTATTCAGACACCGTCATATTCTCCTGCTTCAACTCTAAAAATTTAACCTCCATCCTCGCCTGCATACTTGGTGAAAAATAATTTTCAAAAAACAAAGTTTTAAATCTATCCCATGTGACTACACCTTCTCCTGCCCTAGCCTGATTTGCTTCCCACCAAAAATTTACTTCCCCCTTCATCATGTAAGTGGCAAAAGTAGTTTTCTGCCCCTCATCTACCCTAGCTACCATAAACGCTTTTTCAATTTCCTTAACCCAAGTTTGAGCTTCTACAGGGTCGGTTGTACCTTTGAATTCTGGTGGTCCTACAGCCTTAAAGTCTTTGAAGTTCGCTAAGCGGTTACCCGGCTAGTTTCCAGCGACCGGTATTCCCTGTTGCATAGCCTGAGCTAACATGTTCGCAAATTGCTGTATTGGATCTGGTTGTTGTTGTCCCTCAACGTTGTTGACAGATTCCTCTGCCCTTTGATTGCGAGTTCGACGTCTTGGCGGCATTATCTGATTTGAAAAAAAAATCATAATTTAACTTGCATTCTAAACCTTATCACATAAGTTTAATATTTTAAACTTATTTCACCATTTCTCAAACATAGATTCATATTCATTTAACGAATATTTTACATAGCACAAAATGCTTTGAACTTCAGCTATCCCTTTATGACCTCAAAAGTCGGGATTTACAGTCTTGACTTAATACAAAAGTTGGAAACATTACATTACACAAACATACTTATCATATGTATTATATTAAACACTCCTACACAACAGAACCTATACTACCTATTTATTACACCTTTTTCTTGGACATTCTCTCGCCTGATGACCTTCTATACCACAGACATAACATGCTCTTTTTTTGTAGTCAGGACAGTACGGAATGGTATGTCCTTCATAGCCACAAAGATAACAAATTCCTTTCCATTTCTTCTTATTAGATTTTCCTAAATCATGGTCTTCTATCTTTCTTTTCCCCTTCTTATCCGGAGCTGCACACGAGGTGTTGCTTGTGGCTCCCATCTGACCAATTTGGATTTTAAGTTTATCTTGTCCTTCCAATGTTTCTATTAACGCTTGACGCAACTGACTATTCAACAGCCTTTCTATCTCCCACAGCCTTTCCAGAGAAGAAACCTTGTTCTTCAGATTATGCACTTCCGTTGATACTTGATCAGCTTCAACTTTAGTGTCTGAATCACTATCTGACAACTCCACCATCTCCGGATCTTGTACTATGTTTTCTACGATAACCACATCGTCTGAATTGTGTTCATCAAGAGCCTCTATTTCAGCTATCGGCTTCGATATTGGCTCCTTCTTTACTATCCGAGGGTAATCGAATCCTTTTTCACCTGATATCTACACACATAAATTATCCTAATTAGCATATAGTATATACACACAACAAATAAGAGTTTTATACAAATTATCTTTTATTTAGTTTGACGATGAATTTAGTAAATTCATCTCTTTTTTAAACTCTATATATGAGTTATTTATATTTTTAACGTTTCCCTCTGTTATAGCCTAAGGTCTAGCCCACCTAAGGTTTCTAACCCTATAGCTCTGATACCAACCTGTGAGGACCCCAAACTCGGATACTTGAAACCCGAACTTGGTTCTTCACGATACCATTTCTATGAGCGGAATAATACTAATAATAATAATAACAATAATATAAAAGATCAAATTAATTTACATAATTATCAGAGTCTAGCTCCCAAGTACGAAACCTTTAAACATTCATTACAACCCATGATAGATAATATATATCATAATTGTCTTAATAACATTAAACTATTACATAACATAGTAATTCGTTCATTCAGCAACCTTCCCTTTTCCTTTGTTCTTAGCAGAGTTCTCTGGTCGTTCGCACTTAGCTGTAAACATTTAAATTTAAGCAAGGATGAGCATTTGAGTGCCCATCAAGCAATAGCGATTATATATATATATATATATATATATATATATATATATATATATATATATATATATAAGCTGAAAGGATTTAAATGTTTTCTTTATACTATTCTTCTACAACAAGCCAATAGTTGTGAAGTATTCTGAACCGATAATAATAACATAACAACTCTCTTTCAAATTTTTGAAACTACATAATGACTATATCTGGGGTTATGGTGACATGCCATGAACATTGTTTTCATTTTCGAAAAGGTTAAACAGAAATTTATCTGTAAACCGTCATAACTTACGGGCACGGGGGTGATCAGCCCGTTATGCCCTGCATTGATCAATACTACATTGCTAGAACGATATTATCGTTCATCCTTTGTCCGTCGGAGCGCATAAAAATTTTCCCGTGTAGGGATGTTCATACCTGTCTGGGTTCTAAATCAAAGGTTTTATCTTGTTCAACAATAATCTATAATTTAATATATCTGTATACGGGTAATTGACAAAGGTATATCAGCATATGATTAAATACAATGATTATCCAAGTGGTGACACTTGTTTAACCACTTCTAGAAATTAACGAACAGAATATATATGTCCGAATTATCATATACTAACATGTTGATATTCAATGAGCTTATATAATATAAAGTTCATAATCTGTACAATAATAATATAGTTTAGAAACATTCTTACTCACATCCATTGCATAAAGAAAATGCAAAGGTTAGATACTTGCCTGAAGCGCTGCTTACAACTTGTAATTAAGATCTATCGCTTATCTCACGACCTATCATTAATAAGATAGTTCGTTCGATTAGAACAACATACTATAACACATAACACTGCTTATTGCAGTCAACACATAACCTAATCACATTAGCACCTATGTTTAATAACCATTGAATCACAAATAATCACTTATACAATCAAAATATCTAAGTCCAGATCAATTTCTGAAACATGTCGGTCTACTGACAATTTTATCGGGTAATTATCGAGTCTAAGACTCTATACTATAACTTAACATCAGTACGTATCAGTCATATTATTTTTAAATGACTCAATAAAATTTTAAAACATTTATTATAATTTATCATAAATTTTCAAACATTGGAATCATATTTAAATGATTTAAATACCAATTAATTCTATTATAATAAATATTTAATTAGTATTAAACTATTAATGAAATCATTTCTAAAATATTAAAGTAATGTATAATAACTCAAAATACTTTTAAAGTATTAATATTACCCTTAAATGATTTTTAAAACATTTAAAATATTTTTAAATAATTATCATTAATATTAAAGTATTAATGTTCTATTTATCAAAATATTAAAAGTCATTATTCATAACTTAAAATATTTTTAATTCATTTATATCCTTTTTAAATGATTTTTAAAGTAATAAAACCATTTATAAACTATTTATTTAATATAATTATTAAATAAATTTAATATCATAACTAATAACTTAATAATCATTAATATTTAATTATTAATAAAATTATCCTTTAAATATTAAAAGTTATATTTTATAACTTAAAATATTTTTAAACACTTTATTTTCATTTAATATGATTTTTAATATAATAAATTATTTTTAATTAATTTATTTAATTCATTTAGTAAATAAATTAATTACCATTAATATTAATTTATTAATAAAATTTATCATAAAATATTAAAAGTCATTAAAAATAACTTAAAATATTTTCTTATATCATAATATAATTTTTAATGATTTTTCTAATATTAAAATCATTTTTAAATAATTTATTTAATATTATAATTAAATAAATTAAATACTTTTAATATTTCAAAAATATTAAATATTTATGAAATATATTAAAAATAATTAAAAACTAATTTTCAGAATTTTTAATAATTTTTAATAATTTATTTTGTATTTTTAATAATTAAAAACTAATTTTTTCTATTTAATAATTAATTTCCGAAAAATATTAAATAATCTGTCGCTAAAGACCACCTATAGCGACAGAACCGTCGCTATAGGTGTTCTTCATGTTCTTGGCAAAAACCCAGAACACCATAGACAGTTTCGAGGGACCATGTTTGACCAAGATTAAAAGCGTGCGTGATGTGTTTCTGAACATGTTGTTGATAAGATAATGTAGTACAAGTACAAGACTACACGATCCAACAAACAACATCATCAAACCATGCATAACTAACGAGATCTGAAGCGTTGAACAAACTGTCAGAGCTGTTCTTCATTTTCTGGGTTACCCAGAAATGAAGAACAGTTTGACTGGCTCGTTTTGGGCTTCCACAACTTGTTAACCTTGTAATATTTTTGTGATTTAAAACCGGTAGTGTGTAGCTAACACGTAGGAGAGTAGATCTATCACATAATATCAACAAAAAACATAACAAAATCGTCAGATCCAGACCGGTCAAACCTCGTCAGAAACTGTGTTCATAGGTTTTCTGGGTTACCCAAAAAACCGAATCCGTGAACAATGTACCTACTTTGACCGGCCACTATGTTAAATCCATTTGATGTTTAAGGGATTTAAAAGCATGGATCTATAGTACAACTAACAGGCTACAAGATCTACTAAATATCAACATCAGAACATCTATAACATTACAGATATGAGCTTGACAAAAACGTTGTCAGACACTGCAAACTAGTTTCTGGGTTACCCAGAATTGGTCTGGTCATGGTCGGTCAACGACCTTTGACCACGAATAACTTGCAATATGTTGAAGCTATGACCTTGATTCAACTTTCAGACTAAAGAACACATACTCGACTACAACTAAAAGCTTTCAAAACACCAAAATCTATACAGATCACAGAGATATAAGGACTGACATTCACTGTCAGAAGACAAAATTTTATTTTTCCAGATTTTGTAAATCTTCAAATCCGAGCCTCTAGATGTTATGGATCTAACATCTAGCAACCCAGATCATCCTTAGACACCTTATACAACATATTTTAACAATCAAACATAACATCTAACACAGAATCGTTGGACAGAAATTCTAGGGTTCGTTCATACCTTTCTTTGAAAAATTTCTGATTTTGTGTTGCTGATCTGTTTATGGTAAACGTGGGGCTTTGATTTGGGACTAATATACTTGTGTAATTTGATGGTTAGAGAGAGAGAGAGAGCTTAGTTTGAGTGTTGGACAAAATGTAAGTGAACAAATGAATTTTCTCTCTCCTAGATCTACTTATACAAGTCTTGATGCAAGAATTGGCTGATTGATATTGCTTGTTGCTGGAGTTTTTAGCACATGGAGTTGTTGGGTTTGGTTCACCAACTAAACCTAATGTCAAAACCTACATATTAGCCAAAATAATGCAACTAGGGGCAATATGGTCAATTGGTAATTCATTAAATGGCATACTTGGAACTTGGCAAACCCTTAGGGTTTAACCCTTAGGGTTTAACCCTTAGGGTTTAATCCTAAGGTTTTCCAACATTTACTTTTCTAGAATTACATTTTAGGGTTTACACAAAAATAGATAAAAATCAAATAAAAAATTAAATAAAATTTTAGTTTCCTAAAATTTTGAAATTAGGATTTTCTAATTGTGATTAATTTTATAATTACCTTATACAGGAACATTAGGGTTTAAATCATATAATTATCATTAACTTTGCTAAAATAGCAATCAGGGTTTACAAATGGTAATTAAGTTTTATAATTTCTAATTAGGGTTACTAATTATAGAAATTAGGGTTTCTAGAAATTAATATTTCAAAATGTTAACTGGGGTTTACCTAATTATGCATAAAATCACATAACATCGCTACATAATAATCTCGAACTCGTAATTGAGTTTCAAATTAGGGTTTAACACTTAAAATAGGGTTTTTAATAAATTTATTAGGGTTTCTAAAACTTTAATTAGGGTTTACCTAATTAATCACTTAATACACAACATAAAACATAAAACATAGTTATATAACAGTCTTAAGCTCACAATTGATTTTCAATTTAGAGTTTCCCTAAGTAAAATTAGGGTTTAACCAATTAATACTAGGGTTTTGAAATTAAACACCATAATTGACTAATTATCAACAATACGTACATGCAGTACATATTCATAGCACTGAAAAATCAAAATATAATTAATATTATATTATTATTCTCATACCTTGGCAATAATCCAAAATTAGGGTTTGGATTCCATATCTGATTTATTCTTCATATTTAACCTTAATAATTAAGGTAAAATATTTACTTTAATAATCCATACAAAAATTCATATAATAAAATAATTATTATAATTATTCTAAAAATCACTCCATATATTAATTAAATAATATATGATTATATATTTCGTGAAAAATAATTAATAAAAACATTTCTACCTTAAAATTAATTATTATAAGAATATACCTTATAAAAATCAATAATTCTAAAATAAATTCATTTGTAAATATTTATGTAATAAATATATTTTTATTTACCACATAAATACATATACACATAATCTTGTACAAATCCTCATCCTTAATATAAAAAAAAAATTATTCACAAAATTTCTTATTTATTTATATAGAAAATATCGGGTTGTTACAGGGGTTATCTCCGAGATTGTAATTGTTACTCCCAGATTGCGATCTGTGGTTGATGTTGAACTTCCGGTAGTATCCGGCATGGATTATAGATTGTCTTTCAGGGTTCCCTCTTAAAAGATGAATATGCTCTCCTGCAATGTTAGTGACAGGTGTATAGAAAATTTTGAGTGTCTACAACACAAACATTCATATAAAGTTTTTTGAAAAGTGGCGGTCACCGTGGTAACACGGATGTCGGGGGGTGCCTAACACCTTCCCTCCGCATAAGAAAGTCCCCAAACCAAAATGAATCTCGATTTTACAGACCCGTTTAGCAGTGTCACATCATTGGGTCAATGTGCAAACCTTTTCTCTGTTGTGTTGGTACAACCAGTTAAAAAACCAACTGGCAACTGTTACAGTCCAATCGTCGACATTACACATGTCGGACCTTTTTCACTTGTTTTTTCAAACAAAACTCACATAAAATGAGAACACAAAAGAACAGGAAACGAAAAAGGACAAATAAAAAAACCCGACGTCGACAGGTGGCGACTCTGGTGGGGACTCCAATAAGAGGACTTAAGCCGCTATTACAAGCTTTTCAAAACTGTTATATGCTTGTGTGTGGATGTTTCATTTACATTTATGATGAATGTGTACGAATACATATCTTTACTACGAGTAATGATCTACATTATATTTGCTTTTGATATTAGTGCTTCGCACATGCCATCATTTTCATATACGGTGAGACACGTTGTATGTGAATGTATGTTGTGTGGTCCCTCCACCAGGAGGCTATCATGTTGGTGTTTGATTCTTGGACTCGTGGGAAGACTAATTCCCCAAGGCTCAGGAAAGGCACCACCCAAATTCGCTCCAGTTGAAAGACCGGATTAACTTCCCGTTGAGTAAATTGCGATGATTTGGGAACCTTCATGCTGAAAAGCCGCGAGAGTAACCTAAGATAGGTCAGCCTCTGATAAACCAAACGCGGAGGAAAGTCTCTTCATCCTTTCTCATTTTAAATTACTTGTAAAGTTAATTACTTGTAATTTACATTCCATATTCATCTCCATGTAATGAGAAATATGAGGAAATATGCGCATATACATTAGCATTCTATCCTGTATTACAAATAGCTAACATCCGTTTTGCAGGACAAAATTCCTAAAACGGACACATTACATAGCATGTTAACATTTACACCATCCCTAAAACTAAACTATGCTAGTTTTGTTACAGGGAAGCATTCAGACCTATTACCCGGTCAAAGTCCAAAAAGGCCGCATGCCTACAACCAATCATGTCTTCATCTGACCAGAGTCAAAGATGGTGATGACCTTTATCGATATACAAGAAGCTCTTTTCTATGAGAGAGTCTTAGCTGGCATCGATAAACCATTTTCTAAAATGATCAAACACGGGGATATAGCTGAGATGGGATTGAAGTCAGGAAAGATTCAAGACCTAGCTGCCCTTAAAGCTGTTGCTGAGAACACATCCAATCCGGAAATTATAGAAACAACCCCCGGAGGGTCCATAAAAAGAAAGAAGAGGATGTTTCCCTGATACTACAGGGTCAAAAAGGCAATCAGAACATGCCTATCCAGAGGAGAAATTACACTCCCTTTCAAGCACAATCTTCAAACCCTCCAATATCAAAAGATTTAGAAGTCAAACGCCCTCGAGTGTTCACACCCTTAGGGGACTCCCTCGAGAACATCCTTACTCTTCTGACCACGCAGAAGAAAATCACATATTTTCTTCCACCAGCCAGCCCTAATGGTAGGGGTTTTAATGCTGTTCAGAAATGTGCTTAACATGCCGGGGCACCTGGACATGATACTCATGATTGTTGGGCCTTGAAACACAAGATACAAGACCTGATAGACAATAGTGAGATTGTGGTCACCAAACCAGATCAACCTCACGTTCAAGATAACCCACTTCCTCCACAAAAAGAAGAAGAGGTCAACATGATTAATTGGAGCACTGAACAAAGTTCTAATTTTAAAGGTGAAGCATCCCCGATCATCAAAGACGGTGTTGACAAGTGGGATTATGCCAAGGTCCAGTTCGCTATAGAACGAAAGATAAAAGCTCTTTGCAAACAAATTGAGAAATTGGCAGAACTGGTGACCTACCAGCATCAAGGTACATGCCAGTTAGTAAGCCAGGAGCATGCTAGTCTCCTTTCTCTTATCATGAATATTCCCTCGTCACCTCCAGAAAGTGAAACGATAGATGACAAAGTGGCAAAGAGAGCGAATGCCAAAGCTCGTCGGGATTTTTCCAACCGATGGGAATTTATATATCTGGGCCAACCTATGGAAGAGATACTTCAAATGCTAATCAATAAAGGAAGAATCAATAACCTCCTACCTCTAATCAATCCCCGTTCAGGACGATTTAACCCTGATGGAGTATGTCAATATCACTCCCATTCTCGCAGTCACAGCACAGAAGAATGCTGGGCACTCCGCCACCTTATATAGAATTTCATTGATAGCGGTGTCCTGCAGTTAGCAGACGATGATACTGTGCTACGTGGTACTGAGAATACTTGTCATACTAAATGGAAGGGATTGGTAGCAGTTATCCCCACTAAGGTTGATGGCGTTATCAAGCCACTGACTATACCAATAATTCAACTCAGAGGAAGCAACAATCCTTTGAAAGTGGCCACTCCCGAGCCAATCAACTTACCATGCAGAGCAAAATACCCTATTATTAGCTTGCATACAGTTCCATGGAATTATGAAGAAGGTGAAGGATCTACCTCGCATACAACTGCTATAGTGTCGAGGGAGAATCCACTGTATCTTCCCCAACGAGTGATGAAGCCTACCATCAAATCAAAGGGGAGAATACCCATGGAGAAGATTGAAAAATTCCTCTACTCTTTGGGTCATAACGAATCCATGTGGTTTTAAGCTTAAGAGAAGCTCCACATCAAATTTCAATCTTGGACTTGGTTTTAACTTCTGAAGATCACCGAAAGATCTTACTGAATGTTTTGGAAGAAGCCTACTTACCAACATCAGTGGCTGTAAAAAAAATTCAACATTTGGTTGATCACATTTTTAATAACAATGTGATATCCTTCACTGATGATGACATACCTCCCGAAGGGACTGGCCATTTTAAGCCGTTACACATTGCGGTCTTGTCCTCCGGATATATGCTTGCTGGAGTTTTGATAGATGGAGGCTCATATTTAAATATATGTCCATACGCTACATTGTTGAAGATGAACATCAATCTCAATCAAATCCGAAGCAGCCATACAGTTATCAAGGCTTTTGACGAGGCCCGCCGCAATTCGATCGGAGAGATAGAGATGCCAATTGAGATTGGTCCCCATACATTCTGCGTGTCTTTCCACGTACTCAAGATAGATTCGGGATACAACCTGCTATTGGGAAGACCGTGGATTCATATGGCTGGGGCAGTCCCCTCCACCCTTCATCACTAACTTAAATACATTATCAACAATAGCCTAGTCACGATCAATGCTGAACCGGAATGCCCTCAACAAGGTGACATACCGCTCATCAGTTTCAATTCTGATGTTGAGCCGGTTAGTTTCCATACTTAGGAAATAAGCAACCCTCAATTTCATGTCCTGGGAATGCCATTGCCCGTACCCAAGATCTCTGCCAAAGTAATGTCGGCTACTAAGGAAATGATGTCCTTGGGTCATCAGTCAGGACAAGGGTTGGGTAAAGATCACCAAGGTATCAATTACCCTATACAAGTAGCCGTGCAAACTGGGACAACTAGACTAGGCTATTCTGCCAGTTCTAGTCAGAGGAATCCTCATAAGCATCCTCAGATTCCTTCAGCTTCAACCACGAGGCGTTTATTTTTGCCTTCAAACTCTGAGTCCGCACAATCTCCTGTAAAGGTGCCAACTAACGTGATGGCTATGCTATTTCCCAAGCCAATGCCATTCAAAACAAAAGAAATCTTTGTTCCAGATCCTAGAGTGGATGAAAAGAAACAAAGAGTCAAACAAAATGTCGTCTGAATTATGGCGGGCATGCGCATCATTGTTCATGATGACCATACAAACAGATATACCCCAGACGATGATTGCACAGACGTAATGGTCATCATTCAGGAGAAGGAGGACGATGGCAGCCCCTCCATTATTTCAGTCCCCCAGGACTTTGCCCTTGCCAATTGGAGCAGCACTCCTTGTATTGGTCGACAAAGGTAAAATGGGGAGGACTTCTTTTTGCCCTATAGATATAATAACTGCTTACTTTTCTGTACAGTATTAGCGTTTGTTTTATTCATATATGCTAACATTATGTATGATTAAACAGTTTCATATATATTAAGTGAAAGCATATTTTGTTTCAGGACTCTAAACTTAGATGTGACTGTACTTGCTGATAAGATGCCTCTTCTCCACAAGGATTGTAACTTTGATGAAAAGTTGGACTCAGACTTGCTGGAAATATAAGAGGACATTGAGGTGCCTCTGGAGATCAAAGAATGGATCGAAGACAAGCCTAAACCCAACCTTGATCAAACCACCTCCTTCAATCTTGGAACCTTAGACCCTAAGTTAATCCAGATTGGTTCAGACCTTACCCCAAACCAAAGGAATGACATAGTTACGCTACTAACCCAATTTTAGGATGTGTTTGCATGGTCTCATGAAGACATGGCGGGTTTGTCCACTTATATTATTCTTCATCGCCTTCCCATTAAAGAGGGATTCAAGCCAGTCAAGCAGAAGCTCAGGCGATTGAAACCTGAGTGGAGTTTAAAGGTGAAAGAAGAAATTGTGAAACAATTTCAAGCTGGCATCATTATGGTGTCTACATATCCTGAGTGGATATCTAACATCGTTCCCGTACCTAAGCCTGGAGGAAAGGTGCGAGTTTGCGTGGATTATCGGGATCTAAATAAAGCATGCCTTAAAGATAGCTTTCTCGTGCCCTTTATCCACATTCGCATTGACAATACTGCTCAATACGGCATGTACTCCTTTGCGGATTGCTTTGCGGGGTACCATCAGATCATGGTTGCTGAGGAAGATCGTGAGAAAATTGCTTTCATCATGCCTTGGGGAACCTTTTGCTACAGACGGTTGTCATTCGACCTCATCAATGCCGGAGCCACCTATCAACGAGCTATGATGGCTCTCTTCCACGACTTAATACAAAAAGAGGTAGAGATCTACGTGGATGACATCATTGTCAAATCCCAGAAGGACGATGACCCTTTAGACCATCTCAAAAAGCTTTTCAACAGGTTACGCAAGTATAACTTGAAGTTGAATCCAGCCAAATGCGCCTTTGGCGTTAAATCAGGTAAGTTGCTAGGATTTCTAGTCAGCCATAAAGTAATTCAGCTGGATCCTACCAACATCCAGGCCATTACGAAAATGCCCATTCCTCAGACAAAGAAGAAAATACAGGGATTTTTGGGAAGAATCAACTTCATTAGCAGGTTCATCTCTCAACTCACAGCAACCTGTGAACCTATCTTCAAGCTGTTAAGGTAGAAGTTCTCCATGAAATGGAACGATGAGTGCTAGAATGCCTTCCTCACAATTAAAGAGCAGCTAGTCAAAGCTCCTATTTTGGTACCACCCAGGGATGATGTTCCCCTGTTCATGTACCTGTCTATTAGTGACAATGTCATGGGCTGCATGCTGGGTCAGAAAGATGATAGAGGCCGAGAGCGAGCTATTCAGCAACAGTGAACACAAGTACACTCTGATTAAGAGGACTTGTTGTGCTTTAGCATGGGCTTCCATGAGGTTACAGCGTTACCTCCATGGGCACACAACCCATCTCATATCCCGCATGGATCCTATCAAGTATGTGTTCAGTAAACCCATACTGAATTGTCAGCTGTCCAGATGGCAGTTGATCCTACAATAATTTGACATTGTTTACATGACTCAAAAGTCCATTAAAGGTCAAGAAATTGTGGATTAACTGGCCGCCGCACCTTCAGGGGATTTCAAACCCTTGGAAACCTACTTCCCCGAAGAAGAGGTAATGACTGTTCAGCCACACCATCAGTACGATACACGCCAAACATGGAAGATATATTTTGATGGAGCTGTTAATACGGAAGGTTCTGGAGCTGGAACAGTTCTAGTATCTGGTGCGGGGGAGTAGAAACCCCCTCGCCGTCAAATTACAGTTTGTAAGCACCAACAACACAGCTGAGTATGAAGGATGTATCATGGGGCTAAAACTTACCCGTTCAATGGGTATTAGACGGTTAACTGTCTTTGGGGATTCAGAGTTGGTAATCAAACAATCCATCAGAATCTATCAAACTAAAGAGCTATGTTTGCTGCCTTACCATCGACAGGTTTTACAGATGGCTTCGGAGTTTGAAGAAATCTCCTTTCTACACATTCCTCGTAATAGGAATGACTTTGCAGATGCATTAGCAACTTTGGCCTCCTTGATTCACATGCCAGACAAGGAACACATGCCAAGCGTCACATTCGCCTTGCGAAAGGCACCAGCCTATGGGAACTATGTTGGAGAAGTATCGGATGAGATGCCTCTGTAATAACATGATATTTTCAATATAAACTAAATAAGAGATTTTGCATATAATTTTTTTTTTATTATTTATCTTAATGATGAGAATAAGTGTCAGGTAATGTGCAGGTATTTATGTGATAAATAAAATTTATTTATTTCATGAATAATTTCAAATAATTTTATTTTAGAATTTTTGATGATTATAAAATATATTCTTATAATAAATAATTTTATAGTAGAAATGTCTTTATTAATTATTTTTCATGAAAATATGATTTTTGTATTATTTAAATAATATATGAAATGATTATGGGAATTATTATAATTATTATTTTATTATATGAATTTGTTCAGAATATTTAAGTTAATTATTTTAGCTTAATTATTGATGTTGTATATGAAAGATAAATCAGATATGGAATCCAAACCTTAAAATTGGGTATTGATCAAAGGATGAGAATAATAATATAATATTAATTATATTTTGATTTTTCAGTGCTATAAATATGTACTGTAAATGTGTAGACTGATAATGGTTGGTCAATTATGATAAATTATGTCATGAAACTTATATCGTGTTATTAAACCCTAATTGTTAAACTCAGTTATGAGTTCGAGACTGTGTAGTAATTGGGTATATAATTTTTACTATGTATTGTAGAATTTTCGTAATTAGGAGAAACCCTAATTATTATTTAAAAACCCTAATTTGCTAAAATTAGAAACCCTAATTATTATTTTTGTAAATTATAATGATAATTATGAAATCCTAATTTTTTTTATTTCGGAAAACTAATTTAAAAACCCTAATTTTCTATTAAAAACCCTAATTTTAAATTAGTGTGTTTAATTAAAATTTTATTACACTTTAATTGTAATTTTTCAAACCCTAAAAATTATTTGGAAAACTTTGAGATGTAAAATCTAGTGATTAAATCCTAGATTTAAGCACCTTGGACAAGAATACCCTTGAGATTTTAAGCAAAATTACTAAAATACCCTTTTTGTCCCATTAGTTGAATTATTGGCTAACAAATCTTTGCATATCATGGCCAGCCACCCTACACTACCTAATTGTGAGCTACATCACCAGCACATCAGCTACTAGCAGCCAAGTTCATTGCATCAATGGCTTGGATAGATTTAAAAGAGAGAGAAAATCATTTTGCTCACTCATTTTGTCCAAACACTCAACCAAGCAATCCTCTCTCAAAACCCACGAATTTCTCTAGCATATCAGTCCCTAAGAACAGCCCCACGCACACCAACATCAAATCAGAAACATAGAAATTAGAATTTGATCATAAAGAGGTAAAACCTAATTTAGAAATTTGATTTTTGATCTTGTGTTAGATGTTATGATTTATTGTTAAAACATGTTATTTGTAGTCCATATAGTTGATCTGGGTTAGTAGTTGTTAGATCCATAACATTAATATGCTCAAAATCATGTTTTTGAAAAATCTGGAAATTTTTTATGGATTGTCTGATAACGAATGTCAGAGCCCACGGATTATTTTCTGTTTATTATTTTTGTTCTTTAAAACTTTATATGTGTAATCTGTTATGTGCTCTTTGATCTGAAGGTGGTATCACAGTCTTTTAATGTCTAGACTTCAAGTTATACTCGGTCAAAGTCAGTTGACCGACCATGACCAAGTATAAATCTGGGTAACCTAGAAAGCATTCTTTGTGTTTGAAAAGATTTGCATCGTTTAGATCAGTCAGTTTATAAGTGTTTTGATATTGTTGATATATCAAAATTGTAGCTGGTTATTTGGACTATAGACACATGCTTTTAGATCACTAAAATAGAGCATAATATGGTCGTAATGATTGGTCAAACTAGACCATTTGATCACAGATGCACTTTCTGGAAATTTCCAGAAAACTCTATGAACTACGTTTCTGACAGAGTTTGACCGTTTGATATGTGATGATATAGTTGATGTTAAAACGATCTATTGATTTAGTAATGTTCTTTGACATAAGGACTTCATACTTGAACCATTATATTACATTAATCATGACTAGAACATATAGAAAATTAATCTAGAAAGTGGTTACTCTGATTGCTTAATTTCTGGAAAAACCCATAAATACTCTGACAGTATGTTTGCTAGCTTAGATAGTTTTGATTATTAATGTTTAGCCTTGACCATGAATTGAAACATGTTCTATGATAGTTTGTCTAGACAGCCCGACGAGTAGAAAACTTTAACATTGAACAGATTTCATGTTAGAAGGCCACAAAGGGCCTTGACCGACCATGACCAAAAACTCTAGGCAGCCCAGAAACATGATGAACATGTCTGACAGTGATTTCAAAGCTTTAGATCTTGCTCATATGTTATGATCTGACCCAGATGTTGATTTACACTTGTAGTATTACATCAATACTACAAGATCAAAGTTATAGCTAACCCAGAAATACTGCACATAACGAATTAATCATGGTCAAAGTTGGTACCTAAAAACTGTCTATGAAGGCTCAAGAACACATTAGGCTACACTTTCTGTCGCTAAAGGGCTTTAGCGACAGACTTATTATAATTAATTAATTTAAATTCTAAAAATCATTTAAAAATAGTAAATAAATTCTTAAAATTACAAAATTAGTTTTAAAAATTATTGTAAGTTATAAAAATTAACTTTTAAACAATTTGACATATTTTTCATAAATATTAATATTTATTGGGATATTATTAGTATTTAAATTATTTAATAAATGCATTAAATAAATCAATTAAAAATGATTTTGTTGTATTAAAAATCATTTTAAATAATAATAAGGTATTTAATAATATTTTAAGTTACAAAACATAACTTTTAATATTTTAAGATAAGTTTAATTAATTATTAAATATTAATGATATTAGATTTATTTAGTAATTAAATTAAACAAATAAATTAAAAATAATTTTAACATTATAAAAATCATTTTAAATGAAAATAAATAGTTTAAAAATATTTTAAGTTATAAAATATAACTTTTGATATTTAAAGGTAAATTTCATTAATAATTTAATATTAATGATATTAAGTTTATTTAATAATTATATTAAATAAATAGTTTAAAAATGGTTTTATTGAATTAAAAATCATTTAAAAAGGAAATAAATGAATTAAAAATATTTGAAGTTATAATCAATGACTTTTAATAGTTTGGTAAATAATGAATTACTATTTTATATTAATGGTAATTATTTAAAAATGATTTTAAATATTTTAAAAATCATTTAAGGGTAATATTAATACTTTAAAAAATATTTTGAGTTATTATAAATAACTTTAATATTTTGGCAATGGTTTCATTACTAGTTTAATATTAATTAAATATTAGTGATAACAGAATTAATGAATATTTAAATCATTTAATAATGATTCCGATGTTTGAAAATTCATGATAAATTATAATAAACGTTTAAAAATTATTATAATTCATTCTAAAAATAATGTGACTGATATTTTCAGTTATTGAACTTCAGGATAGATTTTTAGACTCGATAAGTACCCGATAAAGCTGTTGATACACCGAAATATTTCAGAAATTGATCTGAACTTAGATAATTTAATTTGATAAGTGTTTATTTGTGATTCAATGGTTGTTAAACATATGTGACAATGTGATTAGATAATGTGCTGACTGCAATAAGCAGTGCTATGTGTTACGATATATTATTCTAATCGAGCGAATGCTATTATTATTGATAGGTTGCTGTATAAAAGATTAATCTAAGTTGCGTTATTGTAAGCAACAACTCAGGCAAGTATCCTACCTTTGCATTTCCTTTATGCAATGGGCATAAGTAAGAATTATTTCAGAATTATATTATTACTATAAAGATTATTAACTCTATACTATATACGCTCATTGATTATCAACATGTTAGTATATGGTAATTCAGATATATATATCCTGTTCGTTAATCTTTATAAATAGTTATACAAGTGTCCCCACTTGGATAATTATTGCATTTAATCACATGTTGATACACCTATGTTAATTACCCGTATATATATATATATATATATATATATATATATATATATATATATATATGTTGAATTATAGATTATTGTTGAACAGATAAAACCTTATTATTATCCAACTTAATTGCTTTGGTTTGGAACCCGACAAGTATGAACATCCCGTAAACGGAAAAACTTTTTATGCACCCAAGGTGGACAGAGTGAACGATAATATCGTTCTTGCATGTAGTATTGATCAATATAAGGCATAACGGGCTGATCACCCCCGTTCCCGTAAGTTATGACGGTTTGTAGATGAATTTCTACTAAACCTATTCGAAAATTGAAAACAATGTTCATAGGATGTCACCTAGCACTACAAGAATTTCAGGCTACAACGACGAGCTATACCGACGGTCAGTGCGAAAACGTAGCTATAGGGTTATATACCGACGGTTCTGCCTCGACCCTAGCTAAAATAGCTGAAGAGCAGCCCAATAGCGAGGGTCACCTCTTGGCCGTAGGTATAGGGTATGTTTTTGAGTAATCTGTTTCGGTGTAAAGTCCATTTTTCGGTGTAAAGTCCATTTTCGGTCATATTCTACGTTCTCTCTCTCATCTCCCATTTTTCTCGTCTCCAAAATCTTGCCCTTTCTTTCTCGCCAAATTTCATCTTCCTTTTTTTCATCTCTAGATCTAAGATCTTGCCCTTTCTTCATCGCCAAATTTCTTCTTCCCTTTCTTCATCACCAAATTTCGTAGCCAAATCTTCCTCGCAAATCTCAGTTAAAGCTAGCATTGCTCATCTAGGGCACTGAAATCGCAAAGCTCCACACGGCTTGCAATTCGTATTTATCTCTTTGAGAATATAGGTTTAAAAGTGTCACGACCAATGACAGTGCCAGATCCATTGTCCTTTCGTTGAGGAAAAAATCCAAATCCGCTGTCCTCGACTCTATTTCTTCAATTAGAAGGTATGAATAACATTAGATTCAATCAAATGTATAATTCGTTCAATTTTCCTGGTTTTGATACTTTCATGAGATGGGTCGATTTGGGTTTTGATTTTAATTTCAAGGTTAAATTTAGTTTATGGACAATTTTATGATAATTCTATTTGATTAATTCTATTTAGGTGCTAATGGATGTGCATAATTTCCTTTCGAGGAGCTCTGTGACAAACCTCATGAATCTGCAAACCTCATGGAGCTGCAGACTATTTTGGATTGTTTAGTAAGTTGTATTAAGATTGTGCGGGTTCCCCGTTACCCATGAAAGCTGTATTAGCTGATACTAAGTAGTTGCATGATGCTTAATATAGTTGAGTTTTTATTTTATTTTTAAAATCAATTTCAGGGATTGAAATTCCATAGACCATTAACTTGTTTTTACCTAAATGTGAGCAAGACCCTTCTCTAAAAACAGTACATTACGGTGAACTGTTAAGAATTTTTTTTAAAAATTTTTTTGCCAGTTGAACTGTTTAGATGGATTTGTAATTTTCCCCCCTTTCGACTTGTATAGGTTGTTGGCCATTGGCGTTGGTTTATATTTGATGATTCCAATTATTTTATATTTGATGATTCTAATTAGCTATTTGATGATTCCAATTAGCTATTGGCGTTCGTTTGTTTGTTGTTGTTGCAGGAGGTGCCACACCATCTGGTTGACATATTGCAGCCGTCTGAAGGTATATTGTTTGCTTGAACAGAATGTAGGTTTTTTTTACTGTGTTTTAGATTGCCAGAATTCTATTTTTTTCACACGTCGCTTTGGTATATTTTGTCAATCTATTGAGACACAATGGAGAACCATGCTTCACTGATATTGGAACGTATGTTACTAGTATTTAACTTATTAGTTATCAATAAAAATGTTAATGATGGTATTGAACATAAAATCTGAAGGACACTCTAGAAATAATTTGTTCAAGCAATAAAACAGACTCAGGCCTTGGGGTATATTCTAATAATAAGGGCCAATTACACTATGCTTCTAATAGGCTAATGGCTAATTAAATAAATAATTTCAGTTCTAGCATGGGTTATTTGTGGAAGAGTAATGTAAATGTGGGGCTGAATCCATAACTTTTCTATTTTTTGTTGATAAGCCATATTATTCAACTCTCTTTTTGAATTCGTGTTTTACATGGGTGTGGTCCTATAAACCTATATATCATCCGATATAATATGAGATCAAGGAAAGCTGTACAAACCATGGTATAACCAAAAGACAAAAAATAGAAAATAGACAAATAATAATTCTGAACAGACTACTTCGTATGTGTTAGTTTCTTTATTTAAGTGGCTCAGAATTCATATTGATATCGATAAACTACAATTTTCTCTTTAAGTGCCCCTGGAGCTTTTGTCATTGTTATTGTTTTTCATATTTTTTTCCTTTTTTATTTTTTTTTTATAATTTGGTTGAAGTAACTTCAATTTTAAAAGTGCAATTCATGGATATCGAAATTGGAAACAGGTCTGATGAGACTTGAGATGCTAGTTTTTTCTTTAAACTTTTTCCATTACATATTTTAAAGGAGAACAAGGACAAGAAATATTCAGAATTTAATGAAAGGTTCAAACACAGTAAGTCCTGAAGTTCTTCTTTTTCTTCAAGATATGTTACTTTTTGTTACATAGGACGTCTATCGATCAACTTTGTTGAAGATATGTGCAAGCATTATAGACAAAACATGAACCTTATGATTTCACTTGGCTATTAGTTTGATGGCCCCTTTCGTATCAACATAAGAAAAAAGATAAAGAAAGATGATGTCGGGCTAATAGTTAAAGAAGTGGTCACTATTGCATGATGCAGTTATTTTTTGTGCATTTTTTAGTTGGACTAATTTTAAGTTTGGTAATCCTAAATTTAACAGGTCTTTGCTTCTTTTTAAATCTTCTTGTTAAAACACATCTGATCAACTGGTCATGTTTCCTTTCAAAGTTTTGTACGGGCAGCCTCATAGCCTATATTCTTAATAACAGACAAGCAAGTGATTATGTCTTGATACGATTATATAACAAACAGTTGATAAATAATTGAGTTCTTTTTTACTTTTAGTAGTAATTGTAATAATGGATTTCTTGTCATTCCTTCTACCACAGGACCACCAAAAGCTTTGGATGAGGATGAAACTGAGTTTCTTGATAAACTGGAGATGGTGAGACTATGTTTCTTTTTTAGGGGTTCATTAACTAGTTATGTCTACACTGATGAACTGAGGTCATCACACTATTTTTTTTGGTAGGTATGCACAACTCCCCTAAAAAATAATGGATTACCTTGTCAGGACTTATAACCAAAAGACAAAAAATAGAAAATTTAATAAGCGAATTTTGATCAAATGCTTGCAAGTTGGATCAGTTTAATCCTTTAAATGAATAGATTTGTTATATCTTAATGAAAATGTCTCACAGTTGTTAACATCAATTGTGATATGATGATTTACACAAACACAAACACAAATGTAGAGCCCAAGTCAAGCTAAATTGCAGTATAAAATTATAAACAATCGCAGTCATTATCCATTCATATATCTAATGTACATATCCCTGCTTTTGCTCAGGCCGTTGTTGTGACAACCCCAAAACAGGTCCATTCCATCCAACCTATTCTGAGTCGCCAAATACATGGTACAGAAAATAACTACAGCTTTATTACAACAATTGTCGTGCAAAATATAACAACACATATGCTGTGAGTTTGGATACAAATATATACCAAATGTGACTCTTGTCCCAACCGTGGACAACACCTTACAATGACACCTTACATAAAGGTATAGTCAAAAATTGTTTTAGAAATTAGAATCTTTGAAAAGTGCTAAAGGAAACCTTCGTACATGGGAGACCATGCGTCTAGGTTATGATAGATATCATATGGCCACAGAATTAACCTTGGTTGACCCAATAGACCCAAAAAAAAAACGAGAAGTTTACTATCATATTCTTCCCAATGGTGAGTCTTCTCTTGACATATCATTATCTCCACTGTCTCTAATTGAAAATTATATTTCAAACAAACACGTAGATTATATAGGTAGTGTTCATAAAGATACTCAGCAAGTGGATGAGCACAACCCTGTCTTATGATGACACGAGCTTGTATGTCATTAGACATCTTGTATGATAGTGACAAAACACCCTTCCAACGTTGGGTTCGCCTCACCCTATTTTATTCACCAAATATAACTACTAAATGATGACCACCGTTCTATTCCCTTATTACCCCCGCTCGACCCAGCTACACTCTTATTACCTGAAAGGAATTGTGAAATAGAAGGGTGAGCACAACTAGCCCAGTAAAGAATATCATAACTAAAGATAAATAAATTATCAATAGTCTTCATCAGTAATAAATCAGAGATTTAGAACATATGATAGATGATAAAAATTTTCAACCATAGTTGCAGCGGAACGAGCAATCTATTAAAAGAGTCAAATACACTACACAAACTATTATCTTCTCCATGTTAAAAATCTACCAACAATGTTTTATCCCTGTAACATCAATCAACAATTCTGGTCCACAATCATATGAATAACTCATAATCATAATTGTAGTTCTAAATTCCTCTTCTAAATTCCTTTGTACAACCTCTAATCTCATGTCATTGTGTAGCTCTCGACAATAGCATTCCAAAAAGGTACAACACGCCTTTATCAAATGCCCGGATTGAAAGTTATGAAGGTTCAAACAGACATCGCTTTGCCCAAGTGCACGTACTTCGAGACGACGCGGCTACCGCGGGTAGACTTGTAACTCCATGGTCTATAAATATGAGCCTTTGGCAGCTCGTAATAAAAAAAAGAGAAAAGGAGAGAAAACTCTATCCATTTCAACCTGTAAATACTTCTAGAGTGCTTTAAACTGAGTGATTCTTCTATCTAAACACTTGTAAGCTCGTGTTTTGCTACATACTAAAATTTAACCGGTGGAAACCGAGTTTTCAGACATTTTATATATATATATATATATATATATATATATATATATATATATACATATATATACAAATAATCGAACTTTACTTCGATTGAGTCCGCATATAATATTCGGAGCGTTTACTGCTTTTGTATATATAGATATAGATATATATATATATATAGAGAGAGAGAGATCTTAAACTCACCCCTTATCTAACTCACCCGAGCTTACCTACCTTTAGCGACGGACCCAACGACGGTTCGATCATACAACTGTCGTCTATACTTTTAGTGACGGACAACATATAGCGTCGCTAAAAGTATAGACGACGGTTTTATGACTGAACCCTCGCCGGGTCCCTCGCTAAAGGGAGGGTGAGCTCGAGTGAGTTAAATAAAGGGTGAACTTAAGATCCGGACAGTATATATATATAGGGAAATGATCCATAGCATGTATTTGCTTGAAAGAAGCTCCACAACAGATCACTATTCTGGACTTGGTTTTCTCTTCAGAAGATCACCGGAAGGTCTTGCTGAAAATATTAGAAGAAGACCACTTGCCAAAGACAGTGGATGTTGAAAAATTCCATCATCTGGTTGATCACATCTTCAATAGCAATGTGATATCCTTTATAGATGATGACATACCTCCAAAAGGGATGAGTCATTTCAAACCGTTGGACATAGCGGTGATGTCTTCCGAATATGTGGTCGCAGGAGTGCTAATAGATGGAGGACCGTTTCTAAACAATTGCCCCTATGCCACATTAGAAATAATGAACATCAATCTCAATAGGATTCGAAGCAGCCATAGAATCATCAAAGCCTTTGATGGATCTCGGTGAAATGCTGTCAGAGAGATTGAGTTACCAGTGGAAATCGGTCCACATACATTCTACATATCCTTCCAAGTGCTCAAAATCACTACATGATATAATTTACTATTGGGAAGACCTTGGATTCATATGGCAGGAGCCGTCCCCTCCACTCTTCATCAACAACTCAATTATATCATCAACAGTAATCTGGTCACTGTCAATGCTAAGCCAGAGTATCCCGTACAAAGTGATGTACCTCTCATCAGTTTCAACAACGAAGTTGAGCCTGTTAGCTTCCAAGCCCTTGAGGTGAGCAACACTCACTATCAACTAATTGGGGTTCCAATTTTGAAACCCAGAGTTTTCGCTGAAGTATTGTCGGCAACTCAAGAAATGATATCCTTGGGTTTCCAACCCGGACAAGGGTTAGGAAAGAATTAGCAAGGAATCAAATGCCCAATTTAAGTTCTCAACCAAACAAGGAAGGCTAGATTAGGCTACTCTTCTGGGTCCAGACACAGGAACCCTCACAAAATACACTAGTTCTTTCATCTACAAGGTTGTTGCTAAACCTACATATGCTAATTTTATACGGCCTCTACAAAAAATTCCTGTATCTGTGGTAGGTATGATGTTTCCTAAGTCGATACCGATTAAAGGAAAAGAAGTCCTGGTTCCAGACCCAGATATGGAGGAAAGGAATTAAAGGCGCAAACAAGACATTAAGAGGCGAATATTAATGATGTACTTCCTACCACATACCAAGGGTATGAACAAGGATATCTTAAATGATGACTACCTAGATGTTATGGTCATCATTCAAGAGAAGGAGGATGATAACAGACCCTTCATCACTGATGTCCACCAGGACTTGACCCTTGGCAATTGGAGCAGTACTCCTTGCATTTGCCAAAAAGGGTAAAAAGGGCATAAACTCCTTCTGCCCTATAGATAGCACTTACTGCTTACTTTTGTTGCATAGTATTAGCAGTTGTTTTTGTCATTTCGTGCTAACACTTTGTATGCTTAAACAGTTTCATATATTAAATGAAAGCATTTTGTTTCAGGACTCTAAAGTTAGATATACCTAAACTTGTTGTTGAGTTGCCTATTCTTTACAAGGATTACAAATTTGATGTAAATTTAGACTCTGACATGTTGGAGATTGAGCAAGAGGACTATGAGATGCCTCAGAAGATCAAAGAATGGGTCGAAGACAAACCCAAGCCAAATCTTAATCAAACCACCTCTTTTAACCTCGAAACCTCAGAAAACCCTAAACAAATCCAGATTGGTACGAACCTTACTCCAAGCCAAAGTAATGACATGGTTACTGTGACACCCCCAAATCCATGTCCTTTCGAACCCCAAATCCGGTCCGCCACGATAATACTATCACCAAACTATTTATATTTTTCATTCTTAACTTAACGAATATAACTTTACTTATTACAATTTAGAATATAAATTCATTCCATTTCCAGGATCTACACAATGACCCCATACTTTTATAAGTTTTTAATCTTGGTCATTTACTATTCCTATAACACATCACATTCAATGTTATATAAATATGCAGAATAATTTAAACTTTTTCAATCTCCTTTGAAAATAAATCTTCTATTGATATCTTAACTTGAATCAATTACATATCCTTCAATTAAATTATGTTATGATTCATTCTATTCAAATTACTGTATAAATTTTTACATCTCGATTCAAATTTTTCTATGTATCACGTAGTACAACTTTACAACTTAACATGTATTACACGTCGTAAACTACTATCAAGTATATCTAATAGAACCTAAACATGGTTCAAGAGCATATATTTAATTAAACAAATCATTCTCCTTTGATGTGATTGAACTTTATCAATCAAGTAGCACGTAACCATTACCGCGTGTTCATAACCTGCAAAAGTGGTTATTTGCAACGGTGAGCTTGACAGCCCAGCAATTCTAACAGTTTTTATGCAACACATAGCATATAAGAGCATATTCAATTCATACCTTCATAATCAATTAGCATTTACTACGTATGTTACTTCTCACATAACAAGCATATGGGTTTATTTCACAAGCATATCATCAAAGATCAACTTTCGATTTTTTACATATCTCATATCCATTTCATATATATACATCAACATTTTAATAGCATAATATAGCTCAACTAACAGTTATCAAATTCATATATCAAATTAGAACTGAAAGACTTGCCTGATTTGTAGTTTATAAACTACGACTTAACTGCTTAACGTTTATCTGCATTTTGTGTATTCCTACACACTTATATAATCATGAATTCATATCCATTAGTAACATATTTCATGAATTCTCAATGTAATAACAATGTTACATTGTTTTCTAACTAGGTTCGAAAAACCTACACTTCACTTTTTCATCATACGCTTAGAATAGCTAGGTATGCATAATACACCTTATCTACACATGTTCAACATCAACATTCATAAATCAATTACACACGTGACTCGCTATGTGTTCGTTACACATTTTAAACTCATAGATGAATGTTTCATATAGCTCTTCCATGTTGCAAACCTTAATAACTTTTAACAAATTTGGGTTTTATATAACCATTACATGCTCTTAGGCTTAAAACATCATCCATGTCAAGTACTATAGCTTAGGATAGTACTATAAGTAATTTACCAAAATTAGAAAGCAAATAAAATGTCCAGACCAAACTGTCTTGCAGCGCAGCTGCGCTGAGGCTAGGCTTGGGACGGGAGCAGCTGCGCCGTCCCCTGGCCAGACCAAAGTTGAGCTTTTATCTTCTAGGTTTCATTCCACTTCTTTTTTTTGTATACCAGAATATTAACATATAGCAAGCATACATCTTAAGAGATCTTGGACTTTCTCAAAGTCATATCAAGTCCACTTTTACACAATATATCCCTAGTTGGAAATTTCTACGAAGTTAAGGCCAACCAAGTTCATGAAATCATGAGGTTAACTATATTATCCATCTATTAATACGAGAGGGTTATATAATGCACGCTCGCAAGTATTCATATCATTTATAAATAACTAGTTTCGCCCATCACTACAAGAAAAATGCTTAACAGCGACCAATACTATCAGCGACCGCACCATCGGTCGCTGATATTATTAACAGCGACCGCCATCTGTGACCAATATTTAATATGGTCGCTATATTTTAACAGCGACCGCACGCGGTCGCTAGTCAGTCGCTAGTACAAATTTGCCTCCCAAAATTTGGCTGGAAATGTTGGCGCCAATGTTTTATGCGACCACTTAATATCTGCGACCGCATGCGGTCGCAGATAAGTCCATGTCATTAAAATCAGCGACCGCATATGGTCGCAGCTAGCGGTCGCTGATCAAACTTAATATTAACAGATTCAGTCACTCGCTCGACACAGCAGAGGCGGAGAAAAAGAAGAGGGAGACAGAGAGAAGAGGGAGAAAGGGGGGAGAAGAGAAGAAGAGGAAGAGAGACTCCGGCCACCGCCACCGGGACACCGGTCCACCGCCATCAGGAGGTACCACCGCCGCACCACCGCTGCACCACGCCGGTAACCCCTTAATCCCTAAATCTCTAAATTAGACCCCTTAATCCCTTAATACCTTAAACAGAATGTTAATCTTGTGATTATTATACTTTAATCGATTTGTTTTTAGTTGAATATTGCAATAAGGTAGTACTATTAGAGTAAACATTGTCATTAGAGGAACTCAATGTTAAATGAGTTGTGTGAGGGCATATATGTTGTTTATATATTTTTTCAGTAATATTTTCAAAAATATTTGACGAGTCACCAACTCATCAACACAAATTACCAGCAACTTAATGAGGACCATAATATATTTAATTGATGAGTAATATTGTAGTACTAATTTATAATTGATTGATACATAATACTTCCTCCATTTCAAAATATAAAACAATGATAATTATTTTTTTGAAGTCAATACATGAATTTTCTTCATTTTTAGTTAAAAAAAATGATAAATATTGTAAAATATTTAAAATTATACTCATTGTAAAATTTATAATTGGAAATATATATGACGATATTTATTTATGTTTTAGATCTAAGTTGCATATCTTTTAATATTTACAGGGTTACTAATTGATCACGTGTTATTACTTTTTTGAATGTTTCATGCTATAATCTCAGTTTCTATCTAGTTTTCAACTGATATTGGATGGAGATTTTGTTTCTTTTGGATACAGTACTAGTACTGATTCCTGGTTTATGTCTTGGGTGCCTAGAAATGACCTTATATACATGCCGTCGTGCATGTGGCTAGTCTATATTACAGGGGAGACTCTGGCCAAATTTTTTTATTGGTCGGGTAGTTGCAAACATTTATACTATTAACGAGCCTATTGGTGATCCAGTAGAGCCTATTAAGGGGATGTTGGAGCTGATGGGCTGGGCTTAGGTCCGCGAGTCCATACGAGGCCACGCCAAGCTCAGCCAAGCCTCACGGGGTCAAGCCAAGCTTGGTTGTTAATTAGGGTGCTGTTAAGCCAAAATAGACAGTGCTAGGGAACTGCTAGTGCAACAGAGAAGATAAATAGACACACTTGGTCAATAAATATATTGTTTTGGCTATAACAGAAAAACAAGGGTATTTAACACTTATGTATACAAGAATAAAGCTACAAAATGTTATAAAAGCTATAAATTGCTCAACCAAGTTGTGACTATCCCAAAACATAAAAGATTATAGAAAGGGACTGTGAGGGGTATAATCTTAAAACATGTTAGGCGCCTTAGCACACTAGTTGATATGAATGAATCTCCAATATACTCAAAAGTTGTATAAATGAGTTAGCAAACTTTGATATAAAGCTAGCATGAATGAAATACCTTACGTATTCACTTACGATAAACAATAAAAATAAATTTAAAACAAATTAAAATAAAATAACATGATATAATATAACTATTAAACTAAGTAGCATTTACTTAGTTTCTCATACTAAATTTAATAACATTTAAAGTTTCCCATACTGCTTTAATTTGCATTCATTCGTTAACATCCGGAATGCTTAAATGTTAATCATATGCTTACAAGTATACTCAAGTCATATGATTACAAGTATGCTCTCAAGTCATATGCTTACAAGTATGCTTAAATGTTAATCATATGCATGCTTATATGTATGCTCAAGTCATATGGTTACAAGTATGCTCAAGTCATATGTTAACATTTATAATGTTGTCTGTAGTAGGTACCGTGCAATCATGGACCTCTATTTAGACCGTAGTTGGATGGCACGACGAAAGTCAAGTGCCCAGATAGGTGCTACAGCTGAATTTAGAGCTGGTTGCCAAGTATTTTTGGAGTATGCGTATAGTCACCCGGAATGTATGAATGGTAAGTCACAGATACGATGTCCATGTTTGAAGTGTAAGAATGTAAATTATATGGATAGAGACATGATAAACTATCATTTACTTGTTTCTGGGTTCATGAGAAATTACGAAGAATGCTGGTGGGCACATGGGCAGAGAAGAGATGGTGGCATCACACAAGTACATAATTCTGGCAGTAGTACTCATCGTATGAATGAAATGGTTCATGATATTGCATGGCCAGATTTTGATTGGGAGCAAGGCAGAGAACAACCTATGAATTCTGATGCCAAAGAATTCTTTAAGTTGTTAAACGAGGGTAGCGAGCCATTGTGGCATGGTTGCACCAAACACACTACATTGTCTGCAGTGGCGACATTACTTAACATCAAGGCTGATCACAACATGAGCCATGAGTGTTTTGAGTCGCTCTTGAAGGCCATTAAGAGTATGTTGCCTGACGGTGAGAAATTACCTGGTAACTATTACTTTTGTAAGAAAATGGTGAAGAAGTTGGGTCTTGGATACCAAAAGATCGATGCATGTCCCAACGATTGCATGTTGTTTTATAAGGAAAATGAACAGATGACAAGGTGCACGTTTTGCAGTCATGATCGGTTTAGGCCTAATAAAGAGGGTGTGACTACAAAAAAATCAAGTATACCGTTTAAGATTCTAAGGTATTTTCCAATAACACATCGGCTAAAAAGATTGTACATGTCTTCAAGAACAGCTGAACATATGAGTTGGCATGCGAAATCTCCAGCTAAAGATGGAGAACTAAATTATCCCGCAGATGGGAAGGCTTGGAAAGATTTCAACTTAGCACATCCTGGATTTGCATTGGAACCTAGAAATGTGAGGCTTGGATTGTCCACCGATGGTTTCAATCCGTTTGGCCACTCAGCTGTTCCGTACTCATGTTGGCCTGTGATTGTTACTCCGTACAACTTGCCACCTTGGATGTGTATGAAACAGCCATACTTATTTCTTTCACTCTTGGTTCCTGGTCCTAAGAGTCCTGGAAAGAACTTAGATGTTTACTTGAGACCTCTTATAGACGAGTTGAAGGTATTGTGGGAGGATGGAGTACAGACTTGGGATGTTGCAACGAAAACAAATTTCAACCTTAGGGCAGCGGTTATGTGGACTATAAGTGACTTCCCAGCTTATGGTATGTTAGCTGGATGGAGTACACACGGGAAGTTGGCTTGTCCGTATTGTATGGAGCATACAAAGTCGTTTAATCTATCAAAAGGTCGAAAGCCTTGTTGGTTTGACTGTCATCGTCGGTTCTTACCGGTAGATCACCCATTTCGAAGAAATAGAGAACACTTCAGGAAAGGGAAAGTAGACAATGATATACCTGCACCGCGATTTTCGGGAACGGAGATGCGAGATCGTGTGATGAGATTGCCGGTTATCCCATTTGGTAAGGTTGATGCCACAAATATAATCAATGGGTTTGGCGAATCTCATAACTGGGTTCGGAGAAGCATCTTTTGGGAACTGCCTTATTGGTCTACAAATTTGATTCGTCATAATCTAGATGTGATGCATATTGAGAAGAATGTGTTTGACAATGTGTTTAACACTGTGATGAATGTTACGGGGAAGACAAAAGATAACGATAAGGCACGTTTGGACATGAAAGATATTTGTAAGCGTCCCGGATTAGAACTTTACGAATCTCCTAATGGTAAGATTGTCAAACCGCATGCAAAGTACACATTGTCCAAAAAGCAAGTTGAAGATGTATGCACATGGGTTAAGTCTCTGAAACTACCAGATGGATATGCATCAAACATTGCAAGGTGTGTTACGGGTGGGAAATTGCAAGGGATGAAGAGTCATGACTGTCATGTGTTCATGGAGAGGCTCATGCCTATAGCATTTCGGGATCTGCTTGATAAACCAATATGGGATGCTTTGACGGATCTTAGTCGTTTCTTCAAAGACTTATGTTTAAAATCATTAAATGAGAAGGACATGTCTGTACTTGAGAAGAACATCATAGAGATCACGTGTAAACTGGAAAAAATATTCCCACCTGGTTTTTTTGACTCCATGGAGCATTTGCAAATCCATCTTCCCTATGAAGCTCGTGTTGGGGGTCCAGTTCAATATAGATGGATGTACCCTTTCGAAAGGGTGATGGGAAACCTTAAGAGAAAGGTTAAGAATAGAGCTTATATCGAGGGGTCGATATGCGAGGCATACAGTTTCGATGAGATATCTACGTTTGTCTCAGACTATTTTCCGGACGAAGTCTTGACAAAGGCCAATCGAGTATCGAGACATGATGATGGGGGAAATGTTGAACTAAATGGTCGACTATCTGTATTTGGTCTATCGGGCCGCGCTTATGGAAAAGGGAAGCGCATATTCCTCTCTGAGTAAGAATTACATGCTGCACATACTTACATTCTTCTCAATTGCGAGGAGATTGACGAATTTGTGAGGTACACATGTAAACTTGATAATTTATCTTTTAAGTTGACAATTTATTCCAATATGTTAATGTTTATAACATGGTATAGATTGTACGATGACGAGTTAAAAGTGAAGCATCCCGGCATAACTGATAAAGATGTTCAAATCAATCGGGATAAAAACTTTGCACTTTGGCTAAAGGACAAAGTAAGTTTAATTTTTAAGCACGTAATATATATATATATACTCCATGTTAACTATGACTTCATTTAATAAGATGGAGTTTTTGTAGGCTTTGACTAAGGGATCAACGATTCCGGCTAATGTACAAGTCCTAGCTATGGGACCAGACAGGGACCAAGTCACCCGCAATGGTTACAAAATAAATGGTTGTGAATTTCACACAAAGGCATATGAGCACGGTAAAAGAACAACGAACTCTGGAGTGTGTGTCCAAGGAGATTGTTACAATGAGCTTGGTCGTGCCTTTTATGGGGAGTTGGAGGAAATCGTAGAGTTGTCGTACAAGGGCACGTACGGTGGTCATATTCACTTGTTCAAGTGCCATTGGTTTGATTCAGAAAAAGGGATACGTGTTGACAGACATGGAATCGTCGATATTGACCTCCATAGGTCTGCGTACTCCAACGAACCGTTTGTATTACCAACTCAAACAATACAAGTATACTATACTCCTATTCCAGTTAGGAAAAGGGATAGACCGCCTACAGATTGGCAAGTTGTAATTCATACTCCCGCGCGTAGTCGTGTCCAAGTAATAGACGGGGATTTCTACCAAGAGGAAATGCTTCAGAGACCTCCTATAATAAATATAGAGGACAACAATGATGTAATCCAGTTAGAGGGTGGAGATGAACCTGATGAATTGGATCCCGAGACAGTTATTGTGCAGGATGACAGTGATATTGAGAAAGAGTTATTGACTGACACTGACACAGAATCTGAAGATGGTTATGAATCTCCGATACTTGTACAAAATGATTCTGACTCATCAGACAACGATTTTCATTAAAATGTATGTTTAGTTTTAATTGTACAAAATGTATGTTTATGTTCATGTTCATGTTTAGTTCATAATTATGTACCTTTCATTTATGTTCTCTATATAGGAATGTTCTCTATATCCTTAACTATATCATTTATAGTTGTTGTAGTTAACTATTTTGCAGTCATGTTTATGTACCTTTCACTTATGGTAATCGTAGTTAACTATTTCATACAATTAATTGTCATTCATAATTTCATACTAACATCCTAATTTTTTTTATTTATAGATGTCTTCTGAACCTGTTGCACGAAAGCGCGGGTTGGGTCGGGGCCCTAATCATGTGCCGAAGGCCCCGGCTAATCCGGATGATCGCATTCTTATACAGATCCGTCCTCCTCCAGAAAGCACGTAAGTTAAACATCGTGTATATATAAGGGTTTAATATTTCCATTGTTATAAATATATTTTAATGTAAATTATTGTATATTGTAGTGATTTTCAAGATAGTAAAATTGTGAAGTGCATTTCACAATTATGCTTACAGAACTGGCCTACGCCAGTGATTACATGGGCGAGCACACCTCTCGCCCATAAGGATGCAGTTTGGGCTGAATTTTAGGTATATTTATTTAATCACTCTGATAGATAATACATAGTTAATCAACTAATAGTTTAGTAATGTTGGATTATGGTATTATAGTAGTTTTAATATTATTATTGTTGTTTTATTTACAGAAGCGGTATAGATGGGACGACGCACATGCATCAGTTATTCAAGCACTGTTCTGGCAGAAGTGCGCCGTCCGGACTAAAGATAATCTAAACAAAGAACGACAGAAAGCCCTGCACAATGCTGAGATTGACCATCCAGGACAGGGTGAGCAGTATATGCATGAGCATTGCCCCTGGTGGTGCGCACATCCCATATGGGTGCAGATGTGTGAGCAGTGGAGAGCTGAGAGCTGGGTCAAGAGACGTAAGACTGCCGCCTCGAACAGATCCTCAGGTGTATCTGAAGGCGAAAAGGCAAAAGGCACGTACAAGGGCGGCAGTATATCTCAGCTGCAACATATTGCTGCTAGGGTACGTATGTATAACAAGCTTATTGGCTTAGTTATTTGTCTTTATGTTTACAGTCATGTTTTGTAGCTAAAATATCATATGTTTACATATTAATATGAGAACATGAACTGTAGGAGTCTGAGTCTCAAGGTCAACCTATCAATTGGTTAGATGTGTATGTGGCCACCCGTGATGGTCTGCCTGATGCTGTTCAGATAGCGGTAATAAGTTAACTTTAAATATATTATAGTCATGTTTTTTAGCATTTCGTATTTATTTTTAACTATTTATTTGTTGACCTTCTGACAGGACACTTATAAGGGCTTAATGAACGAGCGCTATCCTGAAGGCACCCCGCGTCCGGCGATTGATCAAGAATTGTGGGAGAGGGCGTCCGTCGTGAAGAAAAATTATGTTAAAGGTCAAGGACAAAGACGACGCCCGACCATCAGTGGCACAGGCAGCTCTGCTACCCAGTCTACACAGTCTACACAGTCATCAGGTCATCCAGCCTATCATACTCCTGCTGACTGTGTGAGAGCGATCTGTCAAAATCGTGATCTTCTTCTTATACTGGGCGGGCATCTGCATTCTCTGAATCCTGATGACTTGGCAAAGGCAGTGGCGGAAGCAGCAACATCACAGCATCAGGGTCGCGACCAGGTACTTTTAATGTTTCATTACGTACATTGTCTATTATTTAGCTTTCCCCAAGTCATAGCAGTATCAACACATGTAACATATATGTTTTATTCTTTTGTTAATTACAGGGTACTAATTTGAATGATCCATGAAGAGCTAGACCAGTCATGCATGTTAGATTTGTAAAGCATTGTTAGACTTATTTTTTAGATTTTTAAAGCTTTGTAATCTTTTAAACTACTTATCTTTGGACTGTATTGGTTTACGATTCTATTATATGGATGTTTACGATTGTATTGTGTTGATTTAGATTCATTCTTTGGACTGTATGTATGGATGGATGTTTATCATATAGTAGTTATCATGGATGGATGCTTATATATACTGCTGTGTGTTGGGATAAAAAGCAGGTACAAAGCAGGTTATTTTTGGAAAATCAATAAAACAGGAAAAATATTTAAAAAAAAAAACAAAGTCAGCGACCGCGTGCGGTCGCTGATACAGTATTAGCGACCCAGTAAGGTTCGTCTACTTCAGCGACCGCATGCGGTCGCTATTACCAGTCGCTGACACATGTACCACATCACGTCTGACGCATGACTCAGCATGAGTCAGAATAGCGACAGCTGAGGTCGCTGATTGCGGTCGCTAATAATGCGGTCGCTATTGTTGGTCGCTGATGTCTTTTTAGCGACAAGATTTTCTGCGACTACTATTAGCGACTGCATCCGGTCGCTGATACCCATCTGCGACTATATGCGGTCGCAGATGTGCGGTCGCTGATAAGCCTTTTTGTTGTAGTGCATCACTTTAAACTCTTTTAAAATCATGTTCCAATAACTTACATTGTGTCAAACTATGTGTTTGCACTTATAGGCCATGTTTAAAGACCAAAAAGATACTAGTATACCATCCTATATGTTCAGAAGTTTAGACCACATAATGCTCACGAATAATGTTTTCAAAATGTCTAAGTTTCTTTTCTTCAAATCCATGTCATGCCAACCAAATCATGCAAGACAAATTTGAATCATATGTCATATTTATTTGTGCATACTTCTACCCATTCTTACAAGGTCGAAATGTAGGCGATATTATACTCATGATTTCAAAACTTGAATTTCTCTTTTGAAAACACATATTATCCAAGATATACAAGTTATCTTATACAAAGTAACTTAAGACCACATTTTATGCTCGCATGACTCCACCATATGCTCACTACAAAGTCAGAACTCAATTGGCTTTAAGTTCGTCAAAGTTTGTTTTCAAAAATCTTTAAGTTTCTTTTGAAAACACCGACTAAGTCATGATAAAGCATTCCATTATAAGTAAAGTAATCTCTTATGTCATGTCTATGATCATGCATATATATGTCTAATCACTTAGAATAACATATTCCATCGTCGGTAGCTATACTTGAGTATGTGTTCGCTCGACGCCCTCCGATAGCCTTCGATTACGTAATAGTCACAAAGATAACTATTTTGACCCTTTCTAATGACCTCAAATTGAAAAACTTAAAGAATAAAAGTTGTAGGTCTATTCGTTATCGTTCGGGATCATCTTGAATCACCTTAAACGGAGTTTGTATGAAAACGTTATGCCCATTTTAGTAAACTATGTTCTGTTAGATTTTTTTCAACATTTGTACACCAGACCACCCCCCGCCGGGGCGGGGGTCTTGCCTTAAAAATAGCCCGCCAGGGCGGGCCTAGCTGCTGTAAGTGGAAACTTTCATGCCTTTCAATGAGCTAACAAGCCAAACTACTTTCTAACCTTCATAATTTGAGTTATACATGTCCAAATTAGTTTGTTTTTGATTCTATGGTTTCGTAATTCAAAGAACTACAACATACTATAATACCCATCACTAACATAAATATTAAATAACCCAAATATGAATCTATAACTCATGTTCATGTAAATGTTCATGTTTTGGACAATTTAACGAAATCATTCACTACGAATTCGTTTCTAAACCAAATTGGTTCGTTTAACCTCCGTTGATTTTGTATTCAACCATATTAATGATGTATAGAATCAATTCATGTATTATAACAACCCTTATCCATCAATTTTGTGACTCAAAAGCTACATTTTATGACATTTCTAGTGATTGAAAACTTAGGAAATCAAAAGCATTTGGGATAGTGCTATTACCTCTTTGAAGCTTAATTGAATTCCCTTAACACACTGATTATGCTCCCTTAATTCTCAGCAACAAACTCTCTATATAACTATCAAGAATTCAAGCAACATAACTTATGAGGGGGAGCTCCCAATTAATAGAGAAGCTCTTACCCAATTCATGGCTTTGTCCAAGAAAAAGAAAAGGAATCCCTTGGGCAAGAAGAAGTTGGTAATTGGTTATTGGAGATCATCATTATGCCCACTCCCTCCATGATCATGGTCTAGCAAGCTTGGAAGAAATTGAAGAACATAGGCCTTAGCCTTTTTGTCTAAACACGTGACTGAGATGTGAAGGAGCAAATGGGACTCTCAATTTGGGACAATACCATATCTCAGCATTCTTGTGTACTCCTACACCTTCTCACTCTTATGTTATATTTTTAATACACATATCAACCATATTTTATAACCTAATGTCACACTATGACTTAACATTTCAATGTAGTAGGTGTGATGTAATATATATATAATTATCTCATCATCTAGGATGAGTTAACAAAACTTATTTAAATCAACTTTATGATTTAATCACTTTTAGCATATGTATATCATTAGTCCCAATTAAATGTCACACTTTATTTCATATCATATAGATGTAGCTACTATATAGTATATATTCATTGCACATTCAAATTAATTCCTTCAATTATTCATTCATTAAATTATTTAATGAATGCCTATTCCTTCACTTTGCCACACTAGGCATATTTCACAAGCTCGATCTTAAGCTTCTCTCATTCTTCACACTTAATATTCTTTCAATATAATATTTGTGTAACTCAAGGATTTAAATGCTAAACTACCTTAATTAATTATAAGTATAACCTTTACACATATAATAATTAATATATACTCCATTAGTTATTTAAATGATAACATCCATGATAAAATAATAACTTAAGTTATTTAATATATTAAAATAACTTAGTTTTCTATCATTAATTAACTCCCTTGAAAATACATTAGAAATTATGTATTTTGTCATAACATATGTGATAACCCGAGATTTCGAATAATTAAAATTTTGCGAATAAATTTTTTTTTATTAATTTTAATATTAATTATCAATTTTGTGACAAGTATCGGTGATACGTGTATCGAGAAAGTCAATTTGTGTATTGACTAATAAAATTAGAGTAGAGTTGTATTTAACAGCTTTAGAAACCCTAACCCTAATTCCTGGAAAGGGATTCGATAGAAAATATAATTAAAATAATTTTTTTAATGAGTACGTGTTTGTACTGTATAGAATTTTTGATCAATAATTGATCGGATAAGGTTTAAAATTAATAAAACCTAATAAGAGATTAGAAACCCTAATCTCAGGATTAAAAACCCTAACGTTCCGTTGGAAATCCTAATTGTACGCCGGAAAACCCTAATTTTATATTCGGGAATTCTAAACCCCAAATTAGGAAATAATAATCCTAATTGGCAAGCCTAAAGTGTGTATTAAATTTAAATATGATTAGAAAACCCTAATTATATTTTTGTTATCTTAATTTCTATTTTACAAATCCTAATTGTAATTTAGAAAATTTATTTTTCTAATTAAAACCCTAATTCGCGGGTTATAAACCCTAATGATCATTTTGACCCTAATTGCTAATTTAAGCAATTTTAATTAGCAATATAAATCCTAATTAGCAAGATTGAATTTTATGATTAGGAAATATTAATATATTTATTGAATCCTTATTATAATTTTGGAAAATTAATTTGCTATTTTTGAAAACCGAAATTTCGAAAATCTTGGAAAGTAAATTGAAAACCAAGGGTTTAAACCCTAAACCATAAAGGGTCCAAACCCAAACCCAAACCCTAAACCGTAAGGGTTTGTGCATTGGATAGGTATGCCATTAAAATTAATTTGCAAGTTACTAAAATACCCTTTTTACATTTTAAATTAGCTAACTTGTAGATATTGCCAATACTTTAGTGGGTGACCAACTCTCTTGACTTTGGGACATGAAAATCTCATCAAAACCACACAATTGTGCCATCAACATCAGATCCAAGCAACATAGAAGCAATATATATAGATTTGGGAGAGAGAAAAATCATAAAAGTTGCCATTTTTCTTTCTAACTCTCACCAAACCTCCGAAAATCCATAGTATTTCAGTCACATTATAGTCCTCTAAAACATCTAGATCAGATTTAGAAGGACAAGATCAAAGATCTAGCGAGAAAGGTATAAACCCCTACTTCATTTTGATCTTGTATGCTAAGAGAAATTTTGTGTTAAAGTGTTTAATCATGTGTTATATGATGTTTTTAGTTGTTCTATGTTGATCTATGATGGATCCATAACATCAAAATGGGTAAAAAATGATTTTTCCAAAATCTGTTCTTGAGCTCTAAAGTTGTCTGAGAAGCAAATGTCAGTTGGCTTAGGTCTTCATGTGTTCATGATTTGTAATGTTTTAATGTTGTAAGTTGTAGCCTAACATGTTGTCTTGGATCTGCAAGTGAAATCAGGGTCAGTTAATAGCTAGTTTTCAAGTTATTTATGGTCAAACACCGTTGACCGACGTTGACTGGGGTAAAATCTGGGCAGCCCAGAACCTAAAAATCGAGTCTGACAATGTTTTTCAAGGTCCGGATCTGACGGTTTTTGATGTTGTTTGTTGTTGTTATTGTACCCAAATGGTAGTATGTTGTTTGGACTTTAGATCTCTTCCTTAATATTCTTTAAAACATCATCTAATCGAACGTAAAAGGTGGTCAAACTAGACCATCTGTTCACGGGTACAGTTTCTGGAAAACCCAGAAACAGTAGTAACGATTTTTCTGACAACATTTGACCAGATTGAATCTGGCGATTGTGATGTTTTTGGACTTCGATATTGACATGTCGGTGTTCCTTGTCATGAATACTACATGTATGAATCATAAAACCACAAAAACAAGTATCAGAACCTAGATTTATTTGTACTGGAAAGTGCCCAGTCGAGGTTCTGGGTTTCTTGGAAAACCCAGAAACCGTCTGACAAGAATTTTCAAAGCTCTGATCTTGCGACTGAGTAGTTTTTGGATCGACGTGTTGGTTGTTAATGGTAATAGTACACGTGTAATACATGATTGAAGCCTTAGTTAGCATAGAACATGATTATACTAAGTATTACAGGCAGTCAAACGTGACACCTTGGACATTGACTTTGTCAGTGTTCTTGAGCCAAGAACACCAAAGGCAACAGACAAGAGTCGCTAAAGGCCATTAGCGACAGATTATTTAATTTTCTAATTTCTAAATATTCCGAAAATTATTTAAAAATAGAAATAAATTCTAAAAATTACCAAAAATAGTTTTAAAAATTATTTTAAATTATGAAAAATAATTTTTGACCAATTGGAATATTTTTCTTTAATATTTATAATTACTTAAATATTAAAAGTGTTTAATTTATTTAATTAGTGTATTAAATAAATTAGAGAAAAATGATTTAATATTATGAAAAATTATTTTAAATAAGAATAATGTATTTAAAAAATATTTTGAGTTATAAAATGTGACTTTTAATATTTTTAGAGAATTTTATTAATAATTTAATATTAATGATATTAGATTTATTTAATTACTAAATTAAATAAATAAGTTAAAAATGATTTTAATGATTTAAAAATTATTTTAAATAAGAATAAAGTGTTAGAAAATATTTTAAATTATAAAATATAATTTTTAATATTTTTGGAGAATTCTCATTAATAAATTAATATTAATGATATTAGATTTATTTAATTATAATATTAAATAAATGAATTAAAAATGATTTTATTGATTTAAAAATCATTTAAAAATGAGAAAAATATTTTAAAAATATTTTAACTTATAATTAATGACTTTTAATATTTTTATAATAATTACATTAATATTTAAATATTAATGGTAATGATTTAAAAATAATTTTAATTATTTTAAAAATCATTTAATTAGAATATTGATGATTTAAAAATCTTTTAAATTATTAACAATAACTTTGATATTTTGACAAGTATGTTATTAATATTTTTATATTATTAAATATTAATAATGATAAGATTATTTGATAATTAAATCATTTAAAAATGATTTAAGTGTTTGAAAAAATATTATAAATTATAATAATTGTTTATAAATTATTAAAAGCTTCCAGAAAATATTATAAATGATATTTGACTTATCTAAAATAATATTGAAGCTTAAAGACCAAGTTTAATTGACAATCATTGTGTTAATTGTCGGATAGGATAACCAGAACACCGAGAATGGACCGAGGTCTAACCAGACCGAAATAGTTAGACTGGATAAGTGTTTATATAGGTTATAAACACTAATGTGATTATGTGATAATGTGCCTAGGAGAAGTTTGACTGTAAAAAACAGTGTTACGTGTTATGAAATATTGTGCTAACGGTGAGACCAACATTGTTGAATATAGGTCTTACGAACGCAGTTAATTATATTGTGTAGCTGTAATCAACGCGAAAGGCAAGTTTCCTAACTCAACCTTGAGTTATATTCATTAATTATTTTAATGGTTAATTATTGATAATTATACCATGTCTAGAGAATTTATTGTTGATTATTCACAGTTAATGCATGATTAAAATTCAAATTGAATTACTGATTCAGAAAATATATATTCGTAGAATTACTGTTGTTGGATATTTATATCTGTAGAAACTAATATTATCAGTAGAGATAATTCATGTTTATTGTCAAATTATATTGAGAAATGTTTTAGCTAATTATTCTGGCTAGACGAACATTTGTTAGAACTTGATAAATACGAGAAGAGAAATCAATTGTTATTGATAGATCGATGTCAATTGTTTTGACTAGATCAATAAGTAGATAGAATTTGAAATCACAGTATTTCGTTGTTAAATCAAAAATCTTGATTCTGAGACTGAGAAGAACAACCTTTTATATAAAGGGAACATTTTGGGTCGTATATTCGACCATTGCGCGCTGTTAAGTATTATGCATAATATAGGGTACAAGGAGTTTGCCGGCTCTAAGTACTTGCAGAGGGGTATGATTTAATTTTTATAGTTATCTGATACACCTGGGTATATCAAAGTCCAATATTTGATAGTTACTCGAGAAGAGAAGTTCTAGATCTAGTGTGATCACTCTGCATAAATCTGGAAAATATTCCACTTTGCAATTGCGTAGAATTAATTCTTGATTATTCAATAGAATATCGTAGAAATTTTGAAAGCGTTGTACTCTTTCATTACCAGATTACTGCGTTGCCTAGAATACGAGAAGACTTGTTATTGAATAACGATTTGTTCAGCTATTTCAAAGTTCACCGAACTTTGGTTTTATTCTATCAAAATAGATAATCTGTTCTTATTGATTCGTATACATTTATTGTACGTCTTAACTTGCGGGGCAATCTTGTTGCTCACCTTTGCTATAAATAAAACTTTTCAGCTAGGGACAAAGTTGCAGAAGGTGCTGCTAAGAAGAACAAGGGAAAAGGCATAGTTATAAATTAGTTATGATGAACAATATTATTATGTTATATTGTATTGCAAACCCGTTTTGTATATCTAAAGGGGTATTTCTGTAATGTTAAGGTTAGTGGACCTGGGACTTATGTATTAATAATATATGTTAATGACTTATGTATTACTATTCATATTTAAATGGGTAGTTAAATATTATTTATATTGTGGATCGTGAGCACCAAACTCGGGGGTCAGGTAACCCGGATTTGGGGGTGTCACAAGTTGGTATCAGAGCTATAAGCATGAATTTGCGAAGAGCCCCGAGCCTCTCGCTGATGACTTCCTTGTGTGGAATGTACCGAAGCAGACTCTCCGTAGGGGACGCCGACCCAGTCGGTGGCAAGCTGATAGGTACCACTGTGAGGTGCTATGGTTGGAAGCACCATGAAAGTCACAGGTTGGTATCAGAGCTGTAGTGACCAAGGTGTCACCAGTTAGTAGAAGAGTCGTAGGTTATAAACCTTAAGTGGGGTGGGAGAAAACCTAGGATTATAACCATACGCGAGATAGAGAAAACTCATTTAGAGTTCTAAGTGAGGGATTGCCGAAGTACATCAATAGTGAGATATGTGGACACATAGTGTGAGAATTTTATGCTGGTGAGGTACTAATCAAGTTATTTAAATTGAATGTAGGATGTCTGGAGAAGGTGAAAAGAGTGCGGAGATGCTAGCGGCTGTTGCACCAGTGCCAGTAGCCGAGGTGCCAGCGCAAAGCGAATCAGTGGAGAAGGTGGGAGAAGATGAACCCATGGTTAATCTCGGGAGTGATCATGATGATTACCCCGAGATGTATCTGAGTGGAGATGAGGAGGTAGAGTCTGAGCCAGCTAAGGTGGAGTTAAAGAATAAGACTAAAGTTGGAAAACGAGATCACGAATCTGTAGAAGTTCAAGAACTCCGGAGCAAAGTGTTTCTCTTGGAGGAATTGTGGAAGACGGAGCGAGCATTACGTGAAATGACTGAAGAAAGGAACGAGCTTAAGGCGCAGGTGAACAGAATGAAGGCTGAAGGTGGTGGATCATCTGAAGGAACCAGCAAGAGGACAAGAAGAAGAGAAAGAGGGAAAAAGACAGCCCTAATTCTGAAAAGTCAATCCCGAAAAATAAGCAAGCCTGTAGCAAGTTTGGAAAGACTCACGCGGGAGAATGCATGATGTGGAAGAACGTGTGCTTCAACTGCAAGCAAGAAGGACATATTTTTCTGCATTGTCCTAATCCGAATTTGAGAAAGTGTTTTTTATGTGGGCAGACGGGTCACAGATTCAGCAAGTGTCCCATCAAGAAGAAGACGGGTGAAGGGAGTGGTCGGTAGATAACTTAGATATATGTAATAGTATCTTTTGGGTAGAAGTTTATGATATTAAGTGTTGTAATATCGAGAATGATGTGTAAGCATATGTATATATATATATATATATATATATATATATATATATATATATATATATATATATATGTTTGTATGAATGAAATCCTTATTTTCTATATGAATATAAGATTAAGATTAATTTTTGCGTTCTTAAAACTCATACTTATGGTAAGTTAATGACTCATAATTATATGAAATGTTTTGAACCCCTCAGGGAATGGACGCAAAAGGTCTGACTAGGATAAGTTCATACACTCATATAATTGTGGCAAGTTCCTGAACTCATAAGTGTGGTAAGTTTGACGAACTGGTAATAACTGTGTATAAATAGAGAATAACAACTTTTTGTGTAAAGTCGTGTTGTTAATCCTGATATGATTTAAAAAGGGATAGTAATATGTGGTAAGTACTATGTGCTATTTGAATAAATATGTAATTATATGAGAATTATGTGTTGAATTCTTATTGTGTTAAGAATTTGTGTAAATAAATAGAATTAATATAAGATTTTTATTTAAATCAGATCATGCTGCCTAGACGACAGAATCGAAACCAACGAGAAGAGCAGTCAGTGAACAATGAAGGAGGTCAGGCTGACCCAATGCAAAATTTTGCAAATATGATAGCCGAAGCTATAGAAAATAGGGCTCCAGCAAGAGGGAGAGCAAGAAATCAGCTAGTAGATAGATTGGCTAACTTCAAGGATTTTAAAGCGGTAGGATCGCATGAGTTCAAAGGGACCATAGATCCTATTGAAGTCCAAACTTGGGTGAAGGAGATGGAGAAAGCATTCGTTATCGCCAGAATAGCAGAGGAACAAAAGACGGTTTTTGCAACTTATCTAATGAAGGGAGAAGCTAATTACTGGTGGGAGACGAACCAAACGAGAGCTGGTACAGAAGTGGTGTTATGGACAAGATTTAATGAGTTGTTCTTTGAGAATTACTTCTCGCCGAGTATACAATCCAGAATGGAAGTCAAGTTTCTAGAACTAAAGCAGTAGAATATGTCTGTTTCTGAATACGCTGCTAAATTCAACGAATTAGCAAGATTTGCACCCCATCAGGTGGACACAGAAGCAAGAAAGGTTCGAAGATTTGAGAATGGATTGAAGTCGGGAATATACAACAAGATAGCAGTATTGAAAATCAACACATTCGCGACCTTGATGGAAAAAGCGTTAATTGCAGAAGGAGGGAGCGAGGCTGCGTCTCGATTTCATCAGGAGAAGAAGAAGAAGACAAATGATGGTGGAAGCAGTGGTGGAAGTAACCCTAACAAAAGGAAATGGAATGAGAATACCCAGTCGGGTAATAAGACTGAAGGGAATAAGAAAGGAGGAGAGCCTTGTGCGAGCTGTGGGAAGAATCATCCAGGCATTTGTCTAAAGAAGAAAGGCGTTTGCTATAATTGTGGGCAAGAGGGGCACATGTCACCCAATTGTCTGAGTCCGAAGAAGATACAAGGTTGTTATGCATGTGGATCAACTGATCATCTGGTTCGAAACTGTCCGAAGAGAAATACGGAGAAGGAAAGTGTCACCAAGGGACCCGATGGTGGAACCTTGGCAATTTGAGGACCTACACAGCCAGGAAGACCAACAGCCCGTACATTCAATATGACGGCGCATGACACTGTGGCTGCTCAGGAGGTCGCAACAGGTAATGATTTCGTTTAGAAATTTAATTACGCGAGTAATATTGAGTTAGATATTGCTGTGAACTGTTTTCTTTTATAGATTCAAGTCACAGGTTAGACTTTGAGACACAAATTAATATTGGGTTAATAAAAATGAATTGATGATACAACTTTAAAAGATTGTAGAGAATAAGAAAGCGGTGATTCCGAGGACGGAATCCATTTAAGGAGGGGTGAATGTGATAACCCGAGATTTCGAATAATCAAAAATTTGCGAATAAATTTTTTTTTATTATTAATTTTAATATTAATTATCAATTTTGTGACAAGTATCGGTGATACGTGTATCGAGAAAGTTAATTTGTGTATTGACTAGTAAAATTAGAGTAGAGTTGTGTTTAACAGCTTTAGTAACCCTAACCCTAATTTTTGGAAAGGGATTCGATAGAAAATATAATTAAAATAATTATTTTAATGAGTACGTGTTTGTACTGTATAGAATTTTTGATCAATGATTGATCGGATAAGGTTTGAAATTAATAAAACCTAATAAGAGATTAGAAACCCTAATCTCAGGATTAGAAACTCTAACGTACCGTTGGAAATCCTAATTGTACGCCGGAAAACCCTAATTTTATATTCGGGAATTCTAAACCCTAAATTAAGAAATAATAATCCTAATTGGCAAGCCTAAAGTGTGTATTAAATTTAAATATGATTAGAAAACCCTAATTATATTTTTTTTATCTTAATTTCTATTTTACAAATCCTAATTGTAATTTAAAAAATTTATTTTTCTAATTAAAACCCTAATTCGTGGGTTATAAACCCTAATGATCATTTTGACCCTAATTGCTAATATAAGCAATTTTAATTAGGAATATAAATCCTAATTAGCAAAATTGAATTTTATGATTAGGAAATATTAATATATTTATTGAATCCTAATTATAATTTTGGAAAATTAATTTGCTATTTTTGAAAACCGAAATTTTGAAAATCTTGGAAAGTAAATTGAAAACCAAGGGTTTAAACCCTAAACCCTAAAGGGTCCAAACCCTAACCCAAATCTTAAACCGTAAGGGTTTGTGCATTGGACATGTATGCCATTAAAATTAATTTGCAAGTTACTAAAATACCCTTTTTACATTTTAAATTAGCTAACTTATAGATATTACCAATACTTTAGTGGATGGCCAACTCTCTTGACTTTGGGACATGAAAATCTCATCAAAACCACATAATTGTGCCAGCAACATCAGATCCGAGCAACACAGAACCAATATATATAGATTTGGGAGAGAGAAAAATCATAAAACTTGCTATTTTTCTTTCTAACTCTCACCAACTCTTCCTCTCACCAAACCTCCGAAAATCCATAGTATTTCAGTCACATTATAGTCCTCTAAAACATCTAGATCAGATTTAGAAGGATAAGATCAAAGATCTAGCGAGAAAGGTATAAAGCCATACTTCATTTTGATCTTGTATGCTAAGAGAAGTTTTGTGTTAAAGTGTTTAATCATGTGTTATATGATGTTTTTAGTTGTTCTATATTGATCTATGATGGATCCATAACATCAAAATGGGTAAAAAGTGATTTTTCCAAAATCTGTTCTTGAGCTCTAAAGTTGTCTGACAAGCAAATGTCAGTTGGCTTAGATCTTCATGTGTTCATGATTTGTAACGTTTTAATGTTGTAAGTTGTAGCCTAACATGTTGTCTTGGATCTGCAAGTGAAATCAGGGTCAGTTAATAGCTAGATTTCAAGTTATTTATGGTCAAACACAACCGATGTTGATTGTGCTAAAATCTGGGCAGCCCAGAACCTAAAAACCGAGTCTGACAATGTTTTTCAAGGTCCGGATCTAACGGTTTTTGATGTTGTTTGTTATTGTTATTGTACCCAAATGGTAGTATGTTGTTTGGACTTTAGATCCATTCTTTAATATTCTTTAAAACATCATCTAATCGAACGTAAAAGGTGGTCAAACTAGACCATCTGTTCACGGGTACGGTTTCTGGAAAACCCAGAAACTGTAGTAACGATTTTTCTGATAACATTTGACCATATTAAATCTGGCGATTGTGATGTTTTTGGACTTCGATATTGACATGTCGGTGTTCCTTGTCATGAATACTACATGTATGAATCATAAAACCACAAAAACAAGTATCAGAACCTAGATTTATTTGTACTGGAAAGTGCCTAGTCGAGGTTCTGGGTTTTTGGGAAAACCCAATAACCGTCTGACAAGAAGATTCAAAGCTCTGATCTTGCAACTGAGTAGTTTTTGGACCGACGTGTTGGTTGTTAATGGTAATACTACATGTGTAATACATGATTGAAGCCTTAGTTAGCATAGAACATGATCATACTGAGCATTACAGGCAGTCAAACGTGACACCTTGAACACTGACTTTGTCAGTGTTCTTGAGCCAGGAACACCAAAAGCAACAGACAAGTGTCGCTAAAAGCCATTAGCGACGGATTATTTAATTTTCTAATTTCTAAATATTCCGAAAATTATTTAAAAATAGAAATAAATTCTAAAAATTACCAAAAATAGTTTTAAAAATTATTTTAAATTATGAAAAATAATTTTTGACCAATTGGAATATTTTTCTTTAATATTTTTAATTACACAAATATTAAAATTATTTAATTTATTTAATTAGTGTATTAAATAAATTAGAGAAAAATGATTTAATATTATGAAAAATTATTTTAAATAAGAATAATGTATTTAAAAAATATTTTGAGTTATAAAATGTGACTTTTAATATTTTTAGAGAATTTTCATTAATAATTTAATATTAATGATATTAGATTTATTTAATTACTAAATTAAATAAATAAGTTAAAAATGATTTTATTGATTTAAAATTTATTTTAAATAAGAATAAAGTGTTAAAAAATATTTTAAATTATAAAATATAATGTTCAATATTTTTGGAGAATTCTCATTAATAAATTAATAGTAATGATATTAGATTTATTTAATTATAATATTAAATAAATGAATTAAAAATGATTTTATTGATTTAAAAATCATTAAAAAATGAGAAAAATATTTTAAGTTATAATTAATGACTTTTAATATTTTGATAATAATTACATTAATATTTAAATATTAATGTTAATGATTTAAAAAGGATTTTAATTATTTTAAAAATTATTTAAGTAGAATATTGATGATTTAAAAATATTTTAAGTTATTAACAATAACTTTGATATTTTGACAAGTATGTTATTAATATTTTTATATTATTAAATATTAATAATGATAAGATTATTTGATAATTAAATCATTTAAAAATGATTTAAGTGTTTGAAAAATTATTATAAATTATAATAATTGTTTATAAATTATTAAAAGCTTCCAGAGAATATTATAAATGATATTTGACTTATCTAAAATAATATTGAAGCTTAAAGATCAAGTTTAATTGACACTCAATGTGTTAATTGTCGGATAGGGTAACCAGAACACCAAGAATGGACCGAGGTCTAACCAGACCGAAATAGTTAGACTGGATAAGTGTTTATATAGGTTATAAACACTAATGTGATTGTGTGGTAATGTGCCTAGGAGAAGTTTGACTGTAAAATACAATGTTACATGTTATGAAATATTGTGCTAATGGTGGTACCGACATTGTTGAATATAGGTCTTACGAACGTAGTTAATTATATTGTGTAGCTGTAATCAACACGAAAGGTAAGTTTCCTAACTCAACCTTGAGTTATATTCATTCAATTATTTTAATGGTTAATTATTGATAATTATACCATGTCCAGAGAATTTATTGTTGATTATTCGCAGTTAGTGCATGATTAAAATTCAAATTGAATTACTGATTCGGAAAATATATATTCGTAGAATTACTGTTGTTGGATATTTATATCTGTAGAAACTAATATTGACAGTACAGATAATTCCTGTTTATTGTCAAATTATATTGAGAAATGTCTTAGCTAATTATTCTGGCTAGACGAACATTTGTTAGAACTTGATAAATACGAGAAGAGAAATCAATTGTTATTGATAGATCGATGCCAATTATTTTGACTAGATCAATAAGTAGATAGAATTTGAAATCACTGTATTTCGTTGTTAAATCAAAAATCTTGATTCTGAGACTTAGAATAACAACCTTTTATATAAAGGGAACATTTTGGGTCGTATATTCGACCATTGCGCGCTGTTAAGTATTATGCATAATATAGGGTACAAGGAGTTGGCTGGCTCTAAGTACTTGCAGAGGGGTATGATTTAATCTTTATGGTTATCTGATACACCTGGGTATATCAAAGTCCAATCTTTGATAGTTACTCGAGAAGAGAAGTTCTAGATCTATTGTGATCACTCAGCATAAATCTGAAAAATATTCCACTTTGCTATTGCGTAGAATTAATTCTTGTTTATTCAATAGAATATCGTAGAAACTTTGAAAGCGTTGTACTCTTTCATTATCAGATTATTGCGTTGCCTAGAATACGAGAAGACTTGTTATTGAATAACGATTTGTTCAGCTATTTCAAAGTTCACCGAACTTTGGTTTCATTCTATCAAAATAGATAGTCTGTTCTTATTGATTCGTATGCATTTATTGTATGTCTTAACTTGCGGGGCAATCTTGTTGCTCACCCTTGCTATAAATAAAACTTTTCAGCTAGGGACGAAGTTGCAGAAGGTGCTGCTAAGAAGAACAAGGGAAAAGGCATAGTTATAAATTAGTTATGATAAACAATATTATTATGTTATATTGTATTGTAAACCCTTTTTGTATATCTAAAGGGGTATTTCTGTAATGTTAAGGTTAGTGGACCTGGGACTTATGTATTAACAATATATGTTAATGACTTATGTATTACTATTCATATTTAAATGGGTAGTTAAATGTTATTTATATTGTGGATCGTGAGCACCAAACTCGGGGGCCAGGTAACCCGGATTTGGGGGTGTCACAACATAACATAAGATATTTTTATCATATATGTTATCTCTAAATATAGGAACTAATCATAATAAAATGATTTACTCATTTTCTCAAGATATTACTCTTAATATAATATCTATGTATTATTAAAATATTTACCAGCACGACACACGTGCACACTATATATAGAAAATAAGTTTATTTCTTATTATGATAAATTATTTCCATCAACTTATATAGCAAATATGTTTTAATATATTTACCATATTACTTAATCCCACACATTACCTCGTAGAAAGCTATATAAGATAATATCAAGATAATATTCCCCCTTTTATTAAAATAATCAAATGCTATAATTTATTTTAATATCCTTTAGTAGAAATATACTATAATTATTTCTCTTCCACCAAATCACATAATTCAAGGTATATATATAACACATACATACATTCTTTTAATAATCACTTCTCGCCGTGTATCAAATTACTCAATAATTCTCTAACCACTTTAAAGGTATATCGATTTTCTTCTCTCGTCAACAATGTACATATATACAAGTCTAAACCTAGCACGCGCCGAGTTTTTAATAGTATTCAATATAGTACGCTGAGTGGTTTCTCACAAACAACCAACAAATTAGTTTCCGTCTCGTCTAAAGTATTTTCAAAGTGAGTTAGATCAGTCACTAATTCGTATATACCTCCGCTTTTTGAAGGAATCGTTTAGCCCAGCTCCTATACCTCCACCATTAAAGAGTAAGGTTGCACTGCCTTAGACTTGATACCCACTCGTACCAATACTCAAGAAATTGGTGATTATCACAGATATTTAATGTCACCAACTTACTATTATAAAATAATTTCACATAAATTATTTAATATCTATAGAGAATTTTTATCCATCTTCTTACTAATTCATCTCTACAATTCATAATAAATATATAATAATGATATATATTTATTAAACACACCATCACTGATTACATAGCTCATATTACCCTATGTAACACAGTACCATATACCTCGTATCACACACACACACACACACATATATATATATATATATATATATATATATATATATATATATATATCTCATGCTTTAAGAATTTTATTTACTAAATTCTTATTTTAATATTTTCTAAAAATTCGGGTTCTTACATCCTCTCCCCCTTATAAGGATTCCGTCCTCGGAATCACCGAAACCTCCTCTACTCGATGCTATTCTGAATATTACATATTCTTTTTGAATAATTTTATCCATTATCTTTTTGGAAGTTTTATTATAACTTGCTCACTTGCATTCTACCACATTCTCCTTTCTAAGGAACATTCTACGTACTACATTCATCCTTCAAAAGAATAAGAATCTTCCATAATTTTTCAATTATCGGGAAGTAGTATGAATAACTCAGATTCCAAATTATGCTAAGGGGTTACAAGACCATGAACTTTTTTCCAGGTTTGTAAATGCTTCAACAAAATCCTTCACACTGCAAACCAGAGTATTTTTCAATCTCAAAGACTGAAAACACCCTCCACACGTACACTAGGTGGCCAGCCTATTGTACCACTACGTTGGGCCGCAACATAGTGTTTTGTAACGACTATATGCGTTACATTCGGAACCATTGTCCCCGAAAACATGTCCCCTTATAGGGTTATTCACCTCAGCTTTTCAACAACTGAATCCGCACCAAAGCAATCTGGTTTGGTACAAATATTCAAGAATGCTTGAATTTCACGATTATTTTTCGACAGTCGTCTAGCCGAATCAATTAGCTTAGACTTTTATCAACAATTCGAACATCAATCGAAATTGTTTGGCCAACTTAATTGACCTTCTTCATAAATTAAAAGAAAACTAAAAATTCTTTTATGGCATCATGATATCGTACTAGATTAGTAGTACGTAGAGGATTCTGCCATTAGGTGACTTTGTCATACTATATCATACCAAAATTGGTTGACAATCTTTTAATCACAACCAACACTAGGTTTAACTGCATTGATGACTCCATCGTTTACCATTTTTACACCATATCAAATGATGCACATGGTTAGAGATACATTTTAAAAATTTTCAAATCATTTTCGTCTTAGCCAAAACAATTAGCATAGACATAAGAATAAATGTATTGTTTTTAAACATCATTGGTTCAATCACATGATCCAATGTTTTTCAAGAAAACGGAAGTGCAAACATTAGCACGAAGTCAATAAATTTTGAAAATCTATCAGAGCTAGAGGATTTAGAAAATTCATGTTTCTCCATCAACTTTAATCTTTACTACACCAAAATTTCTAACTTCATAGCATATATATAACAGATACAGTTCATCAAACTTACCACACTTTGGAAATTCAGGAACTTGCCACAATTATATGAGTTTAAGGACTTATCCTAGTCAGACCATAGGCGTCCATTCTTTGAGGGGTTAAAAAACATTTCATATAATTATGAGTCACGAACGTACCATAAGTATGAGTTTTAAGAACTTGCTACTTAACCTTATATTCTCTAACTATAACCTATCTATCTGTTATACACATGAGAAAAGAATCACCTTCTCAACATGTATATAGCAAATAGCGCGACACGGACATTTTAATGATTATCAGTGCTATAAACTAAGTGGTTTTTACACCAAGTACAATTCCCCGCCCATAATAAGGAATCATACAACTCAGCTGCTGACATGGGTCCTCAATTAAAATCCCACTAAACTCTCTCTTACACTTTACTTGCTTTTTGCTCGATACAAATTCTTTGTATCTTATCGTGTACAACTCCTCATGAGTTCACATCGTACCATTTCATAGTACAATCTCTTATAGCCTCAAGTTATACACACTTAGTCGTTACAGACTATTTATCAATTAATACCTCAATCCAATCACGTTATGATCATTAATTTACCTTAGGGTTCTTTCCCTATTATCAACAAAACTCCACTCGAGTTCATTCTCATTATCTTTGTCATATTATAGACACCATCTTAACATTTTTATTACCGGAGTTAGGAAACTCCTAAATTCTCATTCTCTTAGATACTTCAAGATTCTTCTTTGAATCTTCACTTATAAATTTTAATCCTTATCTTTCTCTCACTTAGGTTACAGCCTAAGGTACACTACCTAAGTCTATAACTTACAGCTCTGATACCAACCTATGATGCCCCCAAATCTATGTCCCTCCGAACCCCGAATCTGGTCTGCCACAATACTACTATCATTAAACTATTTATATTTTTCATTCATAACTTAATGACTATAACTCTACTTATTATAATTTAGAATATAAATTCATTCCATTTCCAGGATCTGCACAATGACCCCAAACTTTTATAAGTTTCTAATCTTGGTCATTTACTATTCCTGTAACACATCACATTCGATGTTATATAAATATGCAGAATAATTTAAACTTTTTCAATGTCCTTTGGAAATAAATCTTCTGTTGATATCTTAACTTGAATCAATTACATATCCTTGAATCAAATTATGTTATGATTCATTCTATTCAAATTACTGTATAAATTTTTACATCTCGATTCGAATTTCTCTATGTATCACATAGTACAACTTTACAACTTAACATGTATTACACGTCGTAAACTACTATCAAGTATATCTAATAGAACCTAAACATGGTTCAAGAGCATATATTTAATTAAACAAATTAATCTCCTTTGATGTGATTGAACTTTATCAATCAAGTAGCACGTAAACTTTACCATGTGTCCTTAACCTGCAAAAGTGGTTATTTGCAAGGGTGAGCTCGACAGCCCATCAATTCTAATAGTTTTCATGCAGCACATAGTATATAATAGCATATTCAGTTCATGCCTTCATAATCAATTAGCATTTACTACGCATGTTACTTCTCACATAACGGGCATATAGGTTTATATCACAAGCATATCATCAAATATCAACTTTCAATTTCATACATATCTAATATACATTTCATATATATACATCAATATTCTCATAGCATAATATATCTCAACTAACAGTTATCAAATTCATATATCAAATAGGAACTGAAAGACTTGCCTGATTTGTAGTTTATAAAAGACGACTTAACTACTTAACGTTTATCTGTACTTCATGTATTCCTACACAGTTATATAATCATAGATTCATATCCATTAGGAACATATTTCACGCATTCTTAATGTAATAACATTGTTACATTATTTTCTAACTAGGTTCGAAAAACCTACGCATCACTTTTTCATCATACGCTTAGAATAGCTAGGTATGCATAGTACACATTAGCTACACATGTTCAATATCAACATTTATAAATCTATTACACATGTGACTCGCTATGTGTTCGTTACAAATTTCAAACTCATAGATGAATATTTCATATAGCGCTTGCATGTTGCAAACCTTAATAACTTTTAACAAATTTGGGTTTTATATAACCATTACATTCTCTTAGGCTTAAAACATCATCCATATCAAGTACTATAGCTTAGGATAGTACTATAAGTAAGTTACCAAAATCAGAAAGCAAATAAAATGTCAAGACCAAACTATCCTGCAGCGCAGCTACGCTAAGGTTAGGCTTGGGACGGGCGTAGCTGCGCCGTCCCCTGACCAGACCAAATTTGAGCTTTTATCTTCTAGGTTTCATTCCACTTCTTTTTTTTTGTATACCAGAATATTAACACATAGCAAGCATACATCTTAAGAGATCTTGGACTTTCACAAAGTCATATCAAGTCCACTTTTACACAATATGTCTCTAGTTAGAAATTTCTACGATGTTAAGGCCAACCAAGTTCATGAAATCATGAGGTTAACTATATTATCCATCTATTCATACGAGAGGGTTATATAATGCACGCTCGCAATTATTCATATCATTTATACATCACTAGTTTCGCCTATCACTTTAAACTCTTTTAAAATCATGTTCCAATGACTTACATTGTGTCAAACTATGTGTTTGCACGTACAGGCCATGTTTAAAGACCAAAAAGATACTAGTGTGCCATCCTATATGTTTTGAAGTTTAGACCACACAATGCTCACGAATAATGTTTTCAAAATGTCTAAGTTTCTTTTCTTCAAATCCATGTCATGCCAGCCAAATCATTCAAGACAACTTTGAATCATATGTCATATTCATTTGTGCATGCTTCTACCCATTCTTACAAGGTCAAAATGTAGGTGATATTATACTCATGATTTCAAAACTTGAATTTCTCTTTCGAAAACACATATTATCCAATCTATACAAGTTATCTTATACAAAGTAACTTAAGACCACATTTTATGCTCGTATGACTTCACCATATGCTCACTACAAAGTCAGAACTAAATTGTCTTAAAGTTCGTCAAAGTTTATTTTCAAAAATCTTTAAGTTTCTTTTGAAAACACCGACCAAGTCATGATAAAGCATTCCATTATAAGTAAAGTAATCTCTTATATCATGTTTATAATCATGCATATATATGTCTAATCACTTAGAATAACATATTCCATCGTCAGGAGCACTATACTTGAGTATGTGTTCACTCGACACCCTTCGATGGCTTTTGATTACGTAACAGTCACAAAGATGACTATGTTGACCCTACCTAATGACCTCATATTGAAAAAGTTAAAGAATTAAATTTGTAGGTCTATTCATTCTCGTTCCGGATCATCTTGAGTCACCTCAATCGGAGTTCGTATGAAAAAGTTATGCCCATTTTAGTAAACTATGTTCTGTTAGATTTTTTTCAACATTTGTACACCAGACCACCCCCCGCCGGGGCGGGGGTCTTGCCTTAAAAATAGCCCGCCAGGGCGGGCCTAGCTGCTGTAAGTGGAAACTTTCATGCCTTGCAATGAGCTAACAAGCCAAACTACTTTCTAACCTTCATAATTTGAGTTATACATGTCCAAATTAGTTTGTTTTTGATTCTATGGTTTCTTAATTCAAAAAACTAAAACATACTATAATACCCATCACTAACATAAATATTAAATAACCCAAATATGAATCTATAACTCATGTTCATGCAAATGTTCATGTTTTGGACAATTTAACGAAATCATTCACTACGAATTCGTTTCTAAACCAAATTGGTTCGTTTAACCTCCGTTGATTTTGTATTCAACCATATTAATGATGTATAGAATCAATTCATGTATTATAACAACCCTTATCCATCAATTTTGTGACTCAAAAGCTACTTTTTATGACATTTCTAGTGATTGAAAACTTAGGAAATCAAAAGCATTTGGGATAGTGCTATTACCTCTTTGAAGCTTAATTGAATTCCCTCAACACACTGATTATGCTCCCTCAATTCTCAGCAACAAACTCTCTATATTACAATCAAGAATTCAAGCAACATAACTTATGAGGGGGAGCTCCCAATTTATAGAGAAGCTCTTACCCAAATCATGGCTTTGTCCAAGAAAAAGAAGAAGAATCCCTTGGGTAAGACGAAGTTGGTAATTGGTTGTTGGAGATCATCATTATGCCCACTCCCTCCATGATCACGATCTAGCAAGCTTGGAATAAAATGAAGAACATAGACCTTTGCCTTTTTGTCTAAACACGTGACTGAGATGTGAGGGAGCAAATGGGACTCTCAATTTGGGACAATACCATATCTCAGTAGTCTTGTATACTCCTACACCTTCTCACTCTTATGTTATATTTTTAATATACATATCAACCATATTTTATAACCTATTGTCACACTATGACTTAACATTTCAAGGTAGTAGGTGTGATGTAATATACATATAATTGTCTCATCATCTAGGATGTGATAACAAAACTTATTTAAATCAACTTTATGATTTAATCACTTTTACCATATGTATATCATTAGTCCCAATTAAATGTCACACTTCATTTCATATCATATAGATGTAGCTATTATATAATATATAATCATTGCATATACAAATTAATTCATTCAATTATTCATTCATTAAATTATTTAATGAATGCCTATTCCTTCACTCTGCAACACTAGGCATATTTCATAAGCTCGATCTTAAGCTTCTCTCATTCTTCACACTTATTATTCTTTTAATATAATATTTGTGTAACTCAAGCATTTAAATGCTAAACTACCTTAATTAATTATAAGTATAACCTTTACGCTTATAATAATTAATATATACTCCATTAGTTATTTAAATGATAACATCCACGATAAAATAATAACTTACGTTATTTATTATGATAAAATAACTTAGTTTTCTTTCATTAATTAACTCCCTTGAAAATACATTAGAAATTATGCATTTTGTCATAACATAATATAAGATGTTTTTATCATATATGTTTTCTCTAAATATAGGAACTAATCATAATAAAATGATTTACTCATTTTCTCAACATATTACTCTTAATATAATATCTATGTATTATTAAAATATTTACCTGCACGACACACGTGCACACTATATATAGAACATAAGTTTATTTCTTATTATGATAAATTATTTCCATCAACTTACATAGCAAATATGTTTTAATATATTTATCATATTACTTAATCCCACACATTACCTAGTACAAAGCTATATAAGGTACTATCAAAATAATATTCCTCCTTTTATTAAAATAATCAAATGCTATAATTTATTTTAATATCCTTTAGTAGAAATATACTATATTTATTTCTCTTCCACCAAATCACATAATTCAAGGTATATATATCATACATACATTCCTTTAATCTTCACTTCTCGCCGCGTACCAAATTACTCAATAATTCTCTAACCACTTTAAAGGTATATCGATTTTCTTCTCTCGTCAACAACGTACATATATACAAGTCTAAACCTAGCACGCGCCGAGTCTTTAATAGTATTCAATATAGTACGCTGAGTGGTTTCCCACAAACAACCAACAAATTAGTTTTCGTCTCGTCTACACTGTTTTCACAGTGAGTTAGATCAGTCACTAATTCGTATATACCTCCGCTCTTTGAAGGAAACGTTTAGCCCAGCTCCTATACCTCCACCATTAAAGAGTAAGGTTGCACTGCCTTAAACTTGATACCCACTCGTACCAATACTCAAGAAATTGGTGATTATCACAGATATTTAATGTCACCAACTTACTATTATAAAATAATTTCACATAAATTATTTAATATCTATAGAGAATTTTTATCCATCTTCTTACTAATTCATCTCTACAATTCATAATAAATATATAATAATGATATATACTTATTAAACACACCATCACTGATTACATAGCTCATATTACCCTATGTAACACAATACCACATACCTCGTATCACATATATATATATATATATATATATATATATATATATATATATATATTCGAACCCGTCACATGCTTTAAGAATTTTATTTACTAAATTCTTATTTTAATATTTTTTAAAAATTCGGGTTCTTACAGTTACTCTGTTGACCCAATTTTAGGATCTGTTTGCATGGTCGGTTTGTCAACTGACATCGTCATTCATCGCCTTCCCATCAAAGTGGGATTCAAGCCAGCCATACAAAAACTTAGGCGATTAAAACCTAAGTGGAGTTAGAAAGTCAAAGAAGAAATTGTGAAACAATTTCAAGCCAACATCATTATGGTATCAACATACCCTGAGTGGCTATCCAACACAGTCCTCGTGCCTAAACCCAGAGGGAAGGTGCGAGTTTGCATGGATTACAGGGATCTGAACAAAGCTTATCTCAAAGATAGCTTTCCCGTACCATTCATCCACATACTCATTGATAATACAACTTAGTATGACATGTACTCCTTTGCTGACTGCTTTGTTAGGTATCACCAAATCATGGTTGCTGAAGAGGATCATGAGAAAACTACATTCATCACTCCTTGGGGAACCTTTTACTATAGACGGTTGTCATTCAGCCAGATCAATGCCGAAACTACCTATTAGCGAGCCATGATGGCTCTTTTCCATGATATAATGTATAAAGAGATAGAAGTTTATGTGGATGACATCATTGTCAAGTTTCAAAGGGAAGAAGACCACATAGACCATCTCAAAAATCTCTTCAACCGGTTGCGCAAGTACAACTTGAAGCTAAATCCAGCCAAGTGCGCCTTTGGCGTTAAATTAGGTAAGTTTCTAGGATTTCTAGTAAGCCACAAGGGCATTGAGCTAGATCCTGCAAAAATTCAAGTCATTACTGAAATGCCCGTACCCTAGATAGAGAGGTTAATACGGGGATTTCTGGGAAGAATCAACTTCATCAGCCGATTCATCTCCCAACTCACACCAACCTGTGAACCTATCTTTAAGTTGTTAAGGAAGAAATCCTCCAAGAAATGGAACGATGAGTATCAACAAGCCTTCCTTTCCATCAAGGTGTAATTGGTCAAAGCTCCTATTTTCGTACCTCCCAGGGATGGTGTTCCCCTATTTATGTACCTATCAATCAATGACAATGCCATGAACTGCATGCTGGGACTGAAAGATGATAGAGGTCAGGAAAGAGTTATCTATTACCTCAGCAAAAGATTCAGCATCAGTGAACACAAGTACACTATGATTGAAAAAACTTGTTCTGCTTTAGCATGAGCGTCCATGAGATTACGACATTATCTCTATGGTCACACAACCCATCACATATCCCGCATGGATCCTCTCAAATATGTGTTCAGCAAACCTGTATTTAATTGTCGACAGTCCAAATGGCAGTTGATTCTCTAGCAATTTGACATCATCTACGTGACTCAAAAGTCTATCAAAGGTCGAGGAATTGCGGATCAACTGGCCTCCGTACCTTCAGGGGATTTCAAACCTTTGGAAAGATATTTCCTCGATGAAGGTGTAATGACAATTCAGTAACACCATCAGAACAATACACACCAACCATGGAGGATGTATTTTGATGGATTTATAAACATGGAAGGTGCTAGAGCTGGAGCAGTTCTAGTGTCCATTTCGGGAGAGCAGTATCCCGTTGCCATCAAATTACAGTTTGTCAACACTAACAAAACAACTAAGTAAGAAGGTTGTATCATAGGGTTGAAACTAGCCCAATTCATGGGCGTCAAACGGTTAACTATCCTTGGAGATTCTGAACTGGTAATCAGACAAACCACTGGGATCTATCACACCAAAGAATTATATTTGTTGCCTTACCATCGTTATGTTATACGGATGGCTTCAGAGTTTGTAGAAATATCCTTCCTCCACATTCCTCGGAATAGGAATTATTTTGCAGATGGAATAGCAACTTTGGCTTCCTTGATCAACATACTTGATAAGGAAGACATGCCAAATATCACATTTGCTCGAAAAAAGGCACCAGCCTACGGGAACTACATTGGAGAAGTATCAAATGAGCTGCCTCCCATCCAACACCCTTGGTATTTGGATATCAAGGAGTATTTGCGAGATGGATCTACACCTGTTGAAGCGAGTCAAGTTGAAAGAAAGCGGATCCATAGAATGGCCATGAAATTCTATATGAGCAGAGACGTACTCTACAAAAGAGATGTAGGACTAGGCCTTCTTAGATGCCTAGACAAAGATCAAGCTTAGAGGCTTATTGATGAAATCCATGGTGGAGTATGTGGCCCACACATGAACGACCCTCTACTTATCAATAAGATCCTAAGAAAAGGGCATTTCTGGATCTCTCTCAAGGTTGACTATGATGATCACGTCAAGAGATGTTATCAATGCCAAATTCATGGGAATGCTATCCACGCCCCTCCAAGGGAGGTCCACAATATGAATTTGCCCTGGCCTTTCTCAATGTGGGGAATGGAGGTGATCGGGCCAATCGAGCCTAAAGCCAGTAATGGTTATTAGTTTAGCTTCACCATAATCAACTACTCCACCAAGTGGATTGAAGCATCCTCTTCCCCCAGGGTTACTAAAGAGGTGATCATTGGTTTCATTAGAAATAATGTCATTTGTCGATATGGATAACTAGAGGTGATTTTATCAGACAAGGCTAAGAACATCAACAACCAAATGATGGAGGAGTTATGCAGAAAATTCCACATCAAACATCTCAACTCCGTCATCTATCATCTAAAGATGAATGGTGTTGTTGAAGCGACTAATAAGAATATCAAAAAGATCATGCAAAAGATGTTCGCCAATCATAAAGGATGGTCTAACTTGTTGCCTCTGACTCTATTAGCCTACAGAAGGTCAATGCGCACTTCCACTGGGGCAACCCCCTACTCATTAACTTGTGGAATGGAAGCAGTGCTCCCCACAGAGGTGGAAATGGAATCTCTCAGAGTGTTGATAGATGCTCAGCTGGATGAAGACCAATGGTTACAAGAACGGTACCACCAATTATCTCTAATAGATGAAAGGCGGGCCACAGCCATCTTCCATGGTCATTATACCAACAAAGGATCGCTCGATCCTACAACAAGAAAGTTCAGTTACGGCAATTCAAAGAACCTGACTTGGTCTTAAAGAAGTTCTTGACAACCAAGATCAATCTAAATGAAAATTTGCCCCAAACTGGGAAGCCTCGCTTGTTGTCAAGGAGGTATTGAAAGGAGGAGCCCTCAGATTATAAGAGATGGATGGCGAGGAATTTTCCCAACTCATCAACTCGGACACCGTGAAATGGTACTATGTTTGAAGTTACCTGCAAACCAACATCCTGGTTCTGGATCATCAGATCCATCGATCAATTTAGGTTTTCAAACCATTCTCATTACATAAAATTTTCACCACTTCAGTTTGTCCCGCCAGGGATAAAACCTTTCATAACTTCAGTTTGTCCCACAAGGGATAAAACCTTTCACAACTTCAGTTTGTCCCACTAGGGAGAAAACACTTCCTCACAACTTCAGTTTGTCCCATCAAGGGCGAACTACGCAGACCTGATCCCCCCAATACATGGGAGTACGTAGGTAGCCATTTTTATGGTCCGGTCTAACTACAGAAAAAAAAAGAAAATTCTACACCCTCTTCACCGCCTACAATTTTTAACCTTTTCACGCTAGGTTGGAACTACGCAGACCTGATTTCCCCTCATCAATGGGAGTACGTAGGCAGCCATTCACGGTGCGGTCTCACCCTTACCAAAAACACAAAACCTTGTTAATGGTACTGGGATCATCTTTCCACTTTCAAACCAAACCATAAGAGATGAAACTACCCGATCTCCCCAATACAAAGGAGTATCGGCGACCATCAGTGAGGCGGTTAAATGACACCTCATCGACATAGACCAAAGGGATGGAACTACATGGTCTCCACACACAAATGGGAAAGCCGGAGACCATCTAAGTTGCGGTTGAATCCTCAAAGAAAAACACCAACACATAAGAGATGGAACTACCTAGGATCCCTAATACAAAGGAGTACCAAAAACTATCTGTGGTGAGGTCAACCTCAGAGAGGAAAGCCACAATCCTCTCCATAACCACAAAAAAAACCCAGTCCCAAGACACCAAAGGGTAGGGGGAAACAAAGATCAATGATCCATTCTGAAAGATCCTGAGACATCTCAGTGTCCATCCATTAAGGAGAAGTTCAGAATACATCAAAATCACAAGCCATAGAGAACAGGAAACTATCAAACAAGTAACAAGGCATAACTAAAAGGGAAGTGAATCAAAATATATTTCCTTGCCATATAATATTGTTTGATATATACAATGTATCATGTACATGACAAAAATGGCTAAGCTAGTCTATGCAGGAAAATCAAAGCTAATCTGCAAACCAGTGGATAAGCGAGCCATCATGTCTAACATGGCATCCCTCTCAAAAGATGGGGGTAACTCTATAAGCTATTGCCTTAAGGTATCCAAATGAGCCAAGAGATCTACGTCCATCGGAATGGTGACACTGTGCTCATCAATGAATGTGCTCATCACTACGAGGATATCAACAGTATAAGACCTCTATAGTGGTGGCATCTCGGGTAGATAGAGCACCATCCCGCTCAATAACAGTCGCATCCCTAGAAGATCGAGCCTCGTCCCACTCAGCAACAGTGGTATCCCTATAAGCTAGAGCATCATCTCTCTCAACTAGATCGGTAACTCTACCAGAAATAACTGTTAACATCTAGGCCCTAGCCTGATCCCATTCAAACGTCATCAGATGCAGACTCTGCTCTAAATACTCTGCAGAATGTGGAGTCACAGCAGCAGGAATACCGGGGGAGTCAACCAGAGTTGCTGACAACCCAACAAACAGCTCGTCCATAATGGGAGAATCAGGATCCTCCATAGGCCCCCCACTATCATAATAAGTACCCGACTTTGATGATACAGCCCTAGCCGATTCAGTCTCTGCCCCCAACCATGCAGAATACTTTGTAGAACGACCTGGATGGCTAGTAGTAAAGTAAGCCCTCTCACGCTGGGTCCAACAGGCATAAATCCTGGATAAATCCTCTACTGATAGAAGCCGAGAAGACAAACGCTGACCCAATGCCCCGTTAAATGGATGAACATCCTAAAACTGGTCAAACTGTGCCATCACAGCCAGTGGATGATAAGTGGTCACACCCCTTAAACCAGCTAGAGGAAGATAATCCATGTCAGTTGCATGAGTGATAAAGTTGTAGGGAGAGTTGAGCCCTGAACACGGTAGAATGTCAAACGGATCTATGACAAGAAAACTAACTAAGAAGCTGCATCTATACACTCCGCCGACTAAAATGAGTAATACATGGCTATCTCATGGGAAAAATAATACCTATGGTGTCAAAAAAAGCCAATCAGTCTCAAGTGTGTCATAAACCACACGTATAATAAGACCGAACTACCTGTAAATACCCCCACAGAATGGGTAAGGCAATATGTGGCCGACCTCAAGGTCTCTACCAAAATCATCAATAGAATGGTATGTCCCTCCCAGAGAGCACCCACTACCATAAGTACGCTGATGTCCAAGTGGTCCATGTACAATGTCATGTACAGATAAGCCACCATATACATCAAAAGTAAATATACTCTGGCAACACGCCAATCATCCTCCAAAGTGGTGAAATCCCCAGAGTACCACAAATAACTGTCCAAAGACCCAAATCTATCTATCAAAAAACTCATGGACACTACATGCCCTGAGGAGATCTCATCCAGGGCAACTTTGCACCTTAAACCTGTGAGGGTCATAAACTACTGGCTCATATCACCAACAGCCATCCGAGCGCAAGGCCTATCCAATGGAAAATCTGTCAAACACTCGTACTCCTCCAAGGTAGGAGTCAACTCCTGGGTCTCAAGCTGGAACACCTGCCTATCCGATACCCAATGCTCTAGCATACCCTCTATAAAGCCCGACAGAACCTGGAATGTCATAAGGGTTATAGAGTGACGCAATAGCTGGTCAACTATCACTCGATCTAGGGAGGACAAGTTGTCATACCACAATCTCAATGAAGATACCATCAATACTGGTGGGGTATGATCTATCCGGCTAACTGTCAATGAAGTCATCTATAGGGCCGTGTCATAAGACCATCCAGGGGTCAATGCTAAACTCATCTCTAGAAATGCATGTCCATAAACATAATGAATTCATAATAAACAATAGATGACAGTATGATGTAGGTATGGAAAATGGTATACATACATTCCTAAGTACATCATCATCTAAATACATCATCTCTGTATACAGCTAAAAAATACAGGGAAATAGGGCATAATCGCCCAATAACTAATAGAGGCATATCAAAAGATATAACAAGAATGGGGCACAGTTGCCCCAATATCTAATAGAGGCCTATCAAAAGTTATAGCAAGAAAAACATCAGAAGAAGTCAATAGTGTTTATGTCTACATCCAACCTATTTATCTGATGTAACTCATCCTGAGTCATTGAGTCTCTGCCAATAGGGATATCAGGCTTATATAAAGGAGGATCTACACCGGCAAAACCATCTAAATACCTAAAGGGCCAGCCCCTGAGCTGGAAGGATCAAAAGAATCTGCCTCGGAAGGATCTCTGCCCAAATACAGGATGAAAAAATGTGACTGGTCCAACTGCTAGGTCAAACTATCAATCAACATCAGATGAGTACGCTCTCGGACCTAGGTAATCCAATCTACCATCATGACAGAGCTAGGAACCATGTCCCTTATAAACTGTATGGTGCGGGTCTGAGCTCCGATGGTGCGAGGGAACCACCAGCGGTTAAATGCCTCCTAAGTGAACGGTCCCTCTGACAAAGTAAAGCCATCAACTCCTATCAACATGATATCAACGATTGGTGGCTACGACACAGGCCAATAACGCTTACTAGGAGGACATATCGGTATACGAATCTCTCTTGTGGTGCTCCTAATAGGACGCTCTCCTAAATAGAGCTCCTAACCTCCATCTGTGAAGAGAGGAATCCGACGATTGGACATCATATACTCTACACTAGTTGGGAAACCAACCTCAAAGCCAGCTGTCAAGTGGTCCTCAGAGTAAGGAACCCATGTAATCATATCGGCTGTCCACATCTCCAACTGTAAGCGTGAATGGGTGAAACCCTTAGCTATAGGAACCTCCGTCAATGTGGAGTGGTGTCATCGGTGTCCCCGTGGATAGGTGTCTAAACCTAACAAGCTAACGAGACGAAGACATTGGAGCCTCTCATAGGCCGAAAACTGCCAATACAAGATCAAATATCTACGATCAATCAACACTCTCAACCCAAACAAGGGAAATCAGAAGAAAAAAACACTCACTAGCAGGAATGGGTAAAATCCTAGCCATGCCTCCGTCAAGCCCTGTGAGCACAAATGCATTCCCCTGAGGAAGTAGGCAAAGGTGTAGAAGCCCCAACCAAACTCTCCAATATGGTTCACCTCCCGTGTGGTGCTGACTAAAGTGAACGACGCCATGGAAGAGTTAACCGCTAGGAAACAACCCCAGAGGATGATCAGGAACAATCGTCAAAGAATGTGATCCCTAAACCTCCGATCATCGGGTAATGGCTTCGACAAAGCCCTACTCATGGCATCTACACTCAAAGGACCAGTGCAGATTGTCCTGCAATTGAGCGTCGTAGCTTGGACTCCTAGCAAGGATGTGACGGCACTATGAGAAATGTCAGCCACACAAGGCACTAGCACCTCAAAAAACTCCATACCAGTGATGAACTAAAAATCCATCAGCGTCATCATCACCTCACAATCCAGTAAATGGAGAGACTGAGTCTGGTGAAATCAGCGCTCAGACAATGCCTTGAGTTAACGCCAAGGACAACGACGATGGAGGATGGAAAAGAACGCCTCGAAACCCCAAGTATGCATAATCTTTCGGTACACTACGTGAAGTGTCTGGTACAAAGAATCTACACTGAAGCAGTTCCCTCGAGGCTGCGTAAAGCTGGGAACCTGCATCATAGTGCAAATTAACATCAGAACCCTTACTCCTCATCAATAGGAAAAATAAAGATCAACACGACGTTTACCTCGTTCGCATGTAAATAGATCGAGGGGTGGCAACTCAAATCATCTAGAAACTTTGGAATCTTCACATTTATAGCTGGAAGATCCCTGTAGGAAATAGAAGTAGAAGGAGCAGGATCCACAACTGGTACATCCTCCTCCTCGTCCTCAACATCTGGTACCTCAACCCGGATAGGACGAATCACTGACTTTGTAAACCGATGAAACTGTCGGGCTGGACGAGGCCGAGGCACATCAGAAGCTCTCCTCCTCACACCTGAAGAGGTCCTACAGGAGCTACTCAGCTGGTCTAGATCCATATATCTGGACAAAAGTCTCCAAATCACCTAAGAAAGGGTGTAGTGAATTTTAACCTGGAGCTCATTAAATTTATTTTTTGTCAATATGCATGCATGCATTTCTTTTATATACGTCTACAATAGAGTTAAAAATGCATGTTCATTCAATGCATAGACTCGTGAAAAGAACTCGCCAAAGTCTCCTTTGTAAAAAGGACTATCCATATGCACGTACGCATGATTAGGTGGCCATTCAGTAGCACACCGACTCACAGTCATAAACATCATATATGTATGAAAAATATCAAAGTCATAATCCATAAGCATAGCCTAATTACCAGGATTACTTTGCTTCACAACCTTTGCTCATTTGTCCTCAAATATGATGAAAAATAGTAGAAAAAGGTGCCAAATTGACTATTTCAAAAGTCAATTTTTTCACATCAATACGTTCAACATGGTTAAATTCTAACATTTACTATGCTAAATACTTTTTAGCAAGTCATATGAGCGTGCATATTCACTACTATGTGTTTAGAAGCATTTCATTTGATACATCACTTTCCAACGGTTAAAACTGGAAAAGAAGACACGCATACGTTACCAGGATAGTGCAAAACACTTGTACGGTGACGAATTTTGCAGAAAACAGCCTAAACTCAGTAGATCTGAAGAAGAAACCTTGAATTCTCAGTGCGACTTTAACTGAAAGTTACTTGTGAAAGGGAAAGGCCCTTAAAATACAACCCACAGATGGTCACGGGTGTACCTATAGCTACCGCAGGTGTACTTGTGGCTGTCACGGGTCCACTTGTGGCTATCATGGGTGGTCCCCACCCCCTCTGGCTAGATCAAATTTGAGTTGCAAGGGAGGTCCCACAAGCTGAAAAGTTAAATCAGGAAAAAAGATGCTACGCGATTAAGCGAAAAATCTTGAAATCCTGATTTTCAGAGTCCAAACTACGGGTCTACATTTCAATCATTGGTGTTCGCCCGAACACAGGGTTTACAAGATTGATGATCAAATCCGATGAAAGCTACCCTTGGTAATGCCTTGTGAAGGTCCAATGCCATTAACCTAGGTGTAATTACAATCATTAGCATGCATCTCGTCAAAAGTTCATCACTAACGAAAATTTCATTGATGTTTAGACCGTTGAAGGACATTTCAGTGAAGATTAGGCAACCCTAATATTTTCAGGCATTCGTAAGTAAATCCAGCAAAGCGTCGGAGGTGGTCTGATGAAGTTTATACTGTTGAAGGACATTTCAGCGAAGGTCAAGTAGTCTTGACATTTTTAGCCGTTAGCAAGTAAATCCAGCGAAGCATCAGAGGTGGTCCGATGATGTTTAGCCATTGAAGGACATTTCAACGAAGGTCAGGCAACCTTGATATTTTTAGCCATTGGCAAGTAAATTCAGTGAAGCATCGGAGGTGGTCCGATGATGTTTAGGCGGTTGAAGGATATTTCAGCAAAGGTCAAGTAGCCTTGACATTTTCAGCCGTTGGTAAGTAAATCCAGTGAAGCAACGGAGCTCGTTCGATGATGTTTAGACCGTTGAAGGACATTTCAGCGAAGGTTAAACAGCCTTGACGTTTTTAGCCGTTGACAAGAAAATCCAGCAAAGCATCGGAGGTGGTCTGATGATGTTTAGATCGTTGAAGGACATTTCATCGAAGGTCAAGTAGCCTTGACGTTTTCAGCCGTTGGCAAGTAAATCCAGCCAAGCATCAGAGGTGGTCCGATGATGTTAGCTGTTGAAGGACATTTCAGTGAAGATCAGGCAGCCCTTATATTATCAACCATTGGCAAGCAAATCTAGGGAAGCATTGGAGGTAGACCGATGATGGTAGCCATTGAAGGACATTTCAATGAAGGTCAGGCAGCCCTGATAGCCCAAACTATTGGCAGTAACTCCAACGAGCGCCGAAAAGACTAGGCGATGCAAACCATGGAAAACCATCCTCATCGGGGAGGACCGATGATGGAATCTGTTATACAGTCAGCAATCCAAGAATAATTACTCAGGAGTCTCTCACACATGAGAAGAACATCTTCGGTGGAAAGCCTGTAATAAGGATTAAGGACTTTGGTGATAGCCCCAATGCCAACATTCTCTGGTCTTGTTCATGGAGCAACCTCAATACACTCAGCATAACATTCACATCATGTTACATTACATCTGCATCATGATTATCTTGTCAAATTTCAAGTGTCTAGCGATCTTTATCCTATCTATGCCAATACATTGCATGAATATGACAAAAAGGGGCATCTGTAGACACACAAAATTTTTCATTCCTGTTATTAACCTTGCAGGAGGGCAAAATTCTCTTCCAAAGATAACCATGGAAGTCAAATCAGCTCAATCCCGGAGAGAACCCCGTGATACTCAGTTTTTTAATCTCAGAAACAACCTCGAGATACTCAGTTTAAATCCTGGAGACCACCCCGGGATGCTCAGTTCCAACCTCGAGATAAGCCCGAGGGATGCAGTTCTAGTTCTGGAGATAACTCTAGAAAAGTCAGTTTCATCCCCGGAGACAACCCCGAAATACTCAGTTCCAACCTCAGAGACAACCCCGGGAGGTCAAGCACACCTCAGAGATAACCCTAAGGATATTTAGCATTAACAGCCGCCTAATCTCAGAAATAACCATGAGTAACGACTGGTACATCTTTGTAGAGCTGAAGATAACCCCAATAAGGGGTAAAATTGTTATTTTGCCACCTCGATACTACACTAACGTCATCTCAACATCATTTCAATTAACACTTCGTACAAGGTGTTCCACAAGTACCATAGCTCAATCCCGAGTGACTACTACACAAGATAGTACACCGGATAGAATTTGAAGACTTGAAGATCTGGTCATGGACCCATCTTCTTGGCTTCATACAACCTCAAATCCCATATCATTGTGTAGCTCTCGATAATGGCATTCTAAAAATGTATAGCACGCCTTTATCGGATGCCCGGATTGAAAGTTATGAAGGTTCGAGCGGACAATGCATTGCCCGAGTGCATGTACTTCGAGATTACGGGGCCCACAGAGCCAGGGGCATCCCCGCACAGGCGCAGGTAGACCCGCGCCTCCATGGTCTGTAAATATGAGCCTTTGGCAGCTCATAATAAAAAAAAAGAGAAAATGAGAGAAAACTCTGTCCATTGTTGCATGTAAACACTTCTATAGTGCTCTAAACTGAGTGATTCTTCTTTCTAATCACTTGTATGCTTGTGTTTTGCTACATACTAAAATTTAACTAGTGGAAATCGAGTTTTCAGGCGTTTAAAGTTATCTGAAGTCTTCTTGGCAGCCCACTGTAAAATATTTCAGATGTTTAAGCTTTTTCTCACTTCTGTATATATATATATACAAGAAGCAGTAAACGCTCTGAATATTATATTCGGGCTCAATCGAAGCAAAGTTAGATAATATATATATATATATATATATATATATATATATGTTTACAGCTTATATATACATATATATAAATGTTTTATCTACTTTCATAATGTAGATATTCATCATTTCGGCCTGTGGGCTAGATTTTCCTAAATCTAGCTATTTCTCACTTTGACCAGTTCATAGTGACTAAACTTGAACCGTTGAAGCTGGAATAATTTAGATTTTCTCAAATCTAGTTCTTTTTCTAGCTTTTGGTACATATTACTTTGTCATGTGAGCCTAGGAATCATGTGATCATAGATTCAGTTCCTGAATCCAGATTCGGTTCCCGTGATGGACATTTTCAGCTGCAGTCAGCTTGTAAATTATCTATGGTGTCTGAATTTCCTTAGATGGATTTCATGCCCACAAGGAGTTCGTCACTTCTATGTATCTTATTTTCTCGAAGATGCTTCGCATCTCAAAAATTAAAGCAATCAAGCCGAACACATAATAAAATGGGAGAATTAAAGGCCTCGATTACTATTGAGCACAAGGGTTTGAAAAACCTGTTTTACAAAACATCACTACTATATCTTGTTAAAATTGAACTTTTACACAAAAGTAAAATCCTTTTTATATAGGTGCGAGCGAGGCAGAGCACTACTTCCAAATAACTGCATATAGGCCTAATACACACACATACGAATTTTGGTTTTGTAGACCAGTTAAACAGTGTCACATCACTAGGTGTTTGTGCAAACCTTTTCTCGATTGGGTTGGTGGAACCATTTTAAAATAACCAACTAGCGACTCTTACAGTCAAATCGTCGACATATACATGTCGGACCTTTTCAAACTTGTTTTTTCAAACAAATCTCACCTAACATGAGAACACCAAAAGACAAGAACAGAAAGGGACAAATAAAAATCCTGACGTCAACAATATCCATTCCCCACATTGAAAAGGGACATTGTAAACTCATATTATGGAATACCCTTGGAGGAGCATAGATTGCATTACCACGAATTTGGCATTAATAACATCTCCTGACGTGATCATCACCATCAACTTTAAGAGAGATTTAGTAGTGCCATGTTCTTAAGATCTTATTAACAAGTAGAGGACCGCTCATGTGTGGGCCACATACCCCACCATGGATTTCATCCATGAGTCTTTGGGCTTGGTCTTTGTCTAAGCATCTCAAAAGGCCTAGTCCCACATCTCTTTTGTAAAGTGTGTCTCCGCTTAAATAGAATTTCATGGCCATCTTATGGATCCACTTTCTATCAGCTTAACTTACCCCAGTGGGCACAGATCCATCTCGCAGATACTCTTTGATGGAATGGTACCAAGGGTATTGGATGGGAGGCAGTTCATCCGATACTTCTCCAATATAATTTCCATAGGATGGTGCCTTCTGGCTTGCAAGTTTGATATTTGGAATGCCTCCCCTTTTAGATATGTTGATCAAGGAGGCTAGGGTTGCTAGTGCATCCGCGAAATCATTCCTGCTACGAGGAATGTGGAGGAAAGATATTTCTTTAAACTCTGCCACCATCTTGGTAATTTGCCAATGGTAAGGCAACAAATGCAATTCTTTGGTGTGTTAGACCCCAGTGGTTTATCTGATTACCAACTCAAAATCCACAAAGACAATTAATCGTTTGACACCCATGGATTGGGCAAGTTTTAACCCCATTATACAACCTTCATACTCAACTGCGTTGTTGGTGCTGACAAACTACAACTCGATAGCAATGGGATACTGTTATCCCAAAGTAGACACCAAAACTATCCCTGCTCCGACACCTTCCATGTTTACAGCTCCATTAAAATATATTTTCCACGATCAGACTATACTCTTTTGATGGTTTTATTGAATTATCATTACCCCTTCATCAGAGAAATATGTTTACAAGGGTTTGAAATCTCCTGATGATGATGCGGCCAGTTGATCCGCAATTCCTTGACCTTTAATATACTTTTGAGTCACCTAGATAATGTCGAATTGTTGGAGGATCAACTGCCATTTGGATAGTCGATAATTCAACATAGGTTTGCTGAATACATACTTCAGAGGATCCATGCGGGATATGAGATAGGTTTTGTGACCATAGAGATAATGTTGTAATCTCATGGAAGCCCATGCTAATTCACAACAAGTCTTTTCAATCAAGGTGTTCTTGTGCTCGCTACTGCTGAATCTTTTGCTGAGGTAATAGATAGCTCTTTCTTTGCCTCTATTATCTTTTTGTCCAGCAAGCAGCCCATGGTATCGTCATTGATTTACAGGTACATAAACGTAGGAATGTCGTCCCTTTGAGGTACCAAGACAGGAGCTTTGACCAATTGCCATTTGATGGAAAGGAAGACCTTTTGACACTCTTCATTCCACTTCTTGGAGAAGTTTTTCCTTAACAGCTTGAAGATAGGTGCACACGTTGCTGTGAATTGGGAGATGAATCTGGTGATGAAATTGATTCTCCCCAAAAATCTCCGTATTTCATTCTCTATCCAGGGCACGGGCATCTTAGTGATGGCTTAAATTTTGGAAGGATCCAACTCAATGCCTTTGTGGTTGATAAATAGGTTTTATATTTACTTATATAGTATCTATTACTCGAATTAGTTGCTTAAACCTATGTTTCGTAGTTACGTTGCATGCATTGTGTGTTTATTTCATATATTTTATGTTATTTCGTATGCTATCATATGACATTAGCATGAAGAAGCAAGGAAAAGCAATTCATACATCTTTTGGACTAAAATATGCAAGTAAATGCAAGAAGGGAAGATTGCAGGGCTTTTAACACCAAGTTGGATGCATGTTCTTCACTTGGAACTTGAAATTTATTGTAGATCTACTACTTAGCTTTTTGGAACATCTTTAATCATCCCAATCGAAGCTCAGATGCGAGAGTTATGGCCTTTTTATCAACAAATATCAAAACTAGGAGTTGTCACGCTTGCCCTTTACATAGAATCTACTTCAAGCCCAATTTCAACCTTTATCCGGCCAGAATCTGTCAATTCTCAAAACATGAAAGTTGTAGATCTCGTCGATATCTTCGCTTTGATAGGCGACAGGTCCCATAACTCTTAGAGGATCAAAAGTTATGTATGTTTTACCAAAAGATATCGCAGCCAAAAATAGAGCAGCGCAGAGCGCGCCGGGCCATCATAATTTCTGCTATAGTAGCGCGGGACAAGACCAAATTGGCCTAGGAGTAGTGCTGGGCACGCCGATCGGCAGGAATAGAGTTAATTTAGGTGTCATGTTGTCCAATTCGAGCTAAAATAGGATTGTTAGTTGCCTAACCTACTAGGGTTTTCATTAGAACTATAAATACTTGATTATAACTTGCATTGGGGAGGATTCCATTAGATTAGATTATAGTAAATTAGGACCAAAACCCTAGTTCTTATTATTTTTGGAGATTGAAGCTACTTGGAGACCATTGAAGATTCAAAGTAGGAGCAAGGAGGGAGCATCAAATCTGTAAACAACAGATTCTATCTTTTTCTCTTCTTCTATTTTTCTCTTTTAATGTTTATTCAATTGTGGATTCTTAGTTTTAATTCATTAATCATGAACTAAATCTTTTGTTTAACATTACAATGGATCGTATTACATAGTTTATTTTAGTATGCTTCTCTATTAATTTTGGTGATTATTCTTGGATTGTCTATTATGATTTGTGATGAATTGCTTAATTCCCTGGCTAACAATTACTATGATAATCTATATGAACTCGAGAGATGAATTATAGATTTAGATCTGGTCATAATAGCTTGTGATTGTGTTTTCTGTATGGCGTTAGAATATATAATTTATGTCTAGGATAGAGATATATTTATACATCGCATGTAATTAGATAAAGAACTTGTGCTTAAAATCCTTTTTAATTGTAATTCACATAGAGATATAGTGAATTAGTTAATTAGGGTGTTCTTCTTAATTCTATTATCTGTGGGTTTAAGTTAATTTGAGTAGGATGCATTGAGAGATGGTCATATTTACTTATGTGTTTTTGATTAATAATTCAGAATGGTGAGCATAATTGATAAGAAGTGTATTAATTTAAGTGAAGCTGTCAACGTCGGGATTTTTATTTGTCCTTTTTCTGTTCTTATCTTTTGGTGTTCTCATGTTAGGTGAGACTTGTTTGAAAAAATAAGTTTATGAAAAGGTCCGACATGTATATGTCGACGATTGGACTGTAAGAGTCACTTGTTGGTATTTTAAATGGTTGCACCAACTAAGTCGAGAAAAGGTTTGCACATTGACTAAGTGATGTGACACTATTTAACTAGTCTGTGAAACCGAGATTCATTAGGGTCCGGGGGCTTAATTATGCAGAGGGAAGGTGTTAGGCACCCCCCGACATCTGTGTTGCCACGGTGGCCGCTAATTTTTAATTAAACTGTTATATGAATGCATGTGTATGTGTGGGTCAACGTGCAATTATCTGAAAGTTGTGCTATGCCTCATTTGCAACTATATACAAAGGGTTTGGATTTTGTATAAAAGTTCAGTTTTAACAAGATATAGAAATGATGTTTTGCGAAAGAGGTTTTTCAAACCCTTATGGTCAATAGTAATTGAGGCCTTTGATACATCCATTTTATTAAATGTTCGGCTTAGTTGCTTTTATTTTCGAGATGCGAAGCATCCTCGAGAAAATAAAATATATAGCATTGCCGAATTCTTTGTGGACATGAGAGTCATCTAAGGAAATTCAAACACTGTGAATAATTTACAAGCCATGTACAGCTAAAAATGTCCATCATGGGAACCGAATCTAGATTTAGGAGACTGAATCTGTGATCACATGATTCCTAGGCTCACATGATGTAGCAATTTGTATGAAAGCTGTAAACAGTTATATATATATATATATATATATATATATATATATATATATATATATATATATATATATATAGGCAATCAACCACCACGAAGCACCTCCATGGGAGATTCAAGAAATGTAAATAAAGCAGTAAAAATGGTCAACCGCCACAAAGTAAACTCCAAGCGGGACCAAAAATGTAAATAAAGCAATAAAAGCGATCAGCCGCCATAAAGTAAACTCCAGGTGGGACAAAATGTAAATATAATATATATATATATATATATATATATATATATATATATATATATATGTGTGTGTGTGTGTGTGTGTGTGTGTGTGTGTGTGTATAAAAGCGATAAACGCACTGGATATATATCGATCCAGGCTCGTTTCGTTATGTTGTGTGACACCCCCAAATCCAGGTTCTCTAACCTCAGATTCGGTGCTCACGATCTATCATCATCATAAGTATTCTATAACTATTACGAAATAATAAACATACATTGTTCATTATAATAAAGTCTCATAACACGGTCCCAAGGTCTCCATAACCTTAACTTTAAATACACAATTTGTCATACAAATAGTTTACTTAAGAAATTCCATCAGATAATAACTAAATTGACATTCAGTCGAAATTACTCCTGGATCTTGCCCTTGCCCTTGTCCTTCGTGTTGGATCCTTCGGGATTAACTGAAATAGATGTCATGATATAGCAAGAGTAAGCAACTAATTTGCTTCACAAGTTTATATAGACAAGGGAGATATATCATGACTTAGAAAGAAATATTGCGTTCAATGTTCAACAATAATATAAGATTGTGAAGGAACATGAATTAATAATCAACAATTGAATATTCGATAATTGAATAACATGAACTGAGTGGTTTTGAATAACCATGAACATTTGCCAAGGTGCTCAGTGATTAAACTGGACCTCTTAATAAGTTTTGGTATTCAAGGGGATCAGCCTTTCATACCTCGTGATTTATGCATAAACACTTAATAATCCGGCATTGATATCATGCCTTAATCAAATTCGTCCTTTTCTCAGTCAAGAGTTCTTACTATATCAATTTAATAAGAACAGTTATTTAAAACACATTTGATTTAACAAATTTAGACATGCTTGATCTAGCTGATACAATTAGCATAGATCTATTTCATAAACAGTTCATAAATGAAGAACTTTAATTTAATTCACAGTTCAATAGCAGTAGGACGGAATTCAATTGCACAAAGTGTGAATTTCAATAATCAATATAGACGTGAATAATCATCAATAATTATTCACTAACATGCTTTGAAAATAATAACTCGAGCTTGAGTTAGGAAACTTGCCTCGATCGTAGGTTACGGCTACGAAATTAAATTTCTATCCACTATGCAGTTAAATTATCTTCCTTTGAGAGACCTATAAATTAATCTTTCAATTAGTCAAAGCATAACATTAGATTATGTAATCACATAGGTATTATACATTACATTTAGTTCTTATAAACATTATCATGTCTAGATAGTGTTACTATTAATTAACGACTACCTTTAATTCACATAATATTATTAACTTAGATAATATTTAATTCACCTTCTAGTATTATTGGTTTACTAATAATACTTTCATTCACTTACTAATATTATTATTATCTTAGTAATATTTCAATACCTTACTAATATTATTAATCCTCTTAATAATATTTTAATCATGCATTAATATTATTACCATAATAATATCTTACTTATGCTTTAACATCGTTAATAAATTAATAATACTTTCAATCATTTACTAATATTTTATTCACCTACTAATATTATTAATCATTTAATAATATTTTATTCCTTTACTAATGTTATTATATTTAATAACATTTTTATTTAATCTCGAATATTATTATTTAATAATATTTTAATCATTTAATAATAATACTTTAATATAATATTATTAATCTTTTAATAATATTTTAATCTAGGATTAATATCTTAATCTAATATTATTAATTATTTAATAATATTTTAATGAAATTTTAATCTTAATATTTTTATTTACTTAACAACATCATATTATAATATTATTAATATTATAATAATATTCCAATGATTTACTAAATTAATAAATAATTTATTCTAATTGTTCATCCTTTATTAACCCCTTATTTAATATCCACAAAAGGTCATAAATAATATTTATCATTATAAATTACCAACATACCCTAAGATAGTTATGATATAATATATTATGAGCCTTCAAGCATAAAAATCACATTTTTCTCATTAAAGACATCATTTAACTATTTATTTCTTTTTATTCATAATTTAACCATTTTTAGGAAAAATAACAAACTGATTCCAAAAAATTTCAACTTCTGGATTTTGACAGAATATAAACCCACAATGATCTCATAATTTTTCTGGAATTTTAGAAAATGATTTACTATTTTTAAAGTGTCTAAAACACTCGAATATTGCCCCATTTTTCTTAAATTGAGTTTTGCTCAGAAAACTCTGAAATTTTCAGGGTATGCTCTCGTAACATATATGAAGCTACTGTAAAAATTTCGGAATTTTCTAGTGTATACACAGTGAGATATTCGAAGGTTAATATTTCGGAGCCCTTTACGGAAATGGTCATTACGCACAATATATAACTCGAAACGTGTCCGTTCTTTTTCGTACATGTACATAACTTCTCAAGGTACCTCTGTGATTTTTCCCAGATTTTTAAAAGACAAGCAACTGACTGAAACAACCTCATGAAAAACGGATCAGTAGCTAATTTAGGGTTTTCAAAGCCTCAACATGCAAAGCGGACTGTTTTGGGAAAAATAGTCTCAAAAGTTTCAAAATTTGCTAGATTTGTGTTCTACCACTTGGGTTTACTACATAACTCATGTATCTAGTACACCCCCTTCGATGGATCATAATTCCATGTCGTAAAACTTGAGTTACTCAAGATTTAGTGGAAGATAAAACAAGAGTTTTCACCCTTGGAGAACATATGCTCATTTTCTTCCTCTAAGTCTTTGATCTAACACTCAAGTTACTTAGTTCCATACATGATGATATGTAAAACTAGTGTATCTTGAGTATTTGTACATAACCCCATCAAAACTCAAGCTAGCAAAACAAAGTAAAATAAGAAAATGAAGGTAAGTTATACCTTGACTTAGTTGCTACCTTTCTTGATTTTCTAAAGTAAGTAATATACTTAGGAGGCATGAACAACTAGCACACTTATCTCTTCTCTCTATAACCAAAACCCTCTCTCTCTTTTCTCTCTATGAAGTTGGCTAGCTTGGGAGCAAAAGATAGAAGAATAAGATGGAGAGAAAATGAGATGTTGGAAGAATGAAATGTGATTACAAAATGAAATGTGCAATTCACTAATAATCCTCCTATAAGTATTTTGTTGTCTATTGGGTAAAAACTTTGTATTATTATTTCCATTAGGCTAGACATGATTAAATGTGCATAATGGAGTGGCAACCAATGGGAGCTTGACAACATTGTCCTTGTGTTTAATAATTTCTACTAATGGACAAGTTAGCTTAATTATTCCATTTAGGATCCTCTAGCCCATAATATCCTCCATTTAGCTTTTATTTTAAATGCCCAATTTTGATTAATCAAATGTCTAGAATACCCCTAATCAAGTGGGCTAAGTATTGGATTGTGTTTTATTTCTTTTGGGCTTCTCCTTTAATTGTTTTGGGCTATATACTAAACATAGTCTAGCAATTTTAATAATGTTACCCAATTTGATTATTTAGGGCTTCCATTTCCAATCATATGAAGTTTAATTACTTATACATGTGACTTTATCTCATAACCTAATTAGATTTATAAGAATTAGGTTTAAAATTATTAGTCACTTGAAATACTATGTTTACCCACTTAAGTTAGTATACATATTAAATACTAACTTTTCCGTATTACCATAACCCTTAGGTTATTTAATAGTCTTACCTAATGTATAATTAGGTTACAAAGCTTTCATTTTTAATGAAATCTATAAATGTATGTATCCATAAGTATAGTATATATGTTAATTGCCACATGCACCACTTCACATATGTGGTCACATATTAAATCCTTATATAACACAAAGTTAAAAAAAAATCGATAATGTACATACATATATGGTGACTTAAAGTTCACGGTTATTACATGTTGCATTCGAGAATATATATATATAGATATAAAAGCGGTAAACGCACCGGATGTGAAATCTAGGCTCAATCAAACAGAGTTTGATGGTACTAATATATATATATATATATATATATATATATATATATATATATATATATATATATATATATATATATATATATATATATAAGTATTGATATATATAAAAGCAGTAAACGCACCGGATATAAAATTCAGGCTCATCGAATAAAGTTCCACAACAGTTTATATATAAGTATATATACATATAAGTAAAAAAATACTTCGGATGTAAATCCAGGCTCAATCGATGCATAACTCGATGATGTTAGTATATATATATATATATATATATATATATATATATATATATATATAGAAAAGAAATAAAAAGCCACGGACCGAAGTCCGGGCATACACACGCAACATAACTCTCAACGTGAATAACGGTGTGTGCAAGAAGTGGAGAAAAGACTTTAAATGACATAAGAAGGCTTACAGTGGACTGCAAAAGAAGACTTCAATAGCTTTAAATGGATGATCACTCAACTCCCGCCGGTAAAAAAATAGCCAAATATAAGCTCACAAGTGTTTAAAATGAGAAAGCACTCAGTTTATAGTGTGTATAGAACAAATTGGACAGGGCTTCCTCGCATTTTCTCTTTGCAAAATGGCTACCCCAAGCCCTCTATTTATAGAGGGGGTAACTGTAGGCGTACCTGCGGCAGCCGCAGATGCACATATGGCTGCTCGAGGTTCTGTCGCCTTGAAGTACGTGCACGCGTGCAACGTGATGTCTGCTCGAACTTTTAGAACTTCAATTCGGGCATCTGATCGAGGTGTATAAGACCTTTTACGGCATGTTATTGTCGAGAGCTACATAATGACAAAGGAGTAGAGGTTGTACGAAGTCAGGAAGATGGGACCTTGCCCTGAGTCATTAAGTCTTCAAATTCTCTTCGGTGTGCTGTCATGTGTAGTAGTCACTCAGGATTGGAGCTATTTGGTTCACGTAGGACATTCCTGTGTGTAACGTATGTTGAGACAGCGCGAATGTGGGATTGAGGTGGTGAAATGATGATTTTTCCCCTGACCGGGGTTATCTCTAATTTCGGGCTGATTTAGCAGTCGTTGCTCAGGGTTATCTCTGAGGTTGGGCTGCTGTAAGTGTTGAATGCCTCTCCTCCCAATGTTTTCTCCTAGTTTGGAGATGAGTACCTCGGGGTTATCACCGATTATTAAATCTGTTCGCATGGGTTTGAAACAAGCATTTCTAGAGTTGTCTCCAGAATTGCAACTGCACACCTCGGGGTTGTCTCCAAGGTTGAACGGTATCTCCTGGGGTTGTCTCTAGGATTGGAAATGAAGATCTCGGGGTTTTCTCCGAGATGGAAATAAAGATTTTGGGGTTGTCTCCAGAACTGGAACTGTATTCCTCTGGGTTGTCTCTAAGGTTGAAATTGAGTATCCTTGGGTTGTCTCCAGGACTGTTCTGCTTTGACTTCCAGGGTTATCTCTAGAAGATGACTTTGTCCTCCTGCGAGGTTAGTAACAGGAATGCAAAAATTTTTGAATGTCTACATAAGCAATAAGTGAAGTTGTGATCTTAAATCTCCATAATCTAATTTGTAATTAGTGGTAATTAGAATTAGTGTAATTAAATACTTTAATTAATAATTTTAAATTTATTGTTTAAATAAAATTAGTTTGATTAAGAGTTAGTATTTGGTAATTTGTATTAATAATTCATCGTGGGAATGATACTCTACCTACACTTTATTACTTGTTGACCACGTATACTTGCGTGTTGTGCATAATTAGATTTTACCTAACAAGTTTTTGGTCGTTGCCGGGGAATTAGTTTAATAATTTTTACCAATATTAGCTTCACTCAAATTAGTCTTGCTTTAAACAATTTTTCCTTCTTTTTTTATTTGTTATTTAATTTTCTTTCTATTATTCTCTCTTTTTAGATACCATGGCTGGATGCAACTATCAATGGCCATATTTGAATATGACTCAGCCAAGGGACATATGGATTGACGGACTCGATAGAATTTCAGCATTATCTGCACAGCTAGAGATACTTTTGAGGAGGTTGGACATTGTTGCAATCCAACGTATTCGAAGAATAGCGGTAGTTTGTAATTATTGTGTTGGCAATCATCCGAGTCATCAATGTATCGTCAGTTTTGGGTCGGGACAACATATTGGTGACTACCTCAACCAGTATGCGTATGCCAAGTATCATCAAGGTTGGGAGTATCACTTGGATTCTTCATGAAGTTGCAATTATGAATATCAATACTCTGCTCCAAATCCAACATACCTCCGGAATTCTCATGTCAACTTCCATTGCATGAAGAAAAGTCAAATTTGGAGGAATTCATGTCGAAGCTCATAGCAAACCAAGAGGAGAGGAGGATTAACCAAGAGGAGAGAATGATGAGTCAAGAAATATCAAGCCATAATTTTCAGAACCAAATGGAACAACTCATTAGTACTTCCATACATGGTCCTTAATACATAGATTCCAAAACTGAGACAGATAATTTAGGGTTGATGGAATTGTTATCCAAGTTCGTAGCATCAAATGAGGAGAGGAGGATTAATCAAGAGAGGTCAATTCAAAATCTTCAGAATCAGTTAAATCTTATGTTCAAAGCCTTGAAAAACTGTCCTCAAAATAGTTGGTGTTATGACATGGATTCCGAGACTGATGGAGAGCCTGAACAAAATCTTCAACTGGATGAGCCATAAGATGTTGAAAGAGAGGAAACAATCGGGGACCAAGAAAAGGAGATCGATGAAGATTTAACTATAAGCTTCAATGAAGATGAGCCAATTTCAATAGTATCCCATGTGCCTCCTCCACCAAAGTTTAAGAATCCGGGCAGTTTTGTAAAACCATGCCCATTGGCAGTCATGTTGTCGGCAAAGATCTTTGTGGCATAAGAGCTAGTACAACTATAGAGTCTTTGTGGGATGAAAAGGAGAAGATAAAGAAAGATCCCATTGTGTTTATTAAGCTTCAATGCCCTAATCTGATCATAGACATAATGGAGAAAATACCTAGTTATTGGACATTCTTAATAGGGATCCTATCTGAAAGGATCATGCTAGGTGACTTTAATTCAAAGGCCTTTGTTAATGGTAACCTACCAAAAGAGACAATGTTACTAATGGATGGAGGGTTCCTTAATTTTCATAGGGAAATTGGATAGAGAATTGAAGAAGTTAGGCTGAGACTATAAAACAAGCGCTTATTGGGAGGCAACCTAAGTTTAATTTTTATTTTTAGTTTTTATTAGGTTTTATATTAGTAACTATACATTTGCATTTATTTAAGATTTAATAAAATTTCTTCTATTGTGGGGTTATACAGGTTATTCAAGTCAAATTCAAGTGCGGTGCCTGATTCATTCTAATATGCCTAGCATATTCTCCAAACTTAGCAGAGAAGGAGGAAGATTGCTTTATTTTCAGGGAAGTCCTTTGCTTTACATTTTCCTATTTCAGTCATTGAGGACAATGTTTAGTTTAAGGGTGGGGGTATTATCATTTTAGTTTCGTATTGCATATACTTAGTATTATTGCTTTAGTTTAGTATTTATTGCATATGTTAGCATGTTATTTAGCTTATCATTGAAAAAAAATTGTTTTAAATTGTTGCATTTAGTGTAGATAAATTATATTGCTTGAACCCAAGCTTTCAGCTGGTTTGAAATTCTTTTGGCCTACGATGAGATTGGAATTACAAGATTTTTAAACAGTTTTGATGACTTAGGCCTGGTTGTATTGTCATAGCATGATGTAAATCTTTATCTGTTTGAATCTGATGTAACCGGATTGCACTTTAGAGTAACAATTATGATTTGCATAGTGTGAATGGTCACATAATTGTCTTCTAGTGGGAAATGTGTGTTTTAATGAAAGAGATTTAGTAAACAGTTAGTAATGACTAGGATTAAGCAAAAATTTAAGTTTGGGGGAATTTATTGGGTATGCGTGCTAAAAAGGAGAAAAAAATAGAAAACACAGAAAAAGGAAAAAAGTATTATATGAATAACCACTTTAGCTAGTTTAGTTCTATGGCCTTTGATACTTGAGTAAGTATGTCCGAGGGGATATCTCTACACCTAACGCCCTAAAGCCTGACGATTTGAGAGTCGTTGGTTGAAAGCTTGCTAAGGGGTATCACTGAAAAGCCTAAGAGGACTAGACATTGCACAGTCGGGTGTAAGCACGGGAATGTGCAAAAATTACCCTCGTAAGTGAATAAAAGCAGAATAAACCCTTTGTTGACTCTTAGCTTAGTTATTGCGTAGTTTTGTTAGAACTTAATTTGTTTGCTGTTTTTCTTGAGTTGAAACTGTATTTTCCCTCAAAGAAGCATATTATGTGAAGTATTTGTTCTGTAGTGAGTTTAATGGTTGCTAAGCACACACACACACACACACACACTACATCAGTTATGACAAGTTTTGATTTGCAAAACAATATGCATTATGGCCTTTTCTTGGTTGGATTCTCTGTGTAAAAATTATGTAGTTTCTCTAAGGCAATTCTTGTGAATTTCAATCTGGCTAATATTTGGATTCATTCGCATGTTAGATTAGATGGCATTTTGTTTAGTTTATTGCATTGCATTATGTTGTGTTGCTTGGGGACAAGCAACTGTTTAAGTTTGGGGGTATTTGATAAGTAGATTTTATACCTACTTATCTGGTATCTATTTCTTGAATTAGATGCTTAAACCTATGTTTCATAGTTACTTTACATGCATTATGTGTTCATTTCATACATTTTTTGTTATTTTGTAGGCTATCATATGACATTGGCATGAAGAAGCAAGGAAAAATAATTCAGACATCTTTTGGACTAAAATATGCAACCAAATGCAAGAAGGGAAGATTGTAGGGCTTTTAACACTGAGTTGGTTGCATGTTCTTAGATTGGAACTTAAAATTTATTGTAGATCTACTTCTTAGCTTTCTGGAACATCTTGAATCATCCCAATCGAAACTCAGATGCTAGAGTTATGGCCTTTTTATCAAAAAAGATCAAAACTAAGAGTTGTCATGCTGACCATTTACATAGCATCTACTTCAAGCCCATTTTCGACCTTTATCCAGCAAGAATCTGTCAATTCTCAAAGAATAAAAGTTGTAGACCTTGGTGATAGCTTCGATTTGATAGGTGGCACGCCCCTTAACTCTTAGCAGATCAAATGTATGCCTATTTTACCAAAGGACATAGCAACAGAAAAAATAGAGCGGCGCGGGGGGCGCCAAGAGCAGCGTGAGGAGCGTCGGGCCACTAGTTTTTTTGGTACAGTAGCACGAGGCCAGCTCAAATTGGCCTAGCACCAGCGCTGGGCGTGCCGGTCGGCAGGGAGAATGTTATTTTGGGTGTTATGTTGTCCAATTTGAGCAAGAATAGGATTATTAGTTGCCTAATTTGCTAGGGTTTCCATTATAACAATAAATACTTGATTATAACTTGGATTGGGGAGGATTCCATTAGATTAGATTAGAATAGATTAGGACCAAAACCCTAGTTCTTATGAGATTTGGAGATTGAAGCAACTTGGAGCCCATTAAAGATTCAAAGTAGGAGCAAGGAGGGAGCATCAAATCTGCAGACAATAGATTCTATCTTTTGCTCTTCTTCTATTTTTGTCTTTTAATGTTTATTCAATTGTGGATTCTTAGTTTTAATTCATTAATCATGAACTAAATATTTTGTTTAAGATTACAATGGATCGTATTACATAGTTTGTTTGAGTATGCTTCTCTATTTATTATTATGATTATTCTTGGATTGTCTATTTTGATTTGTGATGAATTGCTTAATTGCCTAGCTAACAATTACCATGATAATTTATATGAACTCGAGAGATGAATTATAAATTTAGATTTGATCATAATAGCATGTGATTGTGTTTTCTACATGGCGTTGGAATACATAATTTATGTCTAGGATAGAGATATACATATACATCGCATGTAATTAGATAAAGAACTTCTGCTTAATATCATTTTTAATTGTAATTCACATAGAGATATAATGAATTAGATAATTAGGGTGTTCTTCTTAATTCTATCATCTATGGATTTAAGTTGATTTGAGTAGGATGCATTGAGAGATGGTCGTATTTACTTATGTGTTCTTGATTAACAATTCAGAATAGTGAGCATAATTGATAAGAAGTTTATTAATTTAAGTAAAGCAATAAGTGAAGTTATGATCTTAAATCTCCATAATCTGATTTTTAATTAGTGGTAATTAGAATTAGAGTAATTAAATAATTTAATTTATAATTTTATATTGATTATTTAAATAAAATTAGTTTGATTAAGAGTTAGTATTTGGTAATTTATATTAATAATTCCTTGTGGGAACGATACTCTACTTACACTTTATTATGTGGTGAGCACGTATACTTACGTGTTATGCGTAATTAGATTTTACCTAACAGTGGCTCACTAGAATTTCCAGTAAGTTGCCTGACTTGACACCGAAGGCACACATGACCGGATTCAGCTTCAAGTTGTATTTGCTCAACCTGTTGAAAAGATTTTTGAGATGGTCTGTGTGGTCCTCTTCCCTCTAGGATTTGATGATGATGTCATCCACATAAACTTCTATTTCTTTGTGCATTAAATCATCAAAAAGATCCATTATGGCTCGCTGATAGGTGGCACCGACATTGATGAGGTCGAATGACAAGCTTCTATAACAGAAGGTTCCCTAGGGAGTGATGAAGTCTATTTTCTCCCGGTCCTCTTCAACAACCATGATCTGATGGTACCCAGTAAAGCAGTATACAAATGAGTACATGTCTTACTGAGCCGTGTTGTTTATGAGTATGTGGATAAAAGGTACTGGGAAATTATTTTTGAGACAAGCTTTGTTCAAATCCTTGTAATCCACACATTCTCGCACCTTTCCTCTGGGTTTAGGTACGGGAACTATGTTGGATATCCACTAAGAGTAGGTTGATACCATGATGATGTCGGCTTTGAATTGTTTCACAATTTCTTCTTTGACTTTCAAACTCCACTCAGGTTTTAATCGCATGGGCTTTTATTTGACTGGCTTGAATCCCGCTTTAATGGGCAGTCGATGAAAGACGATATCAGTAGACAAACCGATCATGTCTTCATGAGACCATGCAAACACATCCTGGAGTTGGGTCAATAGAGCAACCATGTCTTTCCTTTGGTTTGGGGTAAGGTATATGCCAGTCTAGTTCTGTTTAGGGTTTTTTGAGGTTATAATGTTAACAGAGGTGGTTTGATCAAGGTTAGGTTGGGGTTTATCTTCGACCCATTCTTAGATCTCCTCAGGAACCTCATAGTCTTTTTGCTCAATCTCCATCAAGCCGAAGTCGAACTGTACATTAAAGTTGCTGTCATTGTGAAGATTTGGCATTCCATCAGCAAGCTTAGACAATGTGAGAGCCCGGAATCTGGGTCCCAAATCACCGCGGATCCGATACAATCATTCTATCACTATTTGCGGAAGATATAAACATAAATTATTTATATAATAAATGTACACATTATTTCTCCAAAATCGAGTAACCTTAACTTATACACAATTTATAAACTATCAGACATATAACCTATTTAACAAACTATTCTATTACAAATTAGTTGTACATTTTATCCCAAGCTGAACTTGGCATTATCCTTTTCCTGTATCCGACGTTTTCGCCTTAATCTGCAATGTTAAATCATGATATAGCAAGGGTGAGCATGAAAGTTGCCTAGCAAGTTTAAATTTATTAAGACATATCATGATTGAAAGAGTCTGAATAATAAGTTGGCTATAATTCAACAATATAATTGTGAACTAGCAGGAACAAACTTTTGACTGAACAAGTATTACATATGAACAAATATATCTGGACCAACTGGTAATGAAGGTGATCAGCCTTTCATACCTGACTTATACATGCAATATGTACTGAGTACAATTCTACAATGGCAATCAGCAATGATTAACCATGAGCATATCTGAATGAAACAAATCTTAGTAGAGTTAAGTAAAACTTGCCTGAACTGTGACAACCCCAAAATAGGTACATTCCACCCAACCTATTCTGAGTCGTCAAATACATGGTACAGAAAACAACTACAACTTTATTACAACAATTGTCGTGCAAAATACAACAACACATATGCTGTGAGTTTGAATACAAATATATACCAAATGTGACATTGGACACCATCATGTATCAGCACCTCACAAAGGTACCTTACATAAATGTACAGTCAAAAACTGTTTTAGAAACTAGAATCTTTGAGAAGTGCTCAAGGAAACCTTCGTACATGGGAGGCCATGCTTCTAGGTTATGATAGATATCATATGGCCACAGAATTATCCTTGGTTGACCCAATAGACCCCAAAGAAAAACGAGAAGATTACTATCATATTCTTCCCAATGGTGAGTCTTCTCTTGATTTATCATTATCTCCACTGTCTCTAATTGAGAATTATACTTCAAACAAACACCAAGATTATATAGGCAGTGCTCGTAGATATACTCAGCAAGTGGATGAGCACAACCCTGTCTTATGATGACACGAGGTTGTATGTCATTAGACATCTTGTATGATAGTGACAAAATACCCTTCCAACGTTGGGTTCGCCTCACCCTATTTTCTTCACCAAATATAACTACTAAATGATGATCACCGTTCTATTCCCTTGTTACCCCCGCTCGACCCAGCTACACTCTTATTACCTGAAAGGAATTGTGAAACAGAAGGGTGAGCACAACTAGCCCAGTAAAGAATATCATGACTAAAGACAAATAAATTATCAATAGTCTTCATCAGTAATAAATCAGAGATTTAGAACGTATGGTAGATGATAAAAATTTTCAACCATAGTTGCAGCGGAACGAGCAAACCATTAGAAGAGTCAAATAGACCATAAAATCTATTATCTTCTCCATGTTAAAAATCCATCAACAATGTTTTATCCTTGTAACATCAATCAACAGTTCTGGTCCACAATCATATAAATAACTCATAATCATAATTGTGATTCTAAATTTTTTTTCGCACCCACGACGAAGAATATTTTCATCATCTGTCTTTACCTAAAACATCAAAGATCATGGTTATACCAAATCACAGTTCATGTTCATAATCATACTAATAAATTCATCTTTGCACTACGGCCAAAGATATTCAACAACAGTTCATCTTTGCACTACAGGCCAAAGATATTCATCAACAGACCATCTTTGCACTACAGGCCAAATATATTCAATAACAGTTCATCTTTCCACTACGGACCAAATATATTCATCAACAATTCATATTTGCACTACAGGCCAAATATATTCATATCTCAAAGAAATATATAATCATTGCGGAATTTTTATAAACAATAATTATAACCGTGTTGATCAATTCACCTTTGCACTTAAGCTTAAGATATTCAATTATAAATTCAATGGTCATGATCACACCAGTCACAATTCAACTTTGCACTACAAGCCAAAGAGAACACTAGTCATGATCATACCAATAATCTACCCATCTTTACACTCTAGTGAAAAGAGAATTTCAACATCAGGGTTATAAAAATGTTATATATGATAATAAAATCAATATAATCAATACATAGTTTTAATCTCAAGAGTAATATTCATAACTCAACTATAATTTGGTTAGAAAAAGAAATCAATTTTGTCGTGAATAGTAGCCGTGAATAGTAACTCGTGAATAGTAACTCATGAATAGTAACCCCGACACAAAAAGGTAGAAATTCTACAATAAAATCCATACCAATATTTCGGTATAATGATATTGAAAGAATAACATTTCTTAAACTTATAAACAATTTATTTTAATTGTTTACACTTTACTAAATAATGCATTTAATAATTCTAAAATGCTAAACTCATAAGATTTCATCACTAATAACCAAAACGCTCATCAAAAATCTGCATATATCTCATATAAGATTCTCAAGTCATAAAATCCTATTTTCTAATTTCTTACTTCACAAAACATATTTAATTCATTTACTCATAACTAGACTATTTTCATGAACAATATCAAATCAGTTCCAAAAATATTTCTTTTCTGGGATTTAGCATAATATAGTCCCACAGTGAACATATATTTTTCTCAGAATTTTTAAAAGTCATTTACTATTTTTCATATGGCCAAAACAGCCGAATATTTAGATATTTATCAAAAATTATACTTTTGTCCAAAAATTCTGAAATTTACAGCGTATACTTCTATCATATACATGTACTCCCAATAAAAATTTCATCAATTTTGGAGTTAACCACAACGAATTATAAGCGGTTACTTTTAAAATAGTCTTTTATCATAAAATTCATAACTCTCAATCTATACATCCAAAAATTACCATTTTTGGACACAATCAATAAAACTCATCAAAATATCATTTCAAAATTTTTCAGAATTTTTGAAGGTCAGAAAAATTACGAAACTGGAAAATATAACAACCCTTAAAATCCCTTACTATCCCTTACCTCAAAAGAGCAGTATTTCTGACCGGAATGTAAAGCCGAAGGAACCTTGCACTGAATAGCAACTCTCAAAGTATCTAAAAACTCACAAAATATGCTTCATAATACAGAGAGAGAAAGAGAGAAAACTTATGTTTCTGGTGTGATTTTCAATTCTAACTTGGCCCTCTATTTATAGGAAAATGTTAGCACGCCGAAGCAGACTTAACCTGCAACCTGATGGCTTTACCTGCTACTATTCCCACCCACCACATTTGAATAAAAATCTCAGCACATTTCTTCACCATCCAAGAGTGGGGCCCACCAATTTTAGAATTTTCTACCAAAATGATTAACTCCAAAAATTCAACAATTTTTGAACCAGTAATCTCGTAAAATTCATAACAAATCATGCGTTCATTTTTAACGGTTCAAAATTTGTGGACATATACTCAACTTATATATGTATAACATATCCAAATATTACCACGATCCAACGGTCGGATTAAAAATTATAACCCTCGCAAAATATCTAAAAAACTCTGATTTTTAATACCTCCATTACGACAAAAATACTGGTAAAAACCTCAACATTAACTCCTTCATTTTTAACCACAAAAATATCTCCCTCATTTGTATCCATATAAAATAAATATTTCCTTATCATATGAATCAATAATTAATTATTCACAGATAATATTACAGAATCACATTTATGACAACCAGGCCGTTCCCAAGAAAAGAGGGGGCTTTCCAATAAGAATTTTTCCTTACTGACGCGCAATTAGATGACCAAACCTCTCCTTAGACAGAACTTTCTAGACATTGTCAATAATGCTATCTAATAATATTATTCAAATGATATGAATTATTGATCTGATAATGGGAAATACTATGCAGTGACAATTATTGAAACAACAATAATATAAAATATCAACGCAGCAATTATTGAATCAATAAAATAAAATATTGAACAATAACTACTGTAACAATTATTGAGTAGTGTCTTCTTACGTAAGAATTAATAATTGAAAAAAAATACTGTGCAATACCGTGTGCTATTGTGCAACTACGCGTATTACTGTATTTTAACCACCAGGTATTCTAACAGTGTTAACGGTAACAACTACGCCGTTATTTATAAAAACTCAATTTTGTCGGTTTCTTCATCCAATCGCTTTCTGTTATGGGGCCCACAAATAGCTGCGTCGTCATACAAATATTCCCCGATAGAAAGAATATTGCACGACCAAACGAATATTCCCCGACAAAATGAATATTTTATAAACACTTGCTTATTTTGAAAAATATTCATATAACACCCTTAACTTTAACTTTTTATCAATTTAACCATTTACTAAATAGAAAAATTGAATACTTTTATTTCATAAAATTCGGGGTCTTATAATCTCCCCTCCTTTCAGATTCCATCTTCCATGTCATCATGATATCTCCATTGCTCATCTCCTGTATTTCAGATATCATTCTAGAATACAGCTTCAAAACAAGGGTTAATTGAACAAATTAACATATCACATAATATATCGATATTATGACTGACCAACAAATAAGCTTAGGTAGGACACACTAGCGAAGAATTTACTCATCTCTCCTATCCTAGTTCTATTCCCTGATCTCCGCCAGAGACCATATGCCTAAGCTCTGATACCACCTGTGACAACCCCAAAATAGGTCCATTCCACCCAACCCATTCTGAGTCGTCAAATACATGGTACAGAAAATAACTACAACTTTATTACAACAATTGTCGTGCAAAATACAACAACACATATGCTGTGAGTTTGAATACAAATATATACCAAATGTGACATTGGACACCATCATGTATCAGCACCTCACAAAGGTACCTTATATAAAGGTACAGTCAAAAACTATTTTAGAAACTAGAATCTTTGGGAAGTGCTCAAGGAAACCTTCGTATATGGGAGGCCATGCTTCTAGGTTATGATAGATATCATATGGCCACAGAATTATCCTTGGTTGACCCAATAGACCCCAAAGAAAAACGAGAAGATTACTATCATATTCTTCCCAATGGTGAGTCTTCTCCTGACTTATCATTATCTCCACTGTCTCTAATTGAGAATTATACTTTAAACAAACACCAAGATTATATAGGTAGTGCTCATAGATATACTCAGCAAGTGGATGAACACAACCTTGTCTTATGATGACACGAGATTGTATGTCATTAGACATCTTGTATGATAGTGACAAAACACCCTTCCAACGTTGGGTTCGCCTCACCCTATTTTCTTCACCAAATATAACTACTAAATGATGACCACCGTTCTATTCCCTTGTTACCCCCGCTCGACCCAGCTACACTCTTATTACCTGAAAGGAATTGTGAAATAGAAGGGTGAGCACAACTAGCCCAGTAAAGAATATCATGACTAAAGATAAATAAATTATCAATAGTCTTCATCAGTAATAAATCAGAGATTTAGAACGTATGGTAGATGATAAAAATTTTCAACCATAGTTGCAGCAGAACGAGCAAACCTTTAGAAGAGTCAAATAGACCATAAAATCTATTATCTTCTCCATGTTAAAAATCCGTCAACAATGTTTTATCCCTGTAACATCAATCAACAGTTCTGGTCCACAATCATATAAATAACTCGTAATCATAATTGTGATTCTAAATTTTTCTTCGCACCCACGACGAAGAATATTTTCATCACCTGTCTTTACCTGAAACATCAAAGATAATGGTTATACCAAATCACAGTTCCTGTTCATAATCATACTACTAAATCCATCTTTGCACTACGGCCAAAGATATTCAACAACAGTTCATCTTTGCACTACAGGCCAAAGATATTCATCAACAGACCATCTTTGCACTATAAGCCAAAGATATTCAACAACAGTTCATCTTTACACTACGGACCAAAGATATTCATCAACAATTCATATTTGCACTACAGGCTAAATATATTCATATCTCAAAGAAATATATAATCATTGCAGAATTTTTATAAACAATAATTATAACCATGTTGATCAATTAACCTTTGCACTTAAGCTTAAGATATTCAATTATAAATTCAATGGTCATGATCATACCAGTCACAATTCAACTTTGCACTACAGGCCAAAGAGAACCCTAGTCATGATCATACCAATAATTTACCCATCTTGACACTCTAGTGAAAGAGAATTTCAACATCAGGGTTATAAAAATGTTATATATGATAATATAATCAATATAATCAATACATAGTTTTAATCTCAAGAGTAATATTCATAACTCAACTATAATTTGGTTAGAAAAAGAAACCAATTTTGTCATGAATAGTACCCGTGAATAGTAACTCATGAATAGTAACCACGACACAAAAAGGTAGAAATTCCACAATAAAATTCATACCAATATTTTGGTATAATGATATTGAAAGAATAACATTTCTTAAACTTATAAACTATTTATTTTAATTGTTTACACGTTACTAAATAATTCATTTAATCATTCTAAAATGCCAAACTCATAAGATTTCATCACCAATAACCAAAACGCTCATCAAAAATCTTCATATATCTCATATAGGATTCTCAAGTTATAAAATCATATTTTCCAATTTTCTTACTTCACACAACATATTTAATTCATTTACTCAAAACTAGACCATATTCATGAAAAATACCAAATCAGTTCCAAAAATATTTTTTTTCTGAGATTTAGCATAATATAGTCCCATAGTGAACATATATTTTTCTTAGAATTTTTAAAAGTCATTTACTATTTTTCATATGGCCAAAACAGCTGAATATTTAGACATTTATCAAAAATTATACTTTGGTCCAAAAATTCTGAAATTTACAGAGTATACTTCTATCATATACATGTACTCTCAATAAAAATTTCATCAATTTTAGAGTTAACCACAAGGAATTATAAGCGGTTACTTTTAAAATAGTCTTTTATCATAAAATTTATAACTCTCAATCTATACATCCAAAAATCACCATTTTGGACACAATCAATAAAACTCATCAAAATATCATTTCAAAATTTTCCAAAATTTTTGATGGTCAGAAAAATTACGAAACTGGAAAATATAACAACCCTTAAAATCCCTTACTATCCCTTACCTCAGAAGAGCAATATTTCTGACCGGAATGTAAAGCCGAAGGAACCTTGCACTGAATAACAACTCTCAAAGTATCTAAAAACTCACAAAATATGCTTCATAATACAGAGAGAGAAAGAGAGAAAACTTATGTTTCTGGTGTGATTTTTAATTCTAACTTAGCCCTCTATTTACAGGAAAATGTTAGCACGCCGAAGCAGACTTAACCTTCAACCTGATGGCTTTACCTGCTACTATTCCCACCCACCACATTTGAATAAAAATCTCAGCACATTTCTTCACCAACCAAGAGTGGGGCCCACTAATTTTAGAATTTTCCACCAAAATGATTAACTCCAAAAATTCAACAATTTTTGAACCAGTCATCTCGTAAAATTCATAACAAATCATGCGTTCATTTTTAACGGTTCAAAATTTGTGGACATATACTCAACTTATATATGTATAACATATCAAAATATTACCACGATCCAACGGTCGGATTAAAAATTATAACCCTCGCAAAATATCTAAAAAACCCTGATTTTTAATACCTCCATTACGATAAAAATACTGGTAAAAACCTCAACATTAACTCCATCATTTTTAACCACAAAAATATCTCCCTCATTTATATCCATATAAAATAAATATTTCCTTATCATATGAATCAATAATTAATTATTCACAGATAATATTACAGAATCACATTTATGACAACCAGGCCGTTCCCAAGGAAAGAGGGGGCTTTCCAATAAGAATTTTTCCTTACTGACGCGCAATTAGATGACCAAACCTCTCCTTAGACAGAACTTTCTAGACATTGTCAATAATGCTATCTAATAATATTATTCATATAATATGAATTATTGATCTGATAATGGGAAATACTGTGCAGTGACAATTATTGAAACAACAATAATATAAAATATCAACGCAGCAATTATTGAATCAATAAAATAAAATATTGAGCAATAACTACTGTAACAATTATTGAGTAGTGTCTTCTTACGTAAGAATTAATAATTGAAAAAAAATACTGTGCAATACCGTGTGCTACTGTGCAACTACGCGTATTACTGTATTTTAACCACCAGGTATTCCAACAGTGTTAACGGTAACAACTACGCCGTTATTTATAAAAACTCAATTTTGTCGGTTTCTTCATCCAATCGCTTTCCGTTATGGGGCTCATAAATAGCTGCGTCGTCGTACGAATATTCCCCGACAGAAAGAATATTTCACGACCAAACGAATATTCCCCGACAAAATGAATATTTTATAAGCACTTGCTTATTTTAAAAAATATTCATATAACACCCTTAACTTTAACTTTTTATCAATTTAACCATTTACTAAATAGAAAAATTGAATACTTTTATTTCATAAAATTTGGGGTCTTACAATCTCCCCTCCGAAGACCTAATATTAGTAATATAGATCTCCAATATTATAATAATATCATCACTATATAATATTATTATATATATATACACCGAATAACCTAAACACGTAACATATAACCCTATCAGTCTATAACGCATATAAGACTTGGTGTCAAGTTAAATTATTGCAGTATGAGTTGAACTCGACACAAATATAATGCACAGACGGTCTAGTCGGACTTTTATCGAGTCTAAGTTCAATTAAACTCTGTCTAACAGTTAACAATTATCTCAGATAATTTTAATATCAATCAAAATATTTTTTCTAAGCTCACAAAAATTTTCAGATAATTAATATCATTTATCATAATTTTTTTCAATCACTTATATCGTATTTAGATGAATTAAATACCACATAATTCCTTTATCATTAATATTTATTTAATACTAAATATTAATAGAAATCATAACATAATATTATAGTATTTTTATAATATCACAGAGTATTTTTAATACCTTAAAATCACCTTTATATAATTTTTAAACAACTAAATTCATTATTCGATAATTGCTTTTTATATTAAAATATTAATATTTTTATGAAAAAATATCAAAAGTTATATTTTATAACTTAAAATATTTTTACAACACTTAAACCATTTTTATATGATTTTAAATCATTAATTCTATTTTTTCCATAATTTATTTAATATATTTATTAAATAAATTAACTATCATTAATACTAATTAATTAATAAAATTCATCACAAAATATTAAAAGTCACTGAAAATAACTTAAAATATTTTATTATACCATAATATTATTTTTCATGATTTTTCATGAATTAAAATCATTTTTAAATAATTTAATTAATATTATAAATAAATAAATAAATACCTTTTTATATTCCAAAAATATTAAATATTTATGAAATATACTAAAAATAATTATAAACTAATTTTCGAACTTTAAAATAATTTTTTATAATTTATTTTGTATTTTTAATAATTAAAAACCATTTTTTTCTATTTATTTATTAAAATAAATTATTTTCTAAAAATAAGTGTCACTAAAGGGCTCTATAGCGATAGAACCGTCGCTATAGGGGTTCTTGAGCATGTTCTTGAGCAAACCCAGATTTCTTGTCAGTCACTAAGGGCTAGGTTTGACCAGCTTTTACTCTGTGATCCTAATGTTTTCTGGGCAGGTAATGATATCAATCATGTAGTATAAATGTAATACTACAAGCTAATGCAACATTCATGGCCATAACATAACAAAGTCGCGAGATCTAAGCTGCTAAAGTTGTTGTCAGACCTGCTCTTGAGTTTCTGGACTGCCTAGAAACTCAAGCAGGATCGAGGTACCTACTTTGGGTCATTATAGATTGAGTTATGTGTTCCATTTGTATGATCTACAAGTCTACACATGTAGTATACATGTCTGGCTACAATCTTATAACACTAAATCATCGTAACGACAACATATGCACAAAATTCAAGCCGGTCAAAGTAGGGGTCAAAAGTTGTTCTTGAACTTTATGGGTTTTCCAGAAAAGTTCATCCGGATGGTGGTCAACGGTTGTTTGACCATGATTATCGAAGATTCCCATCGTGATCTGCTTGTTCTAAGGACTTAGATATGTAGTGCACACGACAGGCTATCCGGATCAAACAACAACTTGGCCAAATCATGTGTCAGAAGCCAGAGCAGAGGCTATCATCGTGCATGTCAGAAATTTCTGGGTTTCTAGGTTACCCAGAAACCAGAATTCGTGGCCGGTCAACGCAGTTTGACTGCTCGTACCTCTCATCATATTCATGATCTCAGTAATATAAAACCATAGATGTGTAGTCCTCATGTCAAAGAACAGATCCAAAGTATAAAACACAGAAAACATCAAACACATAAAGATCTAGAGGCTCTGACATTAGGTTGTCAGGCCTTATTTGTCCACTTTTCCAGATTTCAAAAATCATCAAATCCGAGCATTTTGATGTTATGGATCTAGGATTTAACAACCCAGATCACAAAAAGACACCTTATTACATAAGTTTAACCAAACAAAAACAACATTTCACATCAAATAATCAGATTTATAAGATTAGGGTTTTTATACCTTTTTGAGCCTTAATTTTGATTCTAACTTCATGATTCTGTTATGAGCTTGCTATGAACTGATCTTAGTTTAATTTCTCACACTCTCACACTCTAGGTTTCGAAAATTATAGAGAGAGGATTTCTTGGATAATATGAAGAGTAAAGTAATTTACTTTTCTTTAGTTTTAGGTTTAATCTTTGGATTCAATGAACCAAGAAGTTACTAGCTGGCCCAAATCTGATCTTGTAATTATTTTATGGCACATGGCTACACATTAGGCTTGATGACTCACAATATCTTGCAAATCTAACTACTTAACAACTAAGTAAAGGGTATTTTGGACATTTCATGTTTATATTTGTCATTTACCCTAACCCTTAGGGTTTAGGGTTTAACCCTTAAAATTTTATTTTATTTTATTTTATTTAAAAAAATTATCATTACTTAATTATATTTAGAATTCTCTAATTATATTAAAATTTTCTAATCATAATTCATGCTTGCTAATTAGAATTAATATTTCCTAAGTAAGATTTCTAATTTAGCAATTTGGTCTGTTAGGGTTTCAAACGAAAGAATTAGGGTTTTAAACTTATAAATTAGGGTTTCTAAATTATTAGAAAATCTAATTAATCATTAGGGTTATCCCTAATTAGGTTTGTAATTAAAATACAAAAACCTTATACATTACATTTAAGTTTCCAAATTAGGATTTTAATATCCGGGTTAGGGTTTTAAATTCTCGGAACTGAATTTAGGGTTTCCAGAACCGATTTTTAGGGTTTCTTATAAATTATAAGAATTTTCTAACTGAACGTGGACGTTCTTAACACATACCTAGGGTTTGTCACAGATATCATTTATCTGATCATCCCTTGACCACATCATGCACACATATACACAGAACATAAACGCTTATTCCCTTTATCCTGAATAATTCACCTAAATCCTTCACAAAATTTTGAAATCCTCAAAATTACTTCTCAAAAATATTAAACGCATACACTTATTTTCCGTCTAGGTTCTAAATATTGAACCTTAAATCAATTAATTAAAATTTTAAAAAAAAATTCTAAATTCTCGGGTTGTCACATTCACCCCTTCTTCTAAAAATTTCGTCCCTGAAATTTACTTTACACCGTACACCATTCTTACACAGCATCGCATGCTACCCAATACATTCTTCACAAGAATTAAAGTTTTGAAATTGTGCTGAGGGATTTTACAGACTATTATCTGTCATTTTCGCAAAGGTTTTATGGAAATTCATCCGCAAACCGTCTTAACTTACTGACATAGTGGATAATTAATCCAGTATGCCCTGTACTTAATAAGTACTGCTGGTCGAATCTGTTTCTCGTCATTGCCATAGGCACAAAATTCTACCTCAGTCTTATTGGATTCCTCACCAAAACAATTTGGTTCGGAAAATTTCTTTCGATGAACACTTAGAGTTTTTTATAACATTAGTCTAGCTGAATTGAGTAGCGTATACTCATATTAATAATTCAATTCAAATGAATTATTTAGGTGTAGCTAAACCCCGTTGGCAAATTAAAATTTTTTAAAATATTTTTAAGAATGACGTCATGATGTCGTACTGTATTAACAGTCCGTTTGAGGATGCCGTCATTATATGACTTTGTCATAACACATCATACTATAGTGGAACAATGATTTTTAGATCGAATTCACACTAAGTATTTTTGCATTTACAACTCTATCAACTTTTTATCATCTCTGCACCAGGTTACATGGTACATAAGTGATAAGTAAAATAAATTTTGATATTTCAAATCATCTTCGTCTAGCTGAAACAAGTAGCATAAACTATACTTTAAACCGTTTCAAAAATAATTATGAGTCTACATTTTTTATTTTTATTTTTAAAGCACATAGTGCGTATTTAGCTTGATGTCCAAAAAGTTCGAAGTCTAGCATAGCTAGAAATTTTGGAAAACCTATGTCTCCACTAACAATCATTTGCTTAAATAGTCTATCTATTCCTATTATCCTTAATACTCCATTCACACAACTACACTCAGTTCGTCAAACTTACCACACTTATGAGTACAGGAACTTGCCACAATCATATGAGTTTAAGAACTTGTACTAGACAGACCTTTGGCGTCCATTCGCTGAGGGGTTCATAAACATTTCATATAATTATGAGTCACGAACATACCATACGTATAAGTTTTAAGAACTCGTACTTAACCTTATATTCTCTACCTATAACCTACCTATCTGTTATACACATGAGAAAGGAATCACCCTCTTAACATGCATATATCAAATAACGCGACACAAACTTTTCAATGATTATCAATACCAGAAACTAAGTGGTTTTTACACCAAGTACAATTCCCCACCCATAACAAGGAATCATATAACTCAGCTACTAACATGAGTCCTCAATTGAATCCCCACCTAAACCTACTCCCTACTCAATACGAATTTTATTTAATCCGTATTCATAATCCTTTCCTGAATCTGTACCAATTCATAGTACAACTGACACACAATATTCTTGACGCAAACTTGTCTATCATTCGCTTAATCCATATCAGATCACGGGGTGATCTCATCGTATATAATACGATCCATTTCTATTCTATGATCGTTTAGTTTTACGATCTCCTATTACTGTACTATTAGTCTTTTAGACTCTATCTATTCACCACTACTGTTCAACTTTATTATCAGAGTTAGGGAACTCTGTATCTTATAACTCGCCGAGATCCTTCTTTGAATCTTACTGACACCCTAACTCTATTTGAGTTAGTACCTATCCTAATCACTGCGGTTATTAGTCTCAGGTATTCCTACCTAAGGTTTATAACCAACAGCTCTGATACCAACTGTGAGAGCCCCGAATCTGGGTCCCAAATCACAGCGGATCCGATACAATCATTCTATCACTATTTGCGGAAGATATAAACATAAATTGTTTATACAATAAACGTACACATTATTTTCCTAAAATCGAGCAACCTTAACTTATACACAATTCATAAACTATCAGACATATAACCTATTTAACAAACTATTCTATTACAAATTAGTTACACATTTTATCCTAAGCTGAACTTGGCATTATCCTTTTCTTGTATCCGACGTTTTCGCCTTAATTTGCAATGTTAAATCATGATATAGCAAGGGTGAGCATGAAAGTTGCCCAGTAAGTTTAAATTTATTAAGACATATCATGATTGAAAGAGTCTTAATAATAAGCTGGTTATAATTCAACAATATAATTGTGAACTAGTAGGAACAAACTTTTGACTGAACAAGTATTAAACATAAACAAATATATCTTGACCAACTGGTAATGAAGGTGATTAGCCTTTCATACCTGACTTATACATGCAATATGTACTGAGTACAATTCTACAATAGAAATCAACAATGATTAACCATGAGCATATCTGAATGAAACAACTCTTAGTAGAGTTAAGTAAAACTTTCCTGAACCGTTGATTACCGCTATGCAATTTATATCGCTTTATCCGAAGACCTAATATTAGTAATATAGATCTCCAATATTTGAATAATATTATCACAACATAATACTATTATATATATATATATATATATATATATATATATATATATATATATATATATATATATATATATACAAAGAATAACCTAAACACATAACATATAACCCTATTAGTCTATAACACACATAAGACTCGGTGTCAAGTCAAATTATTGCAATCTAAGTTGAACTCGACACAAATCTAACGTCTCGACGGTCTAGTCGGAGGTTTCTCGAGTCTAAGTTCAATTAAACTATGCCTAACACTTAACAATTATCTCAGATAATTTTAATATCAGTCAAAATATTTTTCCTATGCTCGCAAAAATTTTCAGATAATTAATATCATTCATCATAATTTTTTTCAATCACTTATATCGTATTTAGATGAATTAAATACCACACAATTCCTTTATCATTAATATTTATTTAATACTAAATATTAATAGAAATCATAACATAATATTATAGTACTTTTATAATATCACAAAGTATTTTTAATACCTTAAAATCACCTTTATATGATTTTTAAATAATTAAATTCATTATCCGATAATTACTTTTTATATTAAAATATTAATATTTTCCTGACAAAATATAAAAAGTTATATTTTATAACTTAAAATATTTTTACAACACTTAAACCATTTTTATATGATTTTTAAATTATTAATTCTATTTTTTTCATAATTTATTTAATATATTTATTAAATAAATTAACTATCATTAATATTAATTAATTAATGAAATTCATCACAAAATATTGAAAGTCACTGAAAATAACTTAAAATATTTTATTATACCATAATATTATTTTTCATGAATTAAAACCAGTTTTAAATAATTTAATTAATATTATAATTAAATAAATAAATACCTTTTTATATTCCAAAAAAATTAAATATTTATGAAATATACTCAAAATAATTAAAAACTAATTTTCGGACTTTAAAATAATTTTTCAGAATTTATTTTGTATTTTTAATAATTAAAAACCATTTTTTTATATTTATATATTAAAATAAATTATTTTTCAAAAATAAGTGTCAGTAAAGGGCCCTATTGCGACAGAACCGTCGCTATAGATGTTCTTGAGCATGCTCTTTAGCAAACCCAGATTTCTTGTCAGTCACTAAGGGCTCGGTTTGACCAGCTTTTACTCTATGATCCTAATGTTTTCTAGGCAGGTAATGATATCAATCATGTAGTATAAATGTAATAATACAAGCTAATGCAACATTCATGACCATAACATAACAAAGTCGTGAGATCTAAGCTGCTAAAGTCGTTGTCAGACCTGCTCTTGAGTTTCTGGACTGCCCAGAAACTCAAGCAGGATCGAGGTACCTACTTTGGGTCATTATAGATTGAGTTATGTGTTCCATTTGTATGATCTACAAGTTTACACATGTAGTACACATGTCCGGCTACAATCTTATAACATTAAATCATCATAACAACAACATATGCACAAAATTCAAGCCGGTCAAAGTAGGGGTCAAAAGTTGTTCTTGAACTTTATAGGTTTTCCAGAAAAGTTCATCCGGATGGTGGTCAACAGTTGTTTGACCATGATTATCGAAGATTCTCCTCGTGATCTGCTTGTTCAAAGGACTAAGAGATGTAGTGCACACGACAGGCTATCCGGATCAAACAACAACTTGGCCAAAACATGTGTCAGAAGCCAGAGCAGAGGCTATCATCATGCATGTCAGAAATTTCTGGGTTTATGGGTTACCTAGAAACCAGAATTCGTGGCCGGTCAACGCAGTTTGACTGCTCGTATCTCTCATCATATTCATGATCTCAGTAATATAAAACCATAGATGTGTAGTCCTCATGTCAGAGAACAGATCCAAAGCATAAAACACAGAAAACATCAAACACATAAAGATCTAGAGGCTCTGACATTAGGTTGTCAGGCCTTATTTGTCCACTTTTCCAGATTTCAAAAATCATCAAATCCGAGCATTTTGATGTTATGGATCTGGGATTTAACAACCCAAATCACTAAAAGACACCTTATTACATAACTTTAACCAAACAAAAACAACATTTAACATTAAATAATCATATTTCTAAGATTAGGGTTTGTATACCTTTTTGAGCCTTGATCTTGATTCTAACTTCATGATTCTGTTATGGGCTTGCTATGAACTGATCTTAGTTTAATTTCTCACACTCTCTCGCTCTAGGTTTCGAAAATTATAGAGAGAGGATGTCTTGGATAATATGAAGAGTAAAGTAACTTACTTTTCTTTAGTTTTAGGTTTAATCTTTGGATTCAATGAACCAAGAAGTTGCTAGCTGGCCCAAATCTGATCTTGTAATTATTTTATGGCACATGGCTACACATTAGGCTTGATGACTCACAAGATCTTGCAAATCTAATTACTTAACAACTAAGTAAAGGGTATTTTGGACATTTCATGTTTATATTTGTCATTTACCCTAACCCTTAGGGTTTAGGGTTTAACCCTTAAAATTTTATTTTATTTTTTTAGAAAAAAAATTAACATTACTTAATTATAATTAGAATTCTCTAATTATATTAAAATTTTCTAATCATAATTCATGCTTGCTAATTAGAATTAATATTTCCTAATTAAGATTTCGAATTTAGCAATTTGGTCTGTTAGGGTTTCAAACGGAACAATTAGGGTTTTAAACTTATAAATTAGGGTTTCTAAATTATTAGAAAATCTAATTAATCATTAGGGTTATCCCTAATTAGGTTTGTAATTAAAATACAAAAACCTTATACATAACATTTAAATTCCCAAATAAGGATTTTAATATCCGGGTTAGGGTTTTAAATTCTCGGAACTGAATTTAGGGTTTCCAGAACCGATTTCTAGGGTTTCTTATAAATTGTAAGAATTTTTTAACTGAACGTGGACGTTCTTAACATATACCTAGGGTTTGTCACATATATCATTTATCTGGTCAAACCTTGACCCTTAACCACATCATGCACACATATACACAGAACATAAACACTTATTCCCTTAATCCTGAATAATTCACCTAAATCCTTCACAAAATTTTGAAATCCTCGAAATTCCTTCTCAAAAATATTAAACGCATACACTTATTTTCCGTCTAGGTTCTAATATTGAACCTTAAATCAATTAATTAAAATTAATTTTTTTTTTAAAATTCTTGGGTTGTCACAGACAAACCTAACTCTGGAGTCCTGAAAATAAAATGCTTTCACTCAATATATGAAACTGTTTGATCATACAAAGTATTAGTAAAAGCATGAGAAAAGTAACTGCTAGTACTATGCAACAAAAGTAAGCAGTTAATGATATCTACATGGCAGGGTAGATGGATTTTTTGCCCTTTTTACCCTTTTTGGCAAATGCAAAGGGTGATGAAGGGGAAGTTGTCATCCTTCTCCTCTTTGATGATGACCATGACTGAGTTCATATTAGGGTCAATCTTTTCTTTTGACTGGTTATCTTTAGTCATATTGATGCGAGGGATGAGGATCTGATATTCTGAGCTGTCATTATCTAAGATATCCTCGTTCATTCCTTTAGTATGTACAAAGAAATACATCTTTCATAACCATTTCGTCATGTCTTGTTTTCGTCTCTGATTCCTTTCCTAAATATGTGGGTCTGGAATTAGGACTTATTTTCCCACTGGCCGGTCTGGGCCTAGGAATTAGCATACCCACCACGGAAACAAGAATTTTTCTTAGAGGTCGTACAGAATCTACATCTGTATGGTTAGGAAGAAAAATTACAGAGGAAGGAATCGGTGTATGCTTGTTCGAGTTTCGACAATTTGATCAAGAGGAATAGCCTAATTCAGCCTTCCCTGACTGGCTGGGAATTTGAAATGGGCTTTTGATTCCTTGCTAATTTTTCCCTAACCATTGTCCATGTTGGAAACCTATGGATATCATTTCTTGATTAGCTGACATTACTTTGGCGAAAACTCTGGGTTTCAAAGCTAGAGCCCCGATAGGTTGATAGTGAGTGTTGCTCACCTCAAGGGCTTAGAAGCTGACAGGCTCAACTCCTTTATTGAAACTTATTAGAGGCATATCTCTTTGGACATGGACAACATACTCTAGTTCAGCATTGACAGTGACCAGATTACCGTTGATGATGTACTTGACCTGTTGATGAAGCGTGGATGGAACGGCTCCTACCATATAGATCCAAGGTCTTTCAAATAGTAAATTATATCCTATAGTAATGTTGAGCACTTGAAAGGATATGTAGAAGGTATGTGGACCGATTTCCACTTGCAATTCAAATTATCCTACAGCATTCCGTCGAGACCCATCAAATGCTCTTATGACTATATGGTTGTTTCGGATCCGGTTGGGATTGATCTTCATTCTTTCCAACGTGGCATAAGAGCAGATGTTCAAGGAAGATCTTCCATCTATTAATTAGCACACCTCCGGCCACATATCCTGAAGACATCACTGCTATGTGCAGTGGCTTGCACTGACCCGTCCCTTCGGGGGGTACGTCATCAACAGTGAAAGATATCACATTACTATTGAAAATGTGATCAACTAGATGACGAATTTTTTTAGCATCCACCATCTTTGGCAGGTGGGCTTCCTCCAATATCTTCATTAAGACCTTGCGATGATCTTTGGAAGAGAGTACCAAGTCCAGAACGGATATCTGTTGAGGTGCTTCTTTTAAGCTTTGCACCACCTTGGCTTCATGATGTCCCATCTTGAGGAGGAGTTATTCAATTTTCTCCTTTGGGAACTTTCCCATTGGATTTGATAACTGGCTTCATCACTCGCTGAGGTAGATACAGTGGATTTTCTTTTGATACCGTAGCAGTTTAATTTGGCGTTGATCCCTTAACCTGCCTATAGCTCCATGGAACTTTCTTTAGGCTAGTGATAGGATACTATGGCCTGAATGGCAATACTAGTGGTTCCATTGCAGCCACCTTCAAATGGTTTTCAACTTCTTTGAGCTTGATTGCTTGAATTATAAGAGGTGTTGCAGACAAGTCTCCTTCAAAGGATATGACTGCTATGACTTCCCTCCATCTTTGCGTTCCTGAAGGAAATATCTTCTCATCCTCAAGAAATACAGTGTCATTGTCTGTCATTTATAGGTCACCAATGTCAATCATATTATGGATGAGATTACGAATTTCAGTGTTGTGACCACGAGTATTGGAGTGGTATTGACCAACCAAGTAGCATCAAATCTCTTTGAACGTGGATTGATTGGGGGTAGCAGTGCAGGGATCTTCCCTTCATTGATCATCATCTGCAAGATTTCTTCCATCAGTTAACCTAAATTGGTGAACTCCCTTTGGTTGGTATAGTCTCGACGAGCCTGGGATCTTGATTTTATTGAAAGATTTTCTTCCAAGGTTTCATTCTCTTGCACTTGTTGTTAATTTTTTGTGATAAGGGAGAGGAGACTTGTATGCTCCTGACTGAGCAACTTTCGAGTGACTTGGTGCTGATGTATCACCAATTTTGCCAGTTGATTAACTCGTACGCTGATAGACTTCATTTCTCGTTCTATCATAAACCGAAAATCTGAATAATCCCACTATAGACACTCAAAATTTTGCATTTACGTTACTAACCCCGTAGGAGGGCAGAATCGTCTTTCAGGGAAAACCCTAGAAGTTAAATTAGTTCCAACCCTGGAGATAACCCCGGGAGATTCAGTTCAAACCCCAGAGATAGCCCAGAAGATTTAGTTCCAACCTCGAAGATAACCTTGGGAGATCCAGTTCCAACCTAGGAGATAACCCCAGGAAAGTCATTTCCAACCCCAGAGATAACCCCAGGAGATCCAGTTCTTACCCCGGGAGGTCAAATCAACTTTAGAGATAACCCTGAGGATAGTCAGAGTCAACAGCAGGCCAATCTCGGAGATAACCCTGAGAAAAGACTACTAGAACTGCGCCAAAGCTGAAGACAACCCCAGGAGGGGTAAAATAGTCATTTTTCCACCTTAACATCACATCAACCTCGTCTCGACACAGTTCAACTCAAACTGCATCTAAAGATGTCCCACAAGAACCATAGCTCAAATCCTGAGTGACAACTGCACAAGACAGCTCAACGGATAGACAACAAAGACTTGGAGATCTCGTCATGGACCCATCTTACCAGCTTCGGACAATCTCTAATCCCATGTCATTGTGTAGCTCTCAACAACGACTTTTTGTAAAGGTACAACATGCCTCCATCGAATGCCTGGATTGAAAGTTATAAAGGTTCGAGCGAAAAACGGGTAGCCCGAGTGCACGTTTTTTGAGACGACGAGACTTACAAAGCTCGAGGCAGCCCGAGCAGCCGTAGGTAGACCCGCGGCTGCCGCGGGTTGACCCCCAACCACTTGGTCTATAAATATGAGCCCCCATCAACTCATTTAAAAAAAAAGAAGAAAAGAGAGAAAACTCTATCCATTTCAGCCCTTAACCTCTTCTAGAGTGCTCCAAACTGAGTGATTCTTCTTTCTAAACCCTTGAGAGCTCGTGTTCTACAACATACTAAAATTTAACCGGTGGAAACCGAGTTTTCACGTCCCAAAAGCTATCTAAAGTCTTCTTGGCTGCCCATTGTAAGATTTTTTAGATTTTTAAGCTTTCTACTACTTTAATATATTTATGTATATATACGACGATATCAAGAATCTCATCAAGTAGTTACGCCCGGATGGTCGATCTATGGCTTTTTCCTTCTATATATATATATATATATATATATATATATATATATATAGGCTCGAACTCGATCAATCGAGCCTAGATAGAATATATGTGGCTTTTACTGCTTTTATGTATATGTATATATATATATATATATATATATATATATATATATATATATATATATATACTGCTTTTATATATATCTACTTTAACTGCTTTCACAATGTAGATATTTAATTTTCCAACCTGTGGAGTAGATTTGTCTAAATCTAGCTATCTCTAACTTTACCCGGTTCAAAAGTGACTAAACTAGAACCGTTGAAGCAAGAATGGTTTAGATTTAATTAAATCTAGTTTTCTTTCTAGCTTTTAAACATATTTATCTATCATGTGAGCCTATGAGCCATGAGATCGAAGATTCAGCCTGTAAATCTAGATTCAGTTCCCACGATGGATATTTCTCAGCTACAGCCAGCTTGTAAATTATCTACGTTGTCTGGATATCCTTGGATGGCTATCATGCCCATAAGGAGTTCGACACTGCTATGTATCTTATTTTCTCGAAGATTCTTCGCATCTCTAAAATAAAACCAATCAAGCCAAATACATAATAAAATGGAAGTATCAAATGCCTCAATTACTATTGAGCATAGGGTTTGAAAACCTGTTTTTCAAAACTTCACTACTCTATCTTGTAAAAACTGAACTTTTATATACAAGTCAAACCCTTTGTATATCGATGCAAACGAGACATAGCACTACTTCCAGATAATTGCACATAGGCCCAATAAATACACACAAACACATGAAGATAAATAAGGTAATTGAAAAGTTACGGTAACTGTATTTTCACGGAAGTCGTAGGGTGCCTAACACCTTCCACCCGCTTAATTAAGCCCCCGAACTCAATGAATCTCGGTTTCCAAGGCCAGTTAAACAGTGTCAAATCATTAGGCCTTTGTGTAAACCTTTTCAAAATCGGTTGAGTTGGTACAACCATTTCAAATCTACCAACTGGCGACTCTAAAAGTCAAATCGTCGACATTCACATGTCGGGCCTTTTCAAACTCGCCTTTTCAGACAAAAATCAACCAAGTGAGAACACAAAAGGGCAAGCACAATTTTCCCGACGTCGACAGGTGGCGACTCTGCTGGGGACTCTAGTAAGAAGGCTTAAGCCGTTGTTCAGCCAATTTAAAAACCTTTCTTATATGCTTATGTGTGAATACTGCATTTACATTGAATGGATATATATTAATGATTTATTTACTGCACTTTAGTGCTTCGCACCATATCTGCTTGTGATATTAGTGCTTCGCACATGTCATCAATTTCATACGGTAAGACGCGATGTATGTGAATGTATGTTGTGTGATTCCTCCACCGGGAGGCAAACTTGTCGGTGTTTGATTACTGGACTCAAGGGAGACTAATCCCGCGAGGCTCAGGAAAGGCACCACCCAGATTCGTTCCAGTTAAAAGATCGGATTAACTTCCCATCCAGTAAATTGCAATGATCTGGGGACCTTCATGCTGAAAAGCCACGAGAGTAGCCTAAGATAGGTCAGCCTCTGATAAACCAAACGCAAAAGGAAGTCTCTTCATACCTTCCCTTTTCAATTACATGTAAATTCAATTTCATGTAATTTCAATTCCATATAAATCTCAATGTAATTGAAAATATAAAGGAATATGTAAATATGCATTCATTTCCCTATCAAGACCTGTCATGTTATCCTGTCATCAAAAGAACTAACATCTTTTTTGTAGGAGAATATTAAAACACTCCTAAAAATAGACACATTGCATAGTATATAGCTTCTTCGCGTTTTCCTAGACTAAACTGTGTAGTCTTTTGTCGGGAAACGATTGGTCCTATTACCCGTTCAAAGTCCAAAAAGGCACTAAGCCCACTGTCAGACATGGCTACAAGTGCCCAGCCTGATCCTACTCCTATTTCTCGATAGGAGTTTGAAGGATTAAGGAATCAAATAATAGAGTTGGATGTTCTTCTTAAAGAACTAAACAAACAAACTCGGGTTCAAAAAATACCTATTCAAACTGAATCCTTTGCACAAGGAGGAATCCAAGGTACAGACAGAGAAGTTCAAATGCCTGAGTCTCAGACTGAGAAGTCAAACAAAACCCCTGAAATCACCCTTCTTAAAGAAGATCAACACACCAGTGATATTCTGAAGAAAGTTTAACAAATGGAACATACCATTCAGCCAATTAAAGGGAATGGAACGTACAGAAGTGTTACCTATTCAAACCTTTGCATCATCGCCGGGGTTCATTATCCGGAAAAATTAAAGGCTTTCAATTTCGAGAAGTATGATGGATTGGGAGATCACTACACTCACTTAAAAAGTGTTCATTGGAGAACTCAGATCCTACGCCGAGGATGAAAAACTGAGAATGCAATTGTTTCAAAAGATTCTAACTGGAGAAGCCAGAGCATGGTATACTAGATTGAATAACTCCAAAAATCCATAGTTGGGAGGAATTAGCTCATGCTTTCCCCAATCAATACAGTTTTCAAACTCAAATGGCTCCAGATAGATATCAAATCACCAAGGTCAAGAAACAAAACAATGAATCATTTAGAGAGTATGCAAGAAGATGGAGGCATCTGGCTGCTCAAGTAATCTCATCCATGACAGAGAATGAGATGGTGATGACCTTCTTAGACATTCAAGAAGCTCCATTTTATGAGAAGGTCCTAGCAGGCATAGGAAAATAGTTCTGAAAAATGATCAAGCACGAAGAAATGGGGTTAAAATTTGCGAAGATTCAAGACCCCGCCTCTTTAAAAGTCGTGGCTGAGCATATCCAAGCTGGAAATTATGGGAACAACCCCAGGATCAATAAGAAGAAAGAAGAGGATGTATCCTTGGTGCTTCGAGGACAAACTCAAAGAGGTAATCAAAATATGCCTATTCAAAGGAGAAACTATTCCCCCTTTCAAGCATAATCCTCAAACCCTCAATTGCCAAAAAGTGGAGAAGTCAGACGTCCAAGAGTGTTCACACCCTTAGGTGACTTATTGGAAAACATTTTTAAACTTCTGGCAGTGTAGAAGAAAATTGTTCATCTCCTTCCGCCAGCCATTCCAAGTGGAAAGGGCTTCAATACAAGCAAGAAGTGTGCTTACCATTCTGGAGCTCCAGGTCACGATACCCATGATTGTTAGGCCCTCAAGCACAAGATCCAGGATTTAATAGACAGTGGTGAGATCATGGTGACAAAGTTTGAGCAACCACGTGTTCAAGATAACCCTCTCCCTTAACACAAGGAAGAGGATGTTAACATGATCAACAGAGGGAGCGGGGAGAGTTCCAATTGCTTCAGATACGTCGGTGGTTCTCCCCAAAATAGCGAAGATAATTCTGATAGGTGGGATTATTCAGATTTCAGGTTTATAATAGAACGGGAGTTAAAGTCTATCGATGAATAGGTTAATCAACTGGAAGAACTGGTGATATATCAGCACCAAGTCAAACGGCAGTTGTTCAGGACTATGCTAACCAAAGGGAGTTCACCCATTTAGGCCAACCAATGGAAGAAATCTTTGAAATGGTGATCAATGAGAGAAAAATCACAGCACTGTTACCCTCAGTCAATCCACATTCAAAGAGATTTGATGCTATCGGGGTCTGTCAATACCACTCCAATATTCATGGTCAAAACACTTAAAGCTACTAGGCACTTCTTCATTACATCCAAAATATAATTGACAACGGTGATCTATAAATGGCAGACAATGACACCATATTACCTGAGAATGGGGAGACATTTCCTTTAGGAGCAAAAAGATGGAAGGAAGTCATAGCAGTCTATCCTCTGATGAAGACTTGTTTGTAACACCCTTTACAATTCAAGCAATCAAGCTCAAAGGAGTTAAAAACCCTTTGAAGGTGGTTGCACCGGAACCACTGGTACTACAATTCAGGCTGTAATATCCTATTAACAACCTAAAAAGTCTCATGAAACTATGGAGAGGTTGAAGGATCAACATCAAATACAACTACTGCGGTATCCAAGGAAAACCCGTTGTATCTCCCTCAACGAGTGATGAAGCCATTCATAAAATCTAAGGGAAAATGCCCTAGAAGAAAATCAAAGAATTCCTCCGAAAGATGGGACATAATGAAGCCAATGTGATACGAAGCTTGAAAGAAGCACCTCAATAAATATATATTCTGGACTTGGTATTCTCTTCTGAAGATCATCAGAAGGTCTTAATAAAGATATTGGAAGAAGCCCACCTGCCAAAGATGGTGGATGTTGAAAAGTTTCATTATCTGGCAGATCACATTTTTAACAACAATGTGATATCTTTCACTGATGATAACATACCCCGTGAAGGGATGGGTCATTGCAAGCCGTTGCACATTGTAGTGATGTCTTTTAGATATATGGTCAGAGGTGTGCTAATAGATGGAGGATCGTCCCAGATCTGCCTCTATGCCACATTGGAAAAAATGAAGATCAATCCTAACCAGATCTGAAGCAACCACATAGTCATCAGAGCCTTCGATGAGTCTCGACAAGATGTTGTAAGAGAGATTGAATTTGTTAGTTGAAATCAGTCCACATACCTTCTACATATCCTTTCAAGTGCTCAAAATCAATACAGGGTATAATTTACAACTAGGAAGACCTTGGATTTATATGGCGGGAGCTGTCCTATCCACTCTTCATCAATAGGTTAAGTATATCATCAACGGTAATCTGGTAACTGTTAATGCTGAACTAGAGTATCATGTCCAAAGTGATATACCTATAATAAGTTTCAGTGAAGGAGTTGATCTTGTCAGCTTCCAAGCCCTTGAGGTGAGCAACACTCACTATCAACCTATTCGGGCTCCAGATTTGAAACCTAGAGTTTCCACCGAAGTAATGTCGGCAAGTCAAGAGATGATATCCTTGCGTTTCTAACCTGGACAAGGGTTAGGAAAAAATCAGCAAGGAATCAAAAGCCCAATTCAAAATCCCAGCCAAACAGGGAAGGCTGGATTAGGCTATTCCTCTAGGTGAAGTCACAAGAACTCGCACAAACATATACTGGTTCCTTCATCTAAAATTCTATTACCTAAACCTACAGATGCAAATTCTATACAACTTCTAAGGAAAATTATTATTTTTGTGGCGGGTATGCTATTTCCTAAGCCCAGACCGACTTGTGGAAAAGAAGTCCTAGTTCTAGACCCGGACATTGTGGAAAGGAATCAAAGGAGCAAACAAGACATAAAGAGACGGTTATCAAAGATGTACTTCCTGGTACATACTGAGGGTATGAACGAGGATATTCCAGATGATGACTGCTCAGAAGATCATATCATGATCCCTCACATCAATAGGGCTAATGAAAACCGGTCAAAGAAAAACATTGACCCTGATGTGAACTCGGTTATGATCATTATCCAAGAGGAAGTTGATGACAACTGCCCCTTCATCACAGTTGTCCACCAGGACTTGACCATAGGCAATTGGACCAGCACTCCTTGCATTTACTGAAAAGGATAAAAAAAGGCAGAAAATCTCCCTGCCATGTAGATATCATTAATAGCTTACTTTTGTTGCATAGTACTAGTAGTTACTTTTGGCATGCCATGCTAACACTTTGTATGATCTAACAGTTTCATATATTAAGTGAAAGCATTTTAGTTTTAGGACTTTAGAGTTAGGTTTGTCTAAACTTGCTAATGGAATGCCAATTCTTCACAATGACTACAACTTTGATATAAAGTTGGACTCTGGCTTGATATAGATTGAGCAAGAGAACTATAAGGTGCCTAAGGAGATCAAAGAATGGGTTGGAGATAAACCAAACAAAACCTTGATCAACCCACCTCCGTCAACCTCAAAACCTCAAAAAACCCCAAACAAATCTATATTGGCATGGACCTTACCACAAGCAAAATGAATGACATGGTTACTTTATTAACCCAGTTCTAAGATGTGTTTGCATGGTCTCATGAAGACATGATCGATTTGTCAACTGATATCATCATTCATCGCCTATCCATTAAAGATGGAATCAAGCCAGTCAAACACAAGCTCAGGCGATTGAAACTTGAGTGGAGTTTGAAAGTCAATGGAGAAATTATGAAACAATTCAAAGCTGACATCATCATGGTAACAAAATACCCTGAGTGGCTATCCAACATAGTTCATGTACCTAAACCCAGAGAAAAGGTGGGAGTATGTGTGGATTGCATGGATTTAAACAAAGTTTGTCTCAAAGACAACTTCTCGGTACCATTTATCCATATACTCATAGACAATACCGCTCAGTATGGCATGTACTCTTTTGTTGATTGATTTGATGGGTACCACCAGATCATGGTTGCTGAAGAGGACCGGGAGCAGACAACATTCATCACTCTTTGTGTCCTCATCAATGTCGTTGCTACCTATCAGCGAGCCATGATGGCTCTTTTCCATGATTTAAAGCACAAAGAAATAGAAGTTTATATGGATGACATCATTGTCAAATCCTGAAAGGAAGAAGACCGTATAGACCATCTCAAAAAGCTTTTTAACCGGTTGCGAAAATATAACTTGAAGCTAAATCCGGCCAAGTGTGCCTTTGGCGTCAAGTCAGGAAATTTTCTGGGATTTCTGGTAAGCCACAAAGGCATTGAGCTGGATCCTGCCAAAATTCTAGCCATCACTGAGATGCCCATGTCTCAACTAGAGAGGGAAATACGGGAATTTCTAAAAAGAATCAATTTCATTAGTAGATTCATCTCCAATCTCACACCAACTTGTGAGCCCATCTTCAAGTTGTTAAAGAAAAAGTCCTCCAAGAAATGAAATGAAGAGTGTCAAAAAGCTCCTATCTTGGTACCTCCAAGGGATGACGTTCCACTGTTTATGTACCTGTCGATCAATGACAATGACATGGGCTACATGCTGCGATAAAAAGACGATAAAGGCAAAGAAAGATCTATCTTTTATCTCAGTAATAGATTCAACAGCAGCGAGCATAAGTACACCTTGATTGAACAGATTTGTTGTGCATTAACATGGGCTTCCATGAGATTACAGCATTATCTCTGTACGAACCGAGAATTTCATGATTAAATAATTATTTCAATATATAAGAAGATGAATATTTACTTGAATATAAATATTGATGTGTAGTAAGACGAGTAGTTCAACTAATTTAAATTGAAATTATAAGTGTGAAGTTGTTATTAGAATTGAGAAATGCCTTGTGTGGCATGAGAAGGGAAATCTAAGTAATTAAACCAAGAGGAAGATTATGTGCCTTATGTATGATTATGTGAGTCCATATAAGGAATAAATACACTCTTAAACTTGTAATATCACCACTATAGAAGATAATTCATATCATATAAAACTAAGTGTGGTGATAGAAATGGGAACTAGCTTGAAGCTAAACCATTTTGGCACTGCCAGGGACCGGCGTAACTGCGCCCTCCTAGTAGTATAAACTGGCGCAGCTGCGCCAGTGGTCAGTCTGAGATATGTTAGTTTTATTGTAGCAGTGAAATGGAACATTATTGTTATGTGTGTGACATTAATAAAACCATATGATAAAAGTACATTATGTTAATGTAGGGTGCCAAGTAGTACAATGAAATCCCATGTGATCTTTAATACATAAATAATTAAAATAGCTGTGTATTCTAGAAACTGGGAAATGAATTAAATGTTTAAATAAACATTAATATTAAATAATGTTATTATGTGGTTATGGGAGTAGTAAAAATAATTATGGAAAATACCTGAACAATAATACCTAACTACGTTATTTTATTGCGTGCATTTAATGTACATGGATTATATGATGAAGGTACATAAATAATCCCTAATTTCCTAATATAGTAACTATTGTACATTAAAACACATTTATTATGCATAATAAGTGATCAGCTTAATTATACCCTATATTATGCATAATACTTAACTATAATACCCATTTAACTATAATAAGTGATCGGCTTAATTATACCCTATATAGTAACTATTGTACATTAAAACCCATTTAACTATAATAAGTGATCAGCTTAATTATACCCTATATTATGCATAATACTTAACTGTGTGTAATAACCGAATATACGACCAATAATTTTCCCTTTGTATTAAAGGTTGTTCTTCCCAGTCTTATAGTCAGAATTTGAATTATAATAATGAAATATTATGCCTTCAATATCTAATCGCTTTTTCGATCTAGCCGAAGCAATTGGTATTGACCTGACAATAATAATTGAGTTCTATTCTCGAACCTATCAAGTTCTAACAAATATTCATCTAGCCAGAAAGATTAGCTAAGACATATCTCAACGCTATCTTTGAATCTATGTCTATCCGAGTCAAATAGATTAAACAGCTTATAATTAACATATACATATTGGAAACAATAAGTATGTATCATCATGTGTTTAAATACAATGATTATTCAAGTGGGGTCACTTGTTTAACAAATTTTAAAAATTAACGAACAGAATATATTTATCTGGAATGTACAATAATATTGAATCGATAACCAATGATTAGATAGAATTCAAGAACTGGCATATCGACAAAAGTATAGATACATGAACAATAACAATAACCATAGAGTTCTGAATCTGGCTTACACATGTTCATTGCATAAAGTAAATGCAAAGGTTAGGTACTTGCCTGGTCTGCTGCTTACAGTTACACAACTTAGTTTTATCTTTTATGTCGAGACCTATTAGTAATAAGATCATTCTATCGATTAGAAATACATATCATAACACATAGTACTACTATTTGCAGTCAACGCATAGCCTAAGCACATTGTCACATAGCTATATCAGTCATAGGATTATAAACAAACACGTATCTAGTCAAATTATCTAAGTTTGGATCAGTTTTGAAGTCAATTTGGTGTACCGACAACTTTATCGGGTAATTATATAGTCTAAAACTCTACCACGTAGTTCAATATTCGTTTAGATATTATAAATATCAGTAGTATTATTTTTCATAGCCTTATAATAATTTTTAAATAATTATTATAATTAATCATGATTTTTTCAAACACTGAAATCATTATTAAATGATTTAAATATTAAACAACTCTATTATTATTAATATTAAATTAATATTAAATTATTAATGACACCATTGACAAAATATTAAAGTTATTTATAATAACTCAAAATATTTTTAAAACAATTTTATTACCCTTAAATAATTTTTAAAACATTAAAAATTATTTGTAAATAATTATCATTAATATTTAAATATTAATGTACTATTTACCAAAATATTAAAAGTCATTTATTATAACTTAAAAATATTTTAAAACCATTTACATCCTTTTTAAATGATTTTTAAATTAATGAACAATTTTTAAATTATTTATTTAATATAATTATTAAATAAATTTAATATCAAATTATTAATGAAATTTACCTTTAAATATTAAAAGTTGTATTTTATAATATAAAATATTATTAAACTCTTTATTTTCATTTAAAATGATTTTTATAATATTAAAATTATTTTTAAACTAATTTATTTAATATAAGTATTAAATAAATCTAACATAACAAAGACCACTTGACACACCAAATCTGTTCATAGAAAATGTATTCTAGACGTTGGGCTGTGTAGAGTAACTAACACAGAACATGCTTCAATCATCTACAATGTTTATACATCATCAAGATGCAAGATCAAAGGCCTTGAACAAGCTGTCAGAGCTGTTCTTCATTTTCTGGGTTACCTAGAAATGACGAACAGTTCGACTAGCTATATTTGGGCTTCCACAACTTGAAATATATGAAATGTTTTTGTGATTTAAAAGTTCTAGATTGTAGCCAACATGTAAGACAACAAATCCATTACACAAAATCACTCTAACAACATTACAATCATTAGATCCGGTACGGGCAAACCATGTCAGAAGACATGATCATCAATTTTTTGGGTTGCCCAGAAAACCGATTCCATGATCTTCTGCTTGGTTTGACCAACCACTATTTCTTTTCTGTTTATCATTTAGGTGATTTACAGTCATAGATGTGTAGTCCACATAACATATTACAAGATGAATACAACACAAATAACAAATCATCGAATCAATGTCAGATCCGAGTCCATGAAAAACTTGTCAGAGCGTTCTGGGTAACATTTGGGTTACCCAGATTTTGTTTGGTCATGGTCGGTCAACCGACTTTAACCTTGATTAACTTGCAATCTATGTATGATCTGGTCCTGCTTTAAGTTACAGAACAAAGACCACTTGACACACTACATAGATCAACCTTTAAAACACTAAAACACATAATCATCACAGATGTATGAGGACTGACATTTGATTGTCAGACACAAACAAAAATTTCCAGATTTTGTAAAACATCAAATCTGAGCCTCTAGATGTTATGGATCTAACATCTTGCAACCTAGATCATCTATATACACTACATATACAATGTTTAACACACAAAAACTAACATTTAACATTGCAACCAAGATCAGATTATAAATAAGATTTTATACCTTTCTTGAGCAAAACATGAATCTAAGGCTTTTGATTTGTTAGTGAATGAACTAGGGGCTAGATATGGGACTGAAATACTTGTCAATTTCGTGGGTTAGAGAGAGAGAGAGAGACTTGGTAGAGAGTTGGTGTACAAATGGGCTTAAAATGAACTTTCTCTCTTTTTCAATCTATATATATTAGGTTAGATGCAATGTATTGGGCTGGTTAATGACTGATATGTGTAGGTTTTCAGCACATGGGCAATCTCATTAGGTCACCCACTACATATTTTGGTAAGATTCACAAGTAATCTAATAAAGAAATAATAAAGGGCATTTTTGCCATTTGGCGTACAAATTTAATTGTCATTTGGTAACTTAGCAAACCCTTAGGATTTAACCCTTAGGGTTTAACCTTAAGGTTCCACAATTTAAATTTCTCTAAGATTTTTATTTAGGGTTAAAAAATAAAAATGTTAGTTTCCAAAAATAAAAATTAGGGTTTGGTAATTAAATAGATTTTCTAATTACACAAACTTACATAATAGGTTTAGGAATTCACTAATCACAGTTAGATTTCCAATATCGCAATTAGGTTTACCATTAAATAATTAGGGTTAGCAATTAGGGTTTTATGTATATTAATAATTAAGGTTTCCCTAATTAAAATTAATATCTATATTAACATTAATCACATAACACAATTTCTTACGAATCATAAACTCCGGTTTGAGTTTCAAATTAGGGTTTATTACCGTAATACTAGGGTTTGTCATGATACACTAAAATTGTTCCACAGATTAACCTTACACACATAACAAACATATTTATAGCACTTGAAAAATAATAAGATTATATTATTATTCCCATTTCTTATTCCAAATTCAGAATTAGGGTTTGAATTCCATATCTGATTTATCTTTTATATATACTATTATTAAGTTAAAATAATTCACTTAATTAATCTAAAATAAATTCATATAATAAAATAATTATTATAATTATTCTAATAATCATTACATATATTATTTAAATAATATAATAATCATATTTTCATGAAAAATAAATAATAAAAATATTTTTCTACAAAATTAATTATTATAAGAATATATTTTATAATTGTCAATAATTCTAAAATAAAATTATTTGTAAATATTCATGTAATAAATAAATTTTTATTTATCACATACATACATACACATTACCTTGCACATAGCCTTACCTTTAAAATAATAAAAAAATTATACGCAAAATTTCTTATTTAATTATATAAAAACTATAAGGTTATTACAGATTTTGAACGACTAGACTTGGAGATTAAGTATCCGATGAAAACCAACGAGCAATTATTTATAGTGACATCGAGCCCGACTTTATTGGGCAAAGTTAAAGAGGCACAGGAAATGAACGAAGATTGCAATAACATCAAGAAGCGATTGACTGAAGGTGATGAATTAAAATGTAAGATTAATAGCACTGGACATGTGAGATTTGAAGGATGAATTTGGGTACCGTTAGTACCAGAACTAAGAGAAGGGATTTTGCAAGAAGCACACAGTATGAGATATTCGATACACCCAGGAAGCACGAAGATGTACCAAGATTTGCGTCACCATTTTTGGTGGCCAAACATGAAGAGAGAGGTTGCGAAATGCGTAAGTAGATGTCTAACTTTTCAAAGAGTCCAGGCAGAGCACCAATGACCAAGCGGGTTCTTACAACCATTAGAGATTCTAGAATAGAAATGGGAGCATATCACAATGGACTTTGTGGTGGGACTTCTAGCAACACAGAAAGGGCACGACGCCATATGGGTGATTGTAGATCGTCTTACTAAGTCAACCCACTTTTTGCCGATTAATATTAAGTATAGTTTGGACCAGTTAGCCAAATTGTATGTCAAGAAAATTATCTCGAGGCATTAGGTGCCGGTATCAATTGTATCAAATAAAGATCCACGATTCACGTCAAACTTCTAGAAGAGTCTTTAGAATGGGGACACAACTACGAATGAGTACCGCGTATCATCCGCAAACCGATGGGGCAAAGCGAGAGAATGATTCAAACACTTGAAGACATGCTCTGAGCTTGTGTGATGGACTTCAAGGGTAGTTGGGACGATCACCTTCCATTAGTAGAGTTCGTGTATAACAATAGTTATCACGTCAGTATTAGAATGTCACCGTACGAAGCACTGTATGGGATGAAATATAGAACGCCTTTATGCTGGGAAAAAGTTAGAGAACGTCGACTGTTGGGACCTGAGTTGGTACAACAGACGATAGAAATCATCAAGGTGATAAGAGCCCGACTAGTAGTAGCTAAAGATCTCCATAAGACGTATGCGGACTTACATCGCAAGAAGAAAGATTTTGAAGTAGGAAGCTATGCATTTCTAAAAGTATCTCCTTAGAAATGGAAGATTCGTTTTGGGAAGAAGGGCAAGTTGAGCCCTAGGTTCATAGGACCGTTTGAGATTCTGAGGTAAGTCGGTGAAGTGGCGTACGATGTAGCGTTACCTCCTAAACTTGAGCACATTCATAACGTGTTTCATATGTCAGTATTGCAGCCGTATAAACCAGACTACAAGCACGTTATCTCCTATGAACCAATCCAAGTCGAGAAAGACTTATCGTACGAGGAAGTTCCTGTCCAAATATTAGATAGGGAGGAACAGAAGATGAGGAATAAAATCATCCATTCCATTAAGATTCTCTGGATTAATCACGCAGTCAAAGAAGCTACGTGGGAACTAGAAGAGAAAATGAGAGCAAATTATCCGTTTTTATTTGAGTGACCTTATTTTACAATTCTGAGGATGGAATTTTTATAAGGGGGGAGGGATGTAAGAACCGAGAATTTCATGATTAAATAATTATTTCAATATATACGAAAATGAATATTTACTTGAATATAAATATTGATGCGTAGTAAGACGAGTAGTTCAACAAATTCAAATCAAAATTATAAGTGTGAAGTTGTGATGAGAATTGAGAAATGCCTTGTGTGGCATGAGAAGGAAAATCTAAGTGATTAAACCAAGAGGAAGATTAATTGTGTATGATTATGTGATTCCATATAAGGAATAAATACACTCTTAAACTAGTAATATCACCACTATCGAAGTTAATTCATATCATATAAACCTAAGTGTGGTGATAGAAATGGGAACTGGCTTGAAGTTAAATCATTTTGGCACTGCCAGGGACCGGCACAGCTACGCCCTCCCATCAGTACAAACTGGCGCAGCTGCGCTAGTGGTCAGTCTGAGATAAGTTAGTTTTACTGTAGTAGTGAAATGGAACATTATTGTTATGTGTTAGACATTAATAAAACCATATGATAAAAGTGCATTATGTTAATGTAGGATACCAAGTAGTACAATGAAATCCCATGTGATCTTTAATACATAAATAATTAAAATAGCTGTGTATTCTAGAAACTGGGAAAGAAATTAAATGTTTAAATAAACATTAATATTAAATAATGTTGTTATGTGTTTATGGAAGTAGTAAAAATAATTATGAGAAATACCCGGACAATAACACATAACTGCGTTATTTTATTACGTGCATTTAATGTACATTGATTATATGTTGTGAGTGCATAAATAATCCCTAATTTCATAATATAGTAACTATTGTACATTAAAACGCATTTTTGGAAAGTATAGTAACTGAATTAAACTAGCTAATCACGTTGCTGGAAAATTAAACTCATCAGTTACACATATAGTACATGAACAGTGACCTAAGGCTAAAATACGTAACTTCCAAGCAAGAAATCATTGGCTATGGAGATGGCTGGTGGTGGGTTGTTAAACCACTCCTTCATCACCAATGTTTTCTCCTATTACATCATGAATTCAACCTCAACGCAATATAATTGCCCAGTCTAAGTTTCTTCTATAATAAATGGCAGACCAAATTTTCAATTTATGTTGCTTTGTTTTAGTTCTTGAAAACTCTGATAACTTGAGAGTGAGTGAGTTGTGGTCCGAAGAAGAGGTTAGCAAATTCAGAAGGAGGAAACTAAGTTTATTAATCTCCAAGAGGTATAAAATCTCAAGTTTTGTACTTAATTGGGTTTTTTCCAAGTTCTCAAAATTTCTAGGAATTCTTAGTAAATCAATGTGAATTAGCATGCCATAACGTGTTTAGAAAGTATGCTTATATATATGAACTCTTAAATGATGGATTGGAACATGTTTAAACTGAAAAGAATCAAAGTAGGATAAGGCTCTGTAAAATAGAGTCTATTTCTATTTCTGGTCCAGGCATGGCACAGTTGTGCCCTATTTATACTAGGGTGAAACGTAGCTGCGCCAGGCCTACACCAGACCTTTTATTTTCTGTTTCATTTATGTCTGTGCTAACTTGTTGGCACCTTGTTAGAGCTAGCATGTAAACTGTTTTAGCACACATATAAGCACATGCATGTAGTATGAACAAGTATAACAATGTTATTACTTATGATTGACGCAACACTTATGGTTTTTGAAATGAAAATTGTAGTTCAAAAGTGAACTTTCTCACGAAAACATCATGTGAGCATTCTAATTTTATAAACATGATGATATGGTTTATATTGACATGAAATGTAAGTCTAAATTAAAGTTATTAATCACACTAGCATGGATGATTGAAAGTTAAGACAATTTCAAAGATAAGGAACTTAAGACTTTTCAAAGTGAACTTAACCAAGACTTTTATCTTGTAGGTTCTGATCATTTGAGCATGTATATGTGGCTTTAATATATGTTTCAAATGCATTAGAGTTATATGTCGAGATGCCTTGTATATACTAAGTTGACTTAGGGTAAATTTCAAAGAAAGGGCGAATGTGAAAGCTAATGTCATCAAGTAATAAGTAAATTACATTAGGACCACGCAAGCATGTATATTAGGATTCATTATGACTATAGACATATTGGAATGAGCATCGTTTGGTTAAAGTATGGTTTTAATCTATGCACACATATTCATGAAAAAGAAATTTCTAAAATATGAACTATGTGAGTAAAGTATAAATGTGTTGTTTACACACAAGCATGACTACTGATTATCGTTTAGCCTTGTTATGTGATAACATGACTTTAATAGTTGACCGTTGAAGCATGAACTTGATTTTTTTACTTAAAGTATAAGGATGTCTGACATTGAATCTTATAACTTATAATTACGGACAAAACCTTGCAATATGTGTATCTTAAATTGTATTGCATGATTTAAATTGAAGTGCTATGTGTTCAAGCCTATATTGATACATAGAAACTAGATAATCTAAAGTTATTAAATATAATACACGATTAGATTGACTTATGTGAATTATGGGTTAGCCCAATGTGATGATTTGATTCTTATAATTGTAGACTCATATTAGTTTACACATACTAATTGGAAAGACCGACTTGTTACTGTAGCTGAGCAATCAGGCAAGTCTCCGAACTTCACTCTTTAGTTGTGCAAGTTCCTTAATTCTTACTCTTTTACTTGAGCAATTATCCGAACACTATTTTTATTGTGTTGCAAGTTCCCTAACTTTACTCAAATTTATATTGAGCAAGTGTTCTCGAACTTCACCCTTTGATTGTGCAAGTTCTCTACCTTACACAACTTTAAATATTATGCAAGTTGCTAAACTTCACTTATTTTTGTGAAAGTTTCCTATCCTTCTCATATTGTATTGAGCAGGTTATTGTTGAATTGAAAGTTATTCATTTAAGCTTGAAACTTTACTTCCAAGCATGCTATTAAGTGGTTTAATTACTTTACAATTAATCCACATCGATATTATTGATAATCGCACTTAGTGCACTTGAGTTAGTACAGTCTTGGACTTGTACATCATTTAAAGTTCTATAATTCTTAAACTGTGTCAGATAGAGTCTAAACCTTTGTTCAGTCAGACAAGTGTATGAAGTTTTATAAAAGCTATCCAAACCAATTGATGGTAAGGATTCTTAGACTAAAAGAACACCCCTTTTTTGATAGGGGAGTAGCCCATGTATCTAATATAAGATACATAGAGCAGATTTAAATGTTATGCATATACATGGTGTATGCGAGGTTGATCCCCTCAAGTACTTATTCTGTAGCCAGTAACCAAAGGGTCAATCAGCTATTGATTCCATTCGAGTTTTATAGTTCAAAGTCTACTTGACTATTAGTTATTATAAAACTAATCATTAACTTTGGTTTATTCATATTGTTGAATCATTCAGATATTCATATTATTGAATTCATTGTTAGATATTTTTTATTCATCACGATATATCCTTATTATTGTATTTAAACTTGCTGAGCAAACTTGTTGCTCATTCTTGCTATATCATGAATTATATTGTAGTTAAGCCCAAGACCTCAGGGAAGGACAAAGGTAAATGAAAGATGTAGGATAGTTGTGAGGAGCATGCTTTACCTTATGCCCAGTTTAAATTACTGTTATGTAATATGAACCCTAATAATTATTTTAGGGTATGTTTGTAAGATTGTATTAAAGTTATCGAATCTTGGAACTAGTAAAACCTTTAGAATGAACGACGTACGTTTATTATATTTCGCATTTTAGTTATCTTATGTTGTTTAGAGATAGATGTTTGTATTTTATCGTGACGACCGGACCGGGGTCAGAGGACCCAGATTCGGGGGTGTCACAATCTCCATGGTTACATAACTCATCTCATATTTTGCATAGATCCTATGAAGTATGTATTCATCAAACCCATGTTGAATTGCCAACTGTCAAAATGGAAGTTGATCCTCAAATAATTTGACATCATCTACGTGACCTGAAAGTCTATCGAATGTTAAGGAATTGCGGATCAACTGGCCGCAGCACCATCAGGGGATTTCAAACCTTTGGAAACATATTTCCCCGATGAAGGGGCAATGACAATTCAATAAATCCATCGGGAGGATACAGTCCGATCATGGAAAATGTATTTTGATGAAGCTGTAAACATGGAACGTGCCGGAGCAAGGGCAGTTCTGGTGTCTACTTTGGGAGAACAGTATCACGTTGCTATCAAGTTATAGTTTGTCAGCACCAACAACATAGATGAGTATGAAGGTTGTATAATGGGGTTGAAATTAGCCCAATCCATGGGTGTCAAACGGTTAGCTGTCTTTAGAGATTCCGAGCTGGTAATCAAATAAACCACTCGGGTCTATCACACCAAAGAATTGCATTTTTGCCTTACCATCGGCAAGTTATCAAGATGGTTTTAGAGTTTAAAGAAATATCCTTCTTCCACATTCCTCAAAATTGGAATGACTTTATGGATGCATTAACAACTTTGGCCTCCTTGATCAACATATCTGAAAGGGGGGGCATTCCAAATATCAAATTTACAAGCCAAAAGGAACCAGCCTTTGGAAATTACATCGGAGAAGTATCAGATGAACTACCTCCCATTCAACACCCTTGCTACCATTCCATCAAAGAGTATCTGTGAGATGGAATTATGCCCATTGGGATAAGCCAAGCAAAAAGAAAGTGGGTCCATATAATGGCCATGAAATTCTATCTAAGCAGAGACGCACTCTACAAAAGGGATGCGGGATTAAGCCTACTAAGATGCCTAGACAAAGACCAAACCCAGAGACTCATGGATGAAATCCATGGTGGAGTATGTGGCCCAAACATGACCGGTCCTCTACTTATCAAAAAAATCTTAAGAACATGGCATTACTAGATCTCTCTCAAAGCTGACTGTGATGATCACGATAGGACATGTTATCAATACAAAATTCATGGAAATTTTATCAACGCCCCTCCAAGGGAACTCCACAATATGAGTTCACTATGGCTCTTTTCAATGTGGGGAATGGATGTGATCGGGCCAATCAAGCCCAAAGCCAGCTATGATCATCGGTTTATCTTCACTACTATTGACTACTTCACCAAGTGGGTAGAAGCAGCCTCTTTTCCCAAAGTTACAAAAGAGGTGATCATTGTTTTCATCAGAAATAATGTCATTTGTTGATATGGACAACCGAAGGTGATTGTATCAGACAATGCCAAAAACCTCAACAACCAAATGATGGAGGAATTATGCAGCAAATTCCACTTCAAGTATCTCAACTCCGTCATCTATCGACCAAAGACGAATGGCGTTGTTGAAGCGGCTAGTAACAACATCAAGATGATCATGCAAAAGTTGTCCGCCAATCACAAATGATGGCCTGACTTGTTGCCTCTGACTCTATTAGCCTACAAAACGTCAATGGGCACTTCTACTGAGGCAACCCCCTACTCATTAACCTATGGCATGGAAGTATTGCTCCCCATAAAGGTATAAATGGAATCCTTAAGAGTGTTGAAAAATGATCGGATAGAGGAACTCCAATGGTTACAAGATCGGTACCACAATTATCTTCGATAGATGAAAGAAGGGCCACAACCATTTTCCTTGGTCAATTATATCAACAGAGGATTGTTCGATCCTACAACAAGAAAGTTCGGGTACGGTAGTTCAAAGAAAATGACTTGGTCTTGAAAAAGGTCCTTGATAATCAAGATAAATCTAAAGAAAAGATCGCCCCAAACTGAGAAGGCCCTTTCATTGTGAAGGAGGAATTGACAAGAGGAGCCCTCAGATTGCAAGAAATGGATGGCGAAGAATTTTCCCAGCTTATCAACTCAGACACCGTAAAAAGGTATTATGTCTGAAGTTACTTGCAAACCAACATCCTGGTTCTGGATCATCAATCCATCAGTCAATTCAGGTTTTCAAAACCTTTCCAAACCGCATCAGTTCTTACTCAGGTACGAACTATGCAGACCTGATCTCCCCTCGTCAATGGGAGTCTGTAGGCAGCCATTTATGGTGTGGTCTAACTTATGAGAAAAAGAAAAAACCCTTCACCATATACAACTTTCAAACCATCTTACTCAAGCTAGAACTACGCAGACCTGATCTCCACCAGACACGGGATTACGTAGGCAACCTTCTATGGTGCGGTCTGACCACAAAAAAAAATCAAAACCCCTTCAACTTTTTGAACCTTTTCACGCTAGGTTCGAACTACGCAGACATGATCTCCTCTTATCAATGGGAGTAAGTAGGCAGCCATTTATGGTGCGTTCTAACCCCTTTAAAATCACAAAACCCTTTTGTTAGTTCCCAAAGGGCACACAATAGATCTAGAAGGGGGGTTGAATAGATCCTTTTTGATTTCAAAAATCTATTTCATTTTAGTTTACATTGCTAAGTAAATAGCAGATGACAAACGTAAGAGTTATTTCAAACACAACGGAATAAGTTAAGGTTCCCCTTCATAGAAGTTATGTTGACCCTTTTTCTAGAGTTAGCTTAGATGTAAGTAGTAATCATGTTAATAGCAGTTATAGCAGTTATAGATTCATAATATAAATGATAGTATGTGTGACGCCCCCAAATCCGGGTTCCCTAACCTCGGGTTTGGAGCTCACAATCCATTATATATATCACATCTAACTACCCATTCATTAATGAAAAATATCGTTCATAATATTCCTTAATACAACTTATAACAATATCCCAGGTTAACTAACCTTGACATAACTTACATACCCTTATATAACCAAAAGGTTTACATAAATAATTACATAATACAACATAACCATTAAAAGTTGACACTAACTAATCCTGAACCTTGCCTTTACCTTTGTCCCTGTTAGAACCTTCTGCTACATCAACATTAACTGAAATATTTTATTTAAGCAAGGGCGAGCAACAAGTTTGCCCAGCAAGTTAAAATATACAACAAATGATATATATCATGAATAGAAGAGTCTAGCTTCTTTAGAACTTCAACAATAATAAAAAAAATTGAATTAGTTGAATAATAATTCAATCTCAATAATAAAACTTTCTCCCATTTCATACTGAATAACATATCAGAGATCAAAGAGTAAAATTCTTTCAAAGATTCAATAATATTCAATTGAATAAGAAGAATTAACAATACTACAACAATATTCAATAAAGTGGGATATACCCAGATTTAATGCTGAGTGATCACAAAAGGATCATGAACTACTAGAGGAATCATTTAGTTATTAAAACTAAATTATTCCACAAGAATATAAATTAGTTATTAAAACTAAACTATACTCTTCTGCAAGTACATGGAGTGGCCAACTCCTTTGTACCCTATATTATGCATAATACTCAATAATAGCGCATAGGTCGATTTACGACATTAAAATTTGTTCATCTCAGTCTTACATCACGAGTCCGTACCACATCAATATGGTTTGGATTACTTTCAAAGAAATACTATGATTTCAATAATTACTAACCATACTAATCTAGCAGAAACCAATGGCATAGATCTTCCAATAACAATAGAGTTCGTAATAAATAGAATATTTCATGCTTTAACAAATATTAGTCTCGCCAAAACAATTAGCTGAGACATGATTTATAAACAATTCAAATAATAGAACAAGAATCAATTGCACTATGTGTGAATTACAATAATCATTATAGATGTGAATAACTATCAATAATTATTCACTACCATGTTTGAAAAATACTAACTCAAGTTGAGTTAGGAACTTGCCTGATTCGTTGACTAATGCTACGCAATTTAAGTTAACTTCTTTTGTAAGACCTATCATTGAAAAAATTGATCTCTTAATTAGCATCACATATCTTACTCATAACAATTTAACATGAAATCACATAACCAATCATTAGTGAGTACACTGTGAGGACCCCAAATTTAGGTACTTGAAACCCGAACTCGGTTCTTCACGATACCATTTCTATGAGCGGAATAATACTAATAATAATAACAATAATATAAAAGATCAAATTAATTTACATAATTATCAGAGTCTAGCTCCCAAGTACGTAACCTTTAAACATTCATTACAACCCATGATAGATAATATATATATATATATATATATATATATATATATCATAATTGTCTTAATAACATTAAACTATTACATAACATAGTAATTCGTTCATTCAGCAACCTTCCCTTTTCCTTCGTTCTTAGTAGAGTTCTCTGGTCGTTCGCACTTAGCTGAAAACATTTAAATTAAGCAAGGATGAGCATTTGAGTGCCCAGTAAGCAATAACAATTATATATATATATATATATAAGATGAAAGGATTTAAATATTTTTTTTGTACTATTCTTCTACAACAAGTCAATAGTTGTGAAGTATTCTGGACCAATAATAATAACATAACAACTTTCTTTCAAATTTTTGAAACTACATAATGACTATAACTGGGGTTATGGTGACATGCCATGAACATTGTTTTCATTTTCGAAAAGGTTAAACAGAAATTCATCTGTAAACCGTCATAACTTACGGGCACGGGGGTGATCAGCCCGTTATGCCCTGCATTGATCAATACTACATTGCTAGAACGATATTATCATTCATCCTTTGTCCGCCGGAGCGCATAAAAATTTTCCCGTGTAGGGATGTTCATACATGTCTGGGTTCTAAATCAAAGGTTTTATCTTGTTCAACAATAATCTATAGTTCAATATATCTGTATACGGGTAATTGACAAAGGTATATCAACATGTGATTAAATACAATGATTATCCAAGTGGGGACACTTGTTTAACCACTTCTAGAAATTAACGAACAGAATATATATATCCGAATTATTATATACTAACATGTTGATATTCAATGAGCTTATATAATATAAAGTTCATAATCTGTACAATAATAATATAGTTTAGAAACATTCTTACTCACATCCATTGCATAAAGAAAATGCAAAGGTTAGATACTTGCTTGAAGTGCTGCTTACAACTTGTAATTAAGATCTATCGCTTATCTCACAACCTATCATTAATAAGATAGTTCGTTCGATTAGAACAATATACTATAACACGTAATACTGCTTATTACAGTCAGCACATACCCTAATCACATTGACATATAAATTTAACAACCATTGAATCACAAATAATCACTTATCTAATCACATTATCTAAGTCCAGATCAATTTCTGAAATATGTCAGTCTACCGACAACTTTATCGGGTAATTATCGAGTCTAAGACTCTATTTTATAACTTAACATCAGTACGTATCAGTCATTTTATTTTTAAATGACTCAATATAATTTTAAAACATTTATTATAATTTATCATAAATTTTCAAACATCGGAATCATATTAAAATGATTTAAATACTAATCAATTCTATTATCATTAATATTTAATTAGTATTAAACTATTAATGAAATCATTTCTAAAATATTAAAGTTATGTATAATAACTCAAAATACTTTTAAAGTATTAATATTACCCTTAAATAATTTTTAAAACATTTAAAATTATTTTTAAATGATTATCATTAATATTAAAGTATTAATGTTTCATTTATAAAAATATTAAAAGTCATTATTCATAACTTAAAATATTTTTAATTCATTTATATCCTTTTTAAATAAATTTTTTTAAAATTAATAAAACTATTTTTAAACTATTTATTTAATATAATTATTAAATAAATTTAATATCAATAATAATAACTTAATAATCATTAATATTAAATTATTAATGAAATTATCCTTTAAATATTAAAAGTTATATTTTATAACTTAAAATATTTTTAAACACTTTATTTTCATTTAATATGATTTTTAATATAATAAAATTATTTTTAATTAATTTACTTAATTCATTTAGTAAATAAATTAATTACCATTAATATTAATTTATTAATAAAATTTATCATAAAATATTAAAAGTCATTAAAAATAACTTAAAATATTTTCTTATATCATAATATAATTTTTAATGATTTTTCTAATATTAAAATCATTTTTAAATAATTTATTTAATATTATAATTAAATAAATTAAATACTTTTAATATTTCAAAAATATTAAATATTTATGAAATATAATAAAAATAATTAAAAACTAATTTTCAGAATTTTTGATAATTTTTAATAATTTATTTTGTATTTTTAATAATTAAAAACTAATTTTTTCTATTTAATAATTAATTTCTGAAAAATAGTATATTATCTGTCGCTAAAGACACCTATAGCGACAGAACCGTCGCTATAGGTGTTCTTCATGTTCTTGGCCAAACCCAGAAATTCATAGTCAGTTGCTAAGGTGCCACGTTTGACCAACAATTTCACCATGCTCCTACGGTGTTCTGGACAACCTAAAGTTGTTGGAGTGTAATATAAGTGTAATACTACCAATATCAAGCGATAATATGGCCATAATACAACAGATCAGAGAGTTATTAGCATCATAAAATCTTATCAGACGTGTTCTTGAGGTTCTGGGTTGCCCAGAAACTCAAGGGTCCTATTTTGGCGCTTTGGATCTTTGATTCTAGGATTAGTTAATTCGATCTAATACTTCCGACATGTAGTAGAGATGTTAAGGTACAAATATAAAGCATTATATCATATTAAAAACATCATAACTAAGAGATTTGATCCGGTCAACGAGTCGGTCAGGATCTGTTCTTGAACATTTCTGGGTTTTCTAGAAATGTTCTTGAGCAGTTTCGTCAACCCATATTTGACCAACACTCAAATCAAATCTGTTACGAATATAAGTAATATAAAGACTTTAGTATGTAATATTTATGTCAGTCTACAAGTATAACACATTAACATGATCAAAACACTTAACAGCAGCACGATCAAGCGCCTGCAAAGTGGCTGTCAGGCATTCTGGGCAATTCTGGGCTGCCCAGAAACAAAAACTAAATGGTCAACGCCTTTTGACCGATCACTACATCCGGTCTATTGCTTTCTAAGGTTCAAGCGTGATCTGGACTTATAGTCCTTATGTCAAACTATAATATCAATACCCTTATACATCATAACGGCTTAACAGCAGCGAGATCAAGGCCAGTCAAAGTCACTGCCCGAACACGTTCTTCAATTTTCTGGGTTTCCCAGAAAACTGATTTCGTGTTCGGTCAATGGACTTTGACCGTGAATAAGTTTTGATATATACGTTCAATGATCATGAAATCACTTTCAACCTACTACCAACATTACAGAGAACAACTTCTGACCTTTAAAACACAAAACAAATAAACAAGCACAGATCTACGAGGACTGACATTTGATGTCAGACAACAAAAACAAAAATTTCCAGATTTCTAAGATCTTCAAATTCGAGCCTCTAGATATTATGGATCTAACATCTATCAACCCAGATCATCATTAGACACTATAAACAACATATTCTAACACTTAAACATAACATCTAACACAGAATCGTTGGACAGAAATTTTAGGTTTCGTTTATACCTTCTTGAGCAAATCTTGATTTCTGGCTTCTGATGTTTGTTAGGGATTTTCGTGGGGCTGTTCTTAGGGACTGATATAGCTTATAATTTCAGAGGTTTGAAGTTTGAGAGAGAAGGTTTAAGTGTTGGACAAAATGTAAGTGAACAAATGAATTTTCTCTCTCCTAGATCTACTTATACTAGTCTAGATGCATGTAATGGCTGATGCAAGAGGTTTGTGGCTGTCATTTTGAGCATGTGGAGTTGGTAAGGTTGTTCAACAACTCAAAATATGGAAAGATTTGCAAGTTATCTCATGAAAATATCCAATGAGGGGTATTTTAGTAAACTAATAAAATAATTTAAGGGTATTCTTGTCCATGACACTTGAATCTAGATTCTAATCACTAGATTTTAAACATTAAGGTTTCCTAAATAATTTCTAGGGTTTGAGCAATTTTAGCAAAAGTCTAGGATTTCTAATTTAGGGTTTGCTCAACATAAAATAAAAATTTAATAACTTTTAGTTTCTAAAATTTTGAAATTAGAATTTTCTAATTATGATTAATTTTATAATTACCTTATACAGGAACATTAGGGTTTAAATCATATAATTATCATTAACTTTGCTAAAATAGCAATCAGGGTTTACAAATGGTAATTAAGTTTTATAATTTCTAATTAGGGTTACTAATTATAGAAATTAGGATTTCTAGAAATTAATATTTCAAAATGTTAACTAGGGTTTACCTAATTATGCATAAAATCACATAACATCGCTACATAATAATCTCGAACTCATAATTGAGTTTCAAACTAGGGTTTAACACTTAAAATAGGGTTTTTAATAAATTTATTAGGGTTTCTAAAACTTTAATTAGGGTTTACTTAATTAATCACTTAATACACAACATAAAATATATAACATAGTTATATCACAGTCTTAATCTCATAATTCACAGTTACCAAAAAGCTTCGAACTCGTATTCAAGTTTTAAATTAGGGTTTTGAAATTAAATACCATAATTGACCAATTATCATCAATACGTACATGCAGTACATATTCATAGCACTGAAAAATCAAAATATAATTAATATTATATTCTTAATCTCATACCTTGGCAATAATCCAAAATTAGGGTTTGGATTCCATATCTGATTTATTCTTCCTATTTAACCTTAATAATTAAGGTAAAATAATTAACTTAATAATTTGTACTAAAATTCATATAATAAAATAATTATTATAATTATTCTAAAAATCTGTTCATATATTATTTAAATAATATATGATTATATATTTTTATGGAAAATAATTATTAAAATATTTCTACCATAAATTAATTATTATAAGTATATACTTTTTAATAATCAATAATTTTAAAATAAATTCATTTGTAAATAATTATGTAATAAATATATTTTTACTTACCACATAAATACATATACACATAATCTTGTACAAATCCTCATCCTTAATATAAAAAAAAAAAATTTATTCACAAAATTTCTTATTTATTTATATAAAAAAATATCGGGTTGCTACATTCACCCTCCCTTATAAAGATTCCGTCCCCGGAATCACCGTTTTAAAACCTATACATACACGGTCACATAGCGTACACAATCATTGTAAGTAAATCTCGATCAACTTTGATCGAACTGATCTTTAACTATTGACACAAAGCTTGTCTTTCTGATTACACAGAAAAATTGGTTTCTAACAGAACTCAAATTCCTCCTCAAAATTTCTTTATAAACTAATTTTACTATATATAGGAAAATCATGCATAAGAAAATAAAAAGGCATATGAATAATACCTGGAATTCCAGTGCCAGCTGTTGCCGTGTCCTGAACTATCATGTTGTAGACCCTTGCTGTAGATTTTGTTGGCTTGCTTGACAAAGTCGGTCCCGTGATTGCTAACGTTCCACTGCCAGTGCCCATATTCACACTTCCTGTCTCCACCCTCCTTTTTGGACAATCTTTCACCCTGTGCTCTGTCGATCCGCATATAAAACATCCACTATTCATCCTAGGATTGGGGCAGTTGGGAGAAATATGGCCCTCCTGCCCGCACTTATAGCAAACAAATTTTCCTTGCAAACACTCCCCCGAGTGATTCTTCCCACATGTCTTACATGGCACTATCTGTTTCTTAACACCTTCCTGTTTCACTTGTACACTTGCAAAACTGCTCACCTTCCTTTTACTATCTCCACTCCTGCTCCCACTATTAATTTCCACCTTCCTAGCTCCTTCTATCTTACCCTTATTCTTCCTCTCCTTATTGTAAAGGCTTATGGCCCCACTTCCCTCCTCAGCTATGATCGCTTTCTCCATGAGTGATGCAAATGTAGGAATTTGCAACACCGCCACTTTGTTATAGAGCCAGGGTTTCAATCCCAATTCAAACCTTCTAGCTTTCCTAGCCTCCGTATCAACTTGATGCTGAGCAAACCTAGCTAACTCATTGAATTTGGCGGCGTATTCAGACACCGTCATATTCTCCTGCTTCAACTCTAAAAATTTAACCTCCATCCTCGCCTGCATACTTGGTGAAAAATAATTTTTGAAAAACAAAGTTTTAAATCTATCCCATGTGACTACACCTTCTCCTGCCCTAGCCTGATTCGCTTCCCACCAAAAATTTGCTTCCCCCTTCATCATGTAGGTGGAAAAAGCAGTTTTTTGCCCCTCATCTACCCTAGCTACCATAAACGCTTTTTCAATTTCCTTAACCCAAGTTTGAGCTTCTACAGGGTCAGTTGTACCTTTGAATTCTAGTGGTCCTACAGCCTTAAAGTCTTTGAAGTTCGCTAAGCGGTTGCCTGGCTGGTTTTCAGCGACTGGTATTCCCTGTTGCATAGCCTGAGCTATCATGTTCGCAAATTGCCGCATCGGATCTGGTTGTTGTTGTCCCTCAACGTTGTTGATAGATTTCTCTGCCCTTTGATTGCGAGTTCGACGTCTTGGCGGCATTATCTAATTGAAAAAAATCATAATTTAACTTACATTCTAAACCTTATCACATAAGTTTAATATTTTAAACTTATTTCATCATTTCTCAAACATAGATTCGTATTCATTTAACGAATATTTTACATAGCACAAAATGCTTTGAACTTCAGCTATCCCTTTATGACCTCAAAAGTCGGGATTTACAGTCTTGACTTAATACAAAAGTTGGAAACATTACATTACACAAGCATACTTATCATATGTATTACATTAAACACTCTTACACAACAGAACCTATACTACCTATTTATTACACCTTTTCCTTGGACATTCTCTCGCCTGATGACCTTCTATACCACAGACATAACATGCTCCTTTTTTGTAGTCAGGACAGTACGGAGTGGTATGTCCTTCATAGCCGCAAAGATAACATATTCTTTTCCATTTCTTCTTATTGGATTTTCCTAAGTCATGGTCTTCTATCTTTCTTTTCCCCTTCTTATCCGGAGCTGCACACGATGTGCTGCTTGTGGCTCCCATCTGACCAATTTGGATTTTAAGCTTATCTTGTCCTTCCAATGTTTCCATTAACGTTTGACGCAACTGACTATTCAACAGCCTTTCTATCTCCCACAGTCTTTCCAGAGAAGAAACCTTGTTCTTCAGATTCTGCACCTCTGTTGATGCTTGATCAGCTCCAACTTTAGTGTCTGAATCGCTATCTGTCAGCTCCACCATCTCCGGATCTGGTACTATATTTTCTACAATAACCACATCTTCTGAGTTATTTTCATTGTGAGCCTCTATTTCAGTTATCGGCTTCGATATTGGCTCCTTTTTTACGATCCAAGGGTAATCGAATCCTTTTTCACCTGACATCTACACACATAAGTTATCCTAATTAGCATATAGTATATACACACAACAAATAAGAGTTTTATACAAGTTATCTTTTATTTAGTTTGACGATGAATTTAGTCAATTCATCTCTTTTTAAACTCTATATGAGTTATTTATATTTTCAACGTTTCCCTCTGTTCTAAGGTTATAGCCTAAGGTCTAACCCACCTAAGGTTTCTAACCCTATAGCTCTGATACCAACCTGTGAGGACCCCAAATTCAGGTACTTGAAACCCGAACTCGGTTCTTCACGATACCATTTCTATGAGCGGAATAATACTAATAATAATAACAATAATATAAAAGATCAAATTAATTTACATAATTATCAGAGTCTAGCTCCCAAGTACGTAACCTTTAAACATTCATTACAACCCATGATAGATAATATATATATATATATATATATATATATATATATATATATATATATATCATAATTGTCTTAATAACATTAAACTATTACATAACATAGTAATTCGTTCATTCAGCAACCTTCCCTTTTCTTTTGTTCTTAGCAGAGTTCTCTGGTCGTTCGCACTTAGCTGAAAATATTTAAATTAAGCAAGGATGAGCATTTGAGTGCCCAGCAAGCAATTGCAATTATATATATATAAGCTGAAAGGATTTAAATATTTTCTTTGTACTATTCTTTTACAACAAGTCAATAGTTGTGAAGTATTCTGGACCAATAATAATAACATAACAACTTTCTTTCAAATTTTTGAAACTACATAATGACTATAACTGGGGTTATGGTGACATGCCATGAACATTGTTTTCATTTTCGAAAAGGTTAAACAGAAATTCATCTATAAACCGTCATAACTTACGGGCACGGGGGTGATCAGCCCGTTATGCCCTGCATTGATCAATACTACATTGCTAGAACGATATTATCATTCATCCTTTGTCCGCCGGAGCGCATAAAAATTTTCCCGTGTAGGGATGTTCATACCTGTCTGGGTTCTAAATCAAAGGTTTTATCTTGTTCAACAATAATCTATAATTCAATATATCTGTATACGGGTAATTGACAAAGGTATATCAACATGTGATTAAATACAATGATTATCCAAGTGGGGCACTTGTTTAACCACTTCTAAAAATTAACGAACAGAATATATATATCCGAATTATCATATACTAACATGTTGATATTCAATGAGCTTATATAATATAAAGTTCATAATCTGTACAATAATAATATAGTTTAGAAACATTCTTACTCACATCCATTGCATAAAGAAAATGCAAAGGTTAGATACTTGCCTGAAGCGCTGCTTACAACTTGTAATTAAGATCTATCGCTTATCTCACAACCTATCATTAATAAGATAGTTCGTTCGATTAGAACAATATACTATAACACGTAATACTGCTTATTGCAGTCAGCACATACCCTAATCACATTGACATATAAATTTAACAACCATTGAATCACAAATAATCACTTATCTAATCACATTATCTAAGTCCAAATCAATTTCTGAAATATGTCAGTCTACCGACAACTTTATCGGGTAATTATCGAGTCTAAGACTCTATTTTATAACTTAACATCAGTACGTATCAGTCATTTTATTTTTAAATGACTAAATATAATTTTAAAACATTTATTATAATTTATCATAAATTTTCAAACATCGGAATCATATTAAAATGATTTAAATACTAATCAATTCTATTATCATTAATATTTAATTAGTATTAAACTATTAATGAAATTATTTTCAAAATATTAAAGTTATGTATAATAACTCAAAATACTTTTAAAGTATTAATATTACCCTTAAATGATTTTTAAAACATTTAAAATCATTTTTAAATGATTATCATTAATATTAAAGTATTAATGTTTCATTTATCAAAATATTAAAAGTCATTATTCATAACTTAAAATATTTTTAATTCATTTATATCCTTTTTAAATAATTTTTTTTTTTAAAATTAATAAAACCATTTTTAAACTATTTATTTAATATAATTATTAAATAAATTTAATATCAATAATAATAACTTAATAATCATTAATATTAAATTATTAATGAAATTATCCTTTAAATATTAAAAGTTATATTTTATAACTTAAAATATTTTTAAACACTTTATTTTCATTTAATATAATTTTTAATATAATAAAATCATTTTTAATTAATTTACTTAATTCATTTAGTAAATAAATTAATTACCATTAATATTAATTTATTAATGAAATTTATAATAAAATATTAAAAGTCATTAAAAACAACTTAAAATATTTTCTTATATCATAATATAATTTTTAATGATTTTTCTAATATTAAAATCATTTTTAAATAATTTATTTAATATTATAATTAAATAAATTAAATACTTTTAATATTTCAAAAATATTAAATATTTATGAAATATAATAAAAATAATTAAAAACTAATTTTCGAAATTTTTTATAATTTTTAATAATTTATTTTATATTTTTAATAATTAAAAACTAATTTTTTCTATTTAATAATTAATTTTCGAAAAATAGTTTATTATCTGTCGCTAAAGACACCTATAGCGACAGAACCGTCGCTATAGGTGTTCTTCATGTTCTTGGCCAAACCGAGAAATTCATAGTCAGTTGCTAAAGGTGCCACGTTTGACCAACAATTTCACCATGCTCCTACGGTATTCTGGACAGCCTAAAGTTGTTGGAGTGTAATATAAGTGTAATACTACCAATATCAAGCGATAATATGGCCATAATACAACAAATCAGAGAGTTATTAGCATCATAAAATCTTGTCAGACGTGTTCTTGAGGTTCTGGGTTGCCCAGAAACTCAAGGGTCCTATTTTGGCGCTTTGGATCTTTGATTCTAGGATTAGTTAATTCGATCTAATAGTTCCGACATGTAGTAGAGATGTTAAGGTACAAATATCAAGCATTATATCATATTAAAAACATCATAACTAAGAGATTTGATCCGGTCAACGAGTCGGTCAGGATATGTTCTTGAACATTTCTGGGTTTTCCAGAAATGTTCTTGAGCAATTTCGTCAACCCATATTTGACCAACACTCAAATCAAATCTGTTACGAATATAAGTAATATAAAGACTTTAGTATGTAATATTTATGTCAGTCTACAAGTATAACACATTAACATGATCAAAACACTTAACAGCAGCAAGATCAAGCACCTGCAAAGTGGCTGTCAGGCATTCTGGGCAATTCTGGGCTGCCCAGAAACAACAACTAAATGGTCAACGCCTTTTGACCGATCACTACATCCGGTCTATTGCTTTTTAAGGTTCAAGCGTGATCTGGACTTATAGTCCTTATGTCAAACTATAATATCAATACCCTTATACATCATAACGGCTTAACAGCAGCGAGATCAAGGCCAGTCAAAGTCACTGCCCGAACACGTTCTTCAATTTTCTGGGTTTCCCAGAAAACTGATTTCGTGTTCGGTCAATGGACTTTGACCGTGAATAAGTTTTGATATATACGTTCAATGATCATGAAATCACTTTCAACCTACTACCAACATTACAGAGAACAACTTCTGACCTTTAAAACACAAAACAAATAAACAAGCACAGATCTACGAGGACTGACATTTGATGTCAGACAACAAAAACAAAAATTTCCAGATTTTTAAGATCTTCAAATTCGAGCCTCTAGATGTTATGGATCTAACATCTAGCAACCCAGATCATCATTAGACACTATAAACAACATATTCTAACACTTAAACATAACATCTAACACAGAATCGTTGGACAGAAATTTTAGGTTTCGTTTATACCTTCTTGAGCAAATCTTGATTTCTGGCTTCTGATGTTTGTTAGGGATTTTCGTGGGGCTGTTCTTAGGGACTGATATAGCTTATAATTTCAGAGGTTTGAAGTTTGAGAGAGAAGGTTTAAGTGTTGGACAAAATGTAAGTGAACAAATGAATTTTCTCTCTCCTAGATCTACTTATACTAGTCTAGATGCATGTAATGGCTGATGCAAGAGGTTTGTGGCTGTCATTTTGAGCATGTGGAGTTGGTAAGGTTGTTCAACAACTCAAAATATGGAAAGATTTGCAAGTTATCTCATGAAAATATCCAATGAGGGGTATTTTAGTAAACTAATAAAATAATTTAAGGGTATTCTTGTCCATGACACTTGAATCTAGATTCTAATCACTAGATTTTAAACATTAAGGTTTCCTAAATAATTTCTAGGGTTTGAGCAATTTTAGCAAAAGTCTAGGATTTCTAATTTAGGGTTTGCTCAACATAAAATAAAAATTTAATAACTTTTAGTTTCTAAAATTTTGAAATTAGAATTTTCTAATTATGATTAATTTTATAATTACCTTATACAGGAACATTAGGGTTTAAATGATATAATTATCATTAACTTTGCTAAAATAGCAATCAGGGTTTACAAATGGTAATTAAGTTTTATAATTTCTAATTAGGGTTACTAATTATAGAAATTAGGATTTCTAGAAATTAATATTTCAAAATGTTAACTAGGGTTTACCTAATTATGCATAAAATCACATAACATCGCTACATAATAATCTCGAACTCATAATTGAGTTTCAAACTAGGGTTTAACACTTAAAATAGGGTTTTTAATAAATTTATTAGGGTTTCTAAAACTTTAATTAGGGTTTACTTAATTAATCACTTAATACACAACATAAAATATATAACATAGTTATATCACAGTCTTAATCTCATAATTCACAGTTACCAAAAAGCTTCGAACTCGTATTCAAGTTTTAAATTAGGGTTTTGAAATTAAATACCATAATTGACCAATTATCATCAATACGTACATGCAGTACATATTCATAGCACTGAAAAATCAAAATATAATTAATATTATATTCTTAATCTCATACCTTGGCAATAATCCAAAATTAGGGTTTGGATTCCATATCTGATTTATTCTTCCTATTTAACCTTAATAATTAAGGTAAAATAATTAACTTAATAATTTGTACTAAAATTCATATAATAAAATAATTATTATAATTATTCTAAAAATCTGTTCATATATTATTTAAATAATATATGATTATATATTTTTATGGAAAATAATTATTAAAATATTTCTACCATAAATTAATTATTATAAGTATATACTTTTTAATAATCAATAATTTTAAAATAAATTCATTTGTAAATAATTATGTAATAAATATATTTTTACTTACCACATAAATACATATACACATAATCTTGTACAAATCCTCATCCTTAATATAAAAAAAAAATTTATTCACAAAATTTCTTATTTATTTATATAAAAAAATATCGGGTTGCTACATGCACTATACTATCTTAGACTTAACACTTACCCGTTCATTTATAAGTTCGTAATATAACTTGACAAACTATTTATGAACTCAGTTGACTTAATATATCATTTCAGTTTCTATTTCAGCAAGCTAAAACAAAACTGATTTCACTTCTTGACATTTCAGTTTTTCTTTTCAGCAACCTGAAATGTTCATTTCGGGAAGCTAAAATACACTATTCACGAAAATATGAAATCAGCTTATTCTTTTCTAATCTTTTGGCCAATCATAAATACATATATTCCATACACAAAAAGTATTTTTCTGGAATTTTTCAACTCCCTCAAGTATTTTTCAAAAATCAATTTCTAGTTAATTCCTTAAGAAATTAGCTACCTCATACTTAATTCCAAAAATTCCCAACTCTTGGTGGGATCTTACACATGTTAACGTGAGCTTACAACTTAAATTTCAAGGCCATCGGAGTTATACAACTCCGGTTATAGCGATTTTCGTCGGGAAAATACTAAAATTGAAATAGTCATAACTTGCTCATTCTAAGTCGGAATGAGATCATTTTTGGACACAACCTACTTTATCCCATATATTTTCATCCACCAAAAGGCCAGATTTTATCTCATTAAATAAGTGGCCGGAACATCCCTTCCAATTTCTCGGCAGCAGCTTTTTAAGCATTTTCTTATTTTTTATCCTTTACCAAAATCATTCCACACGAAAATCTACAAATCCTTTTTAAGTGATTCCACTTGGATATATTAGAGGACTCATATATCTAACTCCAGAAATTGGCCACACTAAAAAATTCAAAGTAGAATGAGAGATATGGTCATTTCCATATCATACTTTGTTTTCTCAAAAATCTATTTTTCAACTCTTTATGTTTTGTATGAAAACTTTCATGATCTCTCATAAAACCAACATAACTCATCATATTAACTCAAAATAACTCATATACTCATGGATCTAACATGATCCATAGTTTAATTCACCAAATAATCAACAATCATAAGATCAAGCACAACAAAAGCTAAGAAAAATTGGATTTTCTAACTTTTGAAAAACCTAACTCATATTTCTTAGTTTAGATTACACTTTTGATCTACAAAAGAGTTGGATCTAAACATAAAACACTTTTAAACACCAAGATCTAAGGTTTTAAGCCTCAAGATCATAGTTTTACAAAAATCAAAACTCAAATCATCACAAAGAGAAATTAAACTATAAAAGTAGGGATTTCTTTATACATTATCTTGATTCCTCTTCTTCTTCTTTCTAATACTTAGATTATGGAACATGGAAACTTACAAAACTCTCCCTCTCTCTCATCTTCTCTCTTGACCGAAACCTCTTGCACTCTCTCTCTCTCTCTCTTACTTTGTTTTGTTCTTAGCTCTCTAGGAGTTGAAAGTAAAGAAAAACTTTTGCTAGATAATTAAATGAGGTATTTATAATGGGGAAAAATATAATATATGTATGTGTATAATCTTCCAAGATCTCTCGTTCTTCTCTCTCTTAGTCATTAGTGGTTGCTTGTAGCCTTAGCCAAATGTTGATTGCAAGATTGGCTATAAGTGTTGGTTTAATAGAAACTTGACACATGTGAAGAGTTGGTGTGAGTTAGTAAAATGAAATCATTACACCACATCCTTGACTTCTCTCTCTCTCATATAAATTGTTTCTTGCAAGATTAACTAAATGTGTTGTTTCCATTAAGTGGATGACACCTAATCCAAGTTGTTCACCCACTAAAGTAGGATAATCATTACATCACTCCCCCCCCCCTTTTTTCTCCTCTTCAACTTCCGGCCATGTAGCCTTTCTTTTGACAAAATATTGTTTCCTTTTATGCCTTATTTAACTTGCTTAATGTCCAACATATCCCCTCCCACTTGGCTAAAATTTGGGTCACTCCTTAATTCGTTGGGCTAACAATAAATACTCTATTGGACTTAAAATTTAATTCTTTGGGCCATGTTAATCAACATAGTCCAATACTTATTAATTTTTATTCATTCCCCATTATTTAATTAGGGTTCCCTTACACACATTAGTGAGTTAATTTCTTACTCATCTATCTTTAGTTTCATAACCCAATTAGACTTGCTATCCTTAGGTTATAAAATTAATTAATGGAGACGTATAAAATAAATCTCTAAGGATTAGTATATGTTTTTATATACTATCATTCTCTTAAATCATAAACCATTAGGTTATTTAATTATCATACCTAACATATGTATTAGGTTACATAACCTTATTCTTCATCTCTTTACAAAATAAATGTACACACATTATAAAATACATATTTACGCAATCACGTACCTAATTCACATATGTCCTAACATATTTCTCCTAGTTTATTAACTTATTATCATAAATTGACTTAATAAGTTATAAACACATACATACTCATACCAATAATCAATTACTTAAGGATTGTAAATCCTTTTAATTTAGTAATCAAGGCTAACATTCAAGCTATGTTAATTTCTAACATAACTTTCATTACTCTTCCTTGAAAATGATTAAGTATACTTCTTAGTTAAAAAATTTAACTATCTAGCTTAATTATCATGTACACTTATATGATTCAAATACTTTCATTAAAAAAAAAATTATTCAAAAATTTTGAATTATGTGAAATTCCGGGTTCTCACATTCTCCCCTCCTTATAAGGATTTCGTCCTCGGAATCACCGCTTTCTTACTCTCTAATATCTTTTAAAGTTGTATCATCAATTCATTTATATCAACACAATATTAATTTGTGTTTCATATACTAACTTGTGACTTAGGATCTATAAAAGAAAACCATTCACAGCTATATCTACCCAATATTTCTCGCGTAATTCATTTATTCAACTAAATCATTACCTGTCACCACCTCCCAGGCAACTACTGTATCTTGCAATGTCATGTTGAACGTGCGTGCTGTCGATCATTCCAGCTGAGCAGTTTCTTTGTTCGCCAGTGTTCCATTGCTGTTTCCTCTATTGTTGCTTCCTCTTTCTGCATTCTTTTTTGGACAATTACGAATTTAATGTTCTAGCGATCCACATGAAAAATAACCTGATATCTTCTTTGGACTTGGACAATTTGGAGAGATGTGTCCCTCTTGTCCATAGTTAAAACACACTCCTTTTCCCTTCAAAAATACTCGCTGATGCTTTTTACCGCAATTTGCACATGCCTCACCTTTCTTTCTATCATCTCCTGACTTGTCTCCAGATTCAGTATTGTCCTTCCACTTACGCTTATTAGAGTTACTTCCTCCACTGCTACCTCCTTCATTTGTCTTTTTCTTCTTCTCTTGATGATACCTTGACATAGCTTCACTTCCTCCTTCGGCGATGATTGCTTTTTCCAACAGGGCCGAAAATGTCTTAATCTGCAATACAACTAACTTACTATATATCCCTGGCTTCAGTCCATTTTCAAACCTTCGCGCCTTTCTTACTTCAGTGTCCACCTAATGCAGAGCAAATCTCGCTAGTTCGTTGAATTTGGCGGCGTATTCTGTAACCGAGATATTCTCTTGCTTCAACTCCAAAAAGTTTACTTCCATTCTTGCTTGCATACTTTCTGAGAAATAATTTTCGAAAAATAACTCCTTAAACCTTGTCCAAGTTACTACTGCTGTACCAGCTCTAGCTTTGTTTGTCTCCCACCAGTAATTCGCCTCACCCTTCATCAAATAGGTAGCAAAATCTATCTTTTGCTCCTCCGCTACTCTAGAAGTAACAAAAGCTTTCTCCATCTCATTTACCCATGTCTGGGCTTCTATAGGGTCAATGGTTCCCTTGAATTCCGGCGGTCCTACGGCCTTAAAGTCTTTAAAGTTAGCTAATCAATTAACTAGTCGATTTCTTGCTGCTGGGGCTCTAGTTTACATAGCTTGAGCTAACATGTCTGCGAAATTCTGCATTGGATCATCTTGATCTCCTTCATTATTCACAGACCACTCCTCCCTTTGGCTACGATTTTGTCGGCTTAGCGGCATTATCTAATGAAATAAAGACTTACATTAATTCTTTGTCTTTATGCAACATCTTATTAATAGTAGTCAAAATTTTAAACTTAAACCAATTTCAGCTTCCTGGATTATTTAATCCAACTTACTGAATTATCAAATTCTTCAAATAATCATCTTAATAATTTAATTCTCATAATTTAATTACTTATTCAAACATATAATCATATCATTGCATTTATATTCATGCAAATAGTATATAGTACTTTTCAGTACATAGTGCAAACTACTACAAACGATTACTATCCCCATGTGACAAAAGTCGAGATTCATTACTTCAACTTTACACAAAAGTTGAGACATAAAAAAATTATCTTGATATTCATACCAAAGCAAATAATATACTCCAAAAGATTATACTCATAACACTTAATCTTTCTTCCGTCCAGTTCCTCCATCTGCCTTCTTTTTAGGACAAGTCTTAACCCTATGACCCGTTCCACCACATGCAAAACATCCTCTTTTCTTTGGTTTAGGACAATTTGGTGATAGATGTCCTTCCTGACCACAATTATAACACATATTCTTACCCCACATACATTCCCCCGAATGGTTCTTTCCATACTTTTCACATGCTTGTTTCTTCTTTGAATGCGAATTCTCTGAGTTGTTATCACTGTCATTGTTCTTTTTCCTTTTATTACATTTCTTTTTCTCACTTACATCTTTAGATGATACATTACACTTAACCCTTATTCTATTGACTTGTGCCTTCAGATTATTTCGTTCTTCTGTCATCTCGCGTAATGCTCTTTCTATCTTCCATAATTCCTCCAGGAGAAGTACTTTAGTCCTTAAATCTTGAACTTCTGTAGATGCTTAACCTTCTTCGATTTCTACTTTTCCTTCTTCCCCATCTTTGATCTTTATTTCTTGGTCCACCTTAGTTTCTTTGGAATATACTTCTTCCTCTTCATCCAGCTCCATCTCGGGGTACTCGTCATGATCTTTTGCTAAATTTACCACATGTTCGTCTCTTAAAACTTTCTCAACTGACTCACTCTGAGCTGGCACCTCGGCTAATGGCATTGGTGCAGCTGCTAACTGTGACGCCCCCAAAATTAGATATACATCACCCATCTTGGGTCGTCAGATACATAGTACAGAATACAAATACAACTGATTAATACATCTGTCGTGTACAATACGACAAAACATAAACTGTGAGTTTGAATACAAATATTATCTTCTAGAGAGTATTCATACTCAAAAGGAGTCCTCATTACATTTATTAACACACCATTACATAGAATAGTGAGGACTACTAACTAATACTATCATTCGGACCATCACTCCGTACCCCGACTTGTCCCAGCTACGTTCTCATTTCCTGAAGAGAACAGTGAAAGAAAGGGTGAGCTCAACTAGCCCAGTAAGAAATATTATGACTAAGATAATGCAGAATAAATTATCATTAGCCTTCAACGATGTTAAACTGATAAAATATAATAGACATCAAGTTTAACTGTAGCGGAACAAGCCATCCATTAAAAGAGTCAAGTAGAAAATAAACTCTACTATCTTTTATGATTTAAAAAGTTTTTCAACACTGTAATCGCTGAGACTCAGCTTAATAAAATAATCCACATCATCGAATCACCCCTGCACTACGGCCAAGGATATTCGTGTATTCATTAATGGTCATGATCATGCCAACAACTGTCCATCAATGCACTACGGGCCAATGAGGACTTTTACCACATCATTTGTAACATTACGGTCATGATTATACCGAATAATCCCTGGTCATAATCATGCCAAGTCCATCTATGCAATACAAGCCACAGATGACTTTCAACATTTTATAAACATGAGGATGACGACAATGATATAAGAATTCAATAAAACAAGTTCAAGAATTAATTTATCCAGGAATTAACAACGTCCAAATTGTCAACATGATACTGCATTGTGGAGTAAAATTCAAGAATGCTTAGAAGAATATTTTCTTGAAAAGATACTGGATGAAACGCAACTATCAAGGATATTCCACAAATTTCATGGAGTATAGAAGTCAAAACTTAACCAACTGAGTACAATAAAGAATGGAATAACAAAAGAAATCACCATGCATGCGATAGACCGCACAGACAGGTTATTCCAATAGAATAATAAATAATGGAACCAGGTCCGGCGTAAACGCACAGACAGGATATTCCGACAGAATAATAAATAATGGAACCAGGTCCGGTGTAAAACACACAGACAGGATATTCCAACAGAATAATAATAAAACGGAACCAGGTCCGGTGTAAAACACACAGACAGGATGTTCCAACAGAATAATAAACGGAACCAGGTCCGGTGTAAAACACACAGACAGGATGTTCCAACAGAATAATAGAAGAATGTCACCAAGTATAGGGTAGACCGCGTATACTGGTTATTCCAACAGAATAATAACAAATAGAATAACAGAAGTTCTCTTCATGAATATAAAAGAAATAATATTCCCTACCTTAAAAGAACTGGATATTGGAAAAGTGATGTAGCAGAATACTGTTATTCTCTCTCTCTTATTCTCTCTATACTTTCTCTCTCTATAGCTTGAATGAATTCGTGAAAAATAATGAAGCCCTAGGCCTCTATTTATAGAAAAACTGAGGGTGGCTCTTGGTCCTAACGAAGGGTCAAATGACTCTTGGTCTTAACGAAGGGTCAAATGACTCTTGGTAATATTGAAGGGACAACTACTATTGACGAAAGTAATTACTATTGACCAAGGTAAATACTATTGACGAAGGTAATTACTATTGACCAAGGTAAATACTATTGACCAAGGTAAATACTATTGACGAAGGTAATTACTATTGACTAAGGTAAATACTATTGACGACGGTAATTACTATTGACGACGGTAATTACTATTGACGACGGTAATTACTATTGACGAAGAGACTCTTAGATGATGACATATGGCCCCCCATAAAATAACCAAACTTACCACAACGTCTCAATAATATAACATATTATACAGATGATACTATGACAATAATTTAAGAGATATGATGCAATTACTGTAGCAATAATTGAGTATAGCTGAGTGACTTCTCACGTAAGCATCAATAATCAATACCGTGTGCTACTATGCAACCACGCGTATTACTGTACTTTTACTACCGAGTAGTTCAACAGTTTTAACGGTTTTAACGGTAACACCTCAGCCGTTATTTTTATAGAAAGATAATTCTGTCGTTTTCTCAATCCGACAATAATTCCGTTGTGGGGTCCACCAATGATTGTGCCGTCGTACGAATATTCCCCGACAAAAAGAATATTCTCCGACCAAACGAATATTTTATAACAACTTGCTTACTTTGCAAAATTTATAAATATTATCCACAACTATAACATTATATCAAATTAACTCCATAATATTCAAAAATGATATTTATAGAAAATTCATCTTTATTTATAAAAATTGGGGTCTTACAACCTCCCCTTCTTATGAAATTTCGCCCTCGAAATTAGGGTACGTACCTGGTATGTCGAAGAGGTAAGGATACCTTGATTTCATTTCTGATTCTAACTCCCAAGTCATTTCCTCAACATCGTGGTTTCTCCACAAAACTTTAACTTGAGGTATAACCTTGGAGCGTAGAATATGTTCCTTCTTATCCAAGATTTGAACAGGAACTTCTTCATACGTCAAATCCTCCGCTATTTCGTCCGGTTCTAACTCAATAATGTGGTTCGGGTCTTCCACATATTTGCGTAACATGGATATGTGGAAAACGTTATGAACACGAGACATACTTGGCGGTAAAGCGAGTCTATAAGCCACAGTTCCTACTCGATCGAGGATTAAAAATGGACCGATGAATCGAGGATTGACACCTTCCTGATGCACATTATCCTGATTATTGATATGTGGTGAATCAACAGTCGTCTGTGCTCCATTGCTATTCTCAACATTCTCAGATGCCATTTTCAGATACTGCCACAAAATAAAAATTAATTGATATGTCATATATTATCCTTATATTATGACCGACCAATTAAATACCATGCAAATAAACTTAGGTATGTCATACTAGCGAAGGAATTCCCCGTCTCTCCCCTCCTAGTTCTATTCTCACATCTTAGCCAGGGATCATATCCCTAAGCTCTGATACCAACTGTGACGCCCCCAAAATTAGGTATACATCACCCATCTTGGGTCGTCAGATACATAGTACAGAATACAAATACAACTGATTAATACATCTGTCGTGTACAATACGACAAAACATAAACTGTGAGTTTGAATACAAATATTATCTTCTAGAGAGTATTCATACTCAAAAGGAGTCCTCATTACATTTATTAACACACCATTACATAGAATAGTGAGGACTACTAACTAATACTATCATTCGGACCATCACTCCGTACCCCGACTTGTCCCAGCTACGTTCTCATTTCCTGAAGAGAACAGTGAAAGAAAAGGTGAGCTCAACTAGCCCAGTAAGAAATATTATGACTAAGATAATGCAGAATAAATTATCATTAGCCTTCAACGATGTTAAACTGATAAAATATAATAGACATCAAGTTTAACTGTAGCGGAACAAGCCATCCATTAAAAGAGTCAAGTAGAAAATAAACTCTACTATCTTTTATGATTTAAAAAGTTTTTCAACACTGTAATCGCTGAGACTCAGCTTAATAAAATAATCCACATCATCGAATCACCCCTGCACTACGGCCAAGGATATTCGTGTATTCATTAATGGTCATGATCATGCCAACAACTGTCCATCAATGCACTACGGGCCAATGAGGACTTTTACCACATCATTTGTAACATTACGGTCATGATTATACCGAATAATCCCTGGTCATAATCATACCAAGTCCATCTATGCAATACAAGCCACAGATGACTTTCAACATTTTATAAACATGAGGATGACGACAATGATATAAGAATTCAATAAAACAAGTTCAAGAATTAATTTATCCAGGAATTAACAACGTCCAAATTGTCAACATGATACTGCATTGTGGAGTAAAATTCAAGAATGCTTAGAAGAATATTTTCTTGAAAAGATACTAGATGAAACGCAACTATCAAGGATATTCCACAAATTTCATGGAGTATAGAAGTCAAAACTTAACCAACTGAGTACAATAAAGAATGGAATAACAAAAGAAATCACCATGCATGCGATAGACCGCACAGACAGGTTATTCCAATAGAATAATAAATAATGGAACCAGGTCCGGCGTAAACGCACAGACAGGATATTCCGACAGAATAATAAATAATGGAACCAGGTCCGGTGTAAAACACACAGACAGGATATTCCAACAGAATAATAATAAAACGGAACCAGGTCCGGTGTAAAACACACAGACAGGATGTTCCAACAGAATAATAAACGGAACCAGGTCCGGTGTAAAACACACAGACAGGATGTTCCAACAGAATAATAGAAGAATGTCACCAAGTATAGGGTAGACCGCGTATACTGGTTATTCCAACAGAATAATAACAAATAGAATAACAGAAGTTCTCTTCATGAATATAAAAGAAATAATATTCCCTACCTTAAAAGAACTGGATATTGGAAAAGTGATGTAGCAGAATACTGTTATTCTCTCTCTCTTATTCTCTCTATACTTTCTCTCTCTATAGCTTGAATGAATTCGTGAAAAATAATGAAGCCCTAGGCCTCTATTTATAGAAAAACTGAGGGTGGCTCTTGGTCCTAACGAAGGGTCAAATGACTCTTGGTCTTAACGAAGGGTCAAATGACTCTTGGTAATATTGAAGGGACAACTACTATTGACGAAAGTAATTACTATTGACCAAGGTAAATACTATTGACGAAGGTAATTACTATTGACCAAGGTAAATACTATTGACCAAGGTAAATACTATTGACGAAGGTAATTACTATTGACTAAGGTAAATACTATTGACGACGGTAATTACTATTGACGACGGTAATTACTATTGACGACGGTAATTACTATTGACGAAGAGACTCTTAGATGATGACATATGGCCCCCCATAAAATAACCAAACTTACCACAACGTCTCAATAATATAACATATTATACAGATGATACTATGACAATAATTTAAGAGATATGATGCAGCAATTACTGTAGCAATAATTGAGTATAGCTGAGTGACTTCTCACGTAAGCATCAATAATCAATACCGTGTGCTACTATGCAACCACGCGTATTACTGTACTTTTACTACCGAGTAGCTCAACAGTTTTAACGGTTTTAACGGTAACACCTCAGCCGTTATTTTTATAGAAAGATAATTCTGTCGTTTTCTCAATCCGACAATAATTCCGTTGTGGGGTCCACCAATGATTGTGCCGTCGTACGAATATTCCCCGACAAAAAGAATATTCTCCGACCAAACGAATATTTTATAACAACTTGCTTACTTTGCAAAATTTATAAATATTACCCACAACTATAACATTATATCAAATTAACTCCATAATATTCAAAAATGATATTTATAGAAAATTCATCTTTATTTATAAAAATTGGGGTCTTACACTAACACTTCCGTAACCATCTTATCATCTCCTGGCATCTTGTCACCAGTTTTAAATAACTTCATTAGTACATCACTATCAAACATAATCCATAAACACTGAGTGTCCCCATGTCTTACTATTGATGAATTTTCCTAATCCATCGCTTAGAACTCTAAACGAGTTTTCTCTATCCTGTTTATGGTTATATTCATAAGGCTTTTTCCCCCACCTAAGGTTTATAACCTACATCTTTGATACCAACTTGTGACGCCCCCAAATCCGAGTTCCCTAACCTCGGGTTTGGTGCTCACGATCCATCATATATATCACATCTAACTACCAATTCATTAATAAAAAACATCATTCATAATATTCCTTAATACAACTTATAACAATATTCCAGGTTAACTAACCTTGACATAACTTACATACCCTTATATAACCAAAAGGTTTACATAAATAATTACATAATACAACATAACCATTAAAAGTTAACACTAACTACTCCTGAACCTTGGCTTTGCCTTTGTCCCTGTTAGAACCTTCTGCTACATCGACATTAACTGAAATATTTTATTTAAGCAAGGGTGAGCAACAAGTTTTCCCAGCAAGTTAAAATATACAACAAATGATATATATCATGAATAGAAGAGTCTAGCTCTTTAGAACTTCAACAATAATAAAAAAAATCGAATTAGCTGAATAATAATTCAATCTCAATAATAAAACTTTCTCCCATTTCATATTGAATAACATATCAGAGATGAAAGAGTAAAATTCTTTCAAAGATTCAATAATATTTAATTGAATAAGAAGAATTAACAATACTACAACAATATTCAATAAAGTGGGATATACCCAGATTTCATGCTGAGTAATCACAAAAGGATCATGAACTACTAGAGGAATCATTTAGTTATTAAAACTAAATTATTCCACAAGAATATAAATTAGTTATAAAAACTAAACTATACTCTTCTGCAAGTACCTGGAGTGGCCAACTCCTTTGTACCCTATATTATGCATAATACTCAATAATAGCGCATAGGTCGATTTACGACATTAAAATTTGTCCATCTCAGTCTTACATCACGAGTCCGTACCACATCAATATGGTTTGGATTACTTTCAAAGAAATACTATGATTTCAATAATTAATAACCATACTAATCTAGCCAAAACCAATGGCATAGATCTTTCAATAACAATTCAGTTCGTAATAAATAGAACATTTCATGCTTTAACAAATATTAGTCTCGCCAAAACAATTAGCTGAGACATAATTTATAAATAATTCAAACAATAGAACAAGAATCAATTACACTACGTGCGAATTACAATAATCATTATAGATGTGAATAACTATCAATAATTATTCACTACCATGCTTCAAAAATAGTAACTCAAGTTGAGTTAGGAACTTGCCTGATTCGTTGACTACTGCTACGCAATTTAAGTTAACTTCTTTTGTAAGACCTATCATTGATAAAATCAATCTCTTAATTAGCATCACATATCTTACTCATAACAATTTAACATGAAATCACATAACCAATCATTAGTGAGTACACTATACTATCTTAGACTTAACACTTACCCGTTCATTTATAAGTTCGTAATATAACTTGACAAACTATTTATGAACTCAGTAGACTTAATATATCATTTCAGTTTCTATTTCAGCAAGCTAAAACAAAACTGATTTCACTTCCTGACATTTCAGTTTCCCTTTTCAGCAACCTGAAATGTTCATTTCGGGAAGCTGAAATACACTATTCACGAAAATATGAAATCTGCTTATTTTTTTCTAATCTTTTGGCCAATCATATATACATATATTCTATACACAAAAAGTATTTTTCTGAAATTTTTCAACTCCCTCAAGTATTTTCCAAAAATTAATTTCTAGTTAATTCCTTAAGAAATTAGCTACCTCATACTTAACTCCAAAAATTCCCAACTCTTGGCGGGATCTTACACATGTTAACGTGAGCTTACAGTTTAAATTTCAAGGCCATCGGAGTTATACAACTCTGGTTATAGCGATTTTCGTCAAGAAAATGCAAAAATTGACCACACTCAAAAATTCAAAGTAGAATGAGAGATATGGTCATTTCAATATCATACTTTGTTTTCTCAAAAATCTATTTTTCAACTATTTATGTTTTGTATGAAAACTTTCATGATCTCTCACAAAACTAACATAACTCATCATATTAACTCAAAATAACTCATATACTCATGGATCTAACATAATCCATAGTTTAATTCACCAAATAATCAACAATCATAAGATCAAACACAACGAAAGCTAAGAAAAATTTGATTTTCTAACTTTTGAAAAACCTAACTCATATTTCTTAGTTTAGATTCCACTTTTGATCTACAAAAGAGTTGGATCAAATATAAAACACTTTTAAACACCAAGATCTAAGGTTTTAAGCCTCAAGATCATTGTTTTACAAAAATCAAAACTCAAATCATCACAAAGAGCAATTAAACTATAAAAGTAGGGATTTCTTTATACCTTCTCTTGATTTCTCTTCTTCTTCTTTCTAATACTTAGATTATGAAACTTGGAAACTAACAAAACTCTCCCTCTCTCTCATCTTCTCTCTTGATCGAAACCTCTTGCACTCTCTCTCTCTCTCTCTTACTTTGTTTTGTTCTTAGCTCTCTAGGAGTTAAAAGTTAAGAAAAACTTTTGCTAGATAATTAAATGAGGTATTTATAATAGGGAAAAATATAATATATGTATGTATATAATCTTCCAAGATCTCTCATTCTTCTCTCTCTTAGTGATTGGTGGTTGCTTGTAGCCTTAGCAAAACGTTGCTTGCAAGATTGGTTATAAGTGTTGGTTTAATTGATACTTGACACATGTGAAGAGTTGGTTTGAGTTAGTAAAATGAAATCATTACACCACATCCTTGACTTCTCTCTCTCTCATATAAATTGTTTCTTGCAAGATTAACTAAATGTGTTGTTTCCATTAAATGGATGACACCTAATCCAAGTTGTTCACCCACTAAAGTAGGATAATCATTACATCACTCCCCCCCTTTTTTCTCCTCTTCAACTTCCGGCCATGTGGCCTTTCTTTTGCCAAAATATTGTTTCCTTTTATGCCTTATTTAACTTGTTTAATGTCCAACATGTCCCCTCCCACTTGGGTAAAAGTTGGGTCACTCCTTAATTCTTTGGGCTAACAATAAATACTCTATTGGACTTAAAATTTAATTCTTTGAGCCATGTTAATCAACATAGTCCAATATTTATTAATTTAAATCCATTCCCCATTATTTAATTAGGGTTCCCTTACACACATTAGTAAGTTAATTTCTTACTCATCTATCTTTAATTTCATAACCCAATTAGATTTGCTATCCTTAGGTTATAAAATTTGTGAGGGCCCCGAATCCAGGTCCCAAATCACATCGGATCCGGTTCGATCATTCTATATAACTATTACTATTTGCGGAAGATATAAACATAAATTGTTTATACAATACATTACATACTATTTCTCAAGGTCGAGTAACCATAACTTAATACACATTTCATAACTTTTCTAACATATAACATTATTAACATACAATACTTATACAATTTAGTTGCACACATATCCTAACGCTGGAACTGTCTTTAACCTTTCTTTGTATCCGACGCATTCGCCTTAATCTGTAATGTTTTATCATGATATAACAAGGGTGAGCATAAGGATTGCCCAGCAAGTTTAGATTCAACAATATAACGATATATCATGATTGAAGAGTTTGAATAATAAGCTGGCTATAATTTAACAATATAATTGTGAACTAGCAGGAACAAGTTTATGACTGAACAAGTATTATACATGAACCAATATATATGAAACCAACTGGTAATGAAGGTGATCAGCCTTTCATACCTGACTTATACATGCAATATGTACAGAGTACAAATTATATATGGCAATCAGCAATGATTAACCATAAGCATATCCGAATGAAACACTCTTAGTAGAGTTAAGTAAAAACAAACTTGCCTAAACCGTTGATTACCGCTACGCAATTTATATCGCTTTATCCGAAGATATAATATTAGTAATATAGATCTCCAATATTAGAATAGTATCAACACGGTATAATATTACTATATATATAAACATAGAATAACCTAAACACATAACACATAACCCTATCATTCTATAACACAAATAAGACTTTGTATAAGGTCAAACTATTTCAGTCTAACCTGAATTCGACAAAATTCTAATGTCCCAACGGTCTAGTCGGACAATTCACAAGTTTAAGTTTAATTAAACTCTAACTAAACACTTAGCAGTTATCTCAGATAATTTCAATAACAGTCGAAATAATTTTTTCAAGTCTCATAATAATTTTTCACATAATTATTATCATTTATCATGAATTTTAAATCATTAAAAACGTATTTAAATGAATTAAATATCACATAATTCTTTTATCATTAATATTTATTTATTATCAAATATTAATGAAATACATGTCATAATATTATAATATATTTATAATATCACAAAGTATTTTTAATACCTTAAAATCACCTTTATATGATTTTTAAATCATTAAATTCATTATCCGATAATTGCTTTTTATATTAAAATATTAATATTTTTATGACAAAATATCAAAAGTTATATTTTATAACTTAAAATATTTTTCTAACAGTTAAATCATTTTTATATGATTTATAAATCATAAATTCTATTTTTCCTTAATTTATTTAATATATTCATTAAATAAATTAACTATCATTAATATTAATTAATTAATGAATTTCATCACAAAATATTAAAAGTCACTAAAAATAACTTAAAATATTTTCTTATACCATAATATTATTTTTCATGATTTTTCATGAATTAAAACTATTTTTAAATAATTTATTTAATACTATAATTAAATAAATTAAATACCATTTATATTCTAAAAATATTAAATATTTATGAAATATACTCAAAATAATTAAAAACTATTTTCCAGAATTTAAAATAAATTTTCGGAAATTTTTAAGTATTTTTAGTAATTAAAATCTATTTTTTTCTATTTTTAATTAATTTCCATAAAATAATTAATTTTCCTAATTTAAGTGTCGCTAAAAGTGACTTTAGTGACATAACCGTTGCTAAAAGTGTTCTTCAGCTGTTCTTGAGCAAACCCAGAAACTCATAGGCAATTACAAGGTACTAGGTTTGATTGATTTTTAATCCACGTTCTAATTTCGGTCTACTTTAAATTCACGTTACAGTTGTAGTACTCATGCCATACTACAACAATATATCAAGTTCATGGCTAAACAACACCAGATTAAAGAAATATAGGTCTCCAAAATATCTGACAACGCTGTTCTTCATTTTCTGGGTTTTCAGAAAATGAAGAACAGATGAGGGTACTAGGTTTAGATCATTATGGTTTGCATTATGGGCTTGGTATGTGTTATACAAAGGTTGATACCTGAAGACGAGACATCAGGATACATGTATATATCATTAGATCATCATAACAACAAAATAATAATCGGATCTAGCTCGGTCAAACAAGGTCAGAAAAGTTGTTCATACACTTTCTGGAAATTCCAGAAAAGTGCTCCCGTGATCATAGGGTATAGTTTGACCAGCCACTACATTAATTCTTCATTATATAAACGATCTAAAGCCATAAATGTAAATTACATATGTCAGGCTACAACATTTATACAATAAAATCAACCAACAACAAACAAGTTGATAGATCTGGACGTTACAAAACCTGTCAGACGCTATTCATGGCATTTCTGGGTTACCCAGATTAGGCCCGGTCATGCCCGGTTAATGAGTTTTGGCCGGTTATATCTCACGATCTAAACACTCAATGGACATACTACCACTTACAGATGAAAGACCATATGACAAGCTACCGAGTACAACTTTAAAACACGTCAAATCATAAAAACATAAAGATCTAAGGCCACTGACATATGGTTGTCAGACCATTTCTTGAATTTTTTTCCAGACTTCAAAAATGCTTGATTCGTGGACTTTGATGTTTTGGATCTGGGATTTAACAACCCAGATCACTAAAAGACACCTTCTAACACATCTTTAAACAACAAACAACAACATTAACACAAGATCACATGATTTTCGAAATTTAAGGTTTATACCTTTTTCTAGCTTGATTTTTGATTTCTGATCTTTGATCTTGTTATTGGCTTGGTAATACTTGATCATGGTTTGGTTTCTCACACTTTCTCACCCTAACTCCAGAATTTCTAAAGAGAGAAGGTCTTGGTGGAAGATGAAAATGAAAGTTGCATTTTCTCTCTCTTTAATCTCTAAAATTGACTTGATGCAATGTATAAGGATGTTATAAGGGCTGATTCCTGAGATTTGCATCACATGCTAGGGCTAGGGTTGGTTCACCAACTCACCTTAGGTCTAGATCTATACTCCAACTACTAACGATTACAAAAAGGGCACAAAAGTAATTTCCATTTGATTTTAATTCTAGAATGGTCATTTTGGACAATTGACCAAACCCTTAGGGTTTAGGGTTAGGGAAAATTTAGGGTTTAGGGTTTAACCCTTAATTTTGCAATTTAATTTCTAACATTTTCGAATTTCGATTTTAAAAAATAGAAAATTAATATTTCTAAATTATAATTGAAATTTTCTAATTATATTAAAATTTCTTAATCACTAATTAAATCTTGCTAATTAGGATTAGTATTTCCTAATTATAATCGCTAACTACGCAATTAGGGTCAATATCACGGATTAGGATTTATCAACCCAAAATTATGGTTCCTAATAGAAAAATTAATTTTTTTAAAATAGAAATTAAATTTTCGTAATTAGATTAGGGTTTTCTAATTATTTACAACTATAAAATTAGGATTAATATTTCCTAATTAACATTAAATCACTAAATTAACATTTTGTTTTTCCCGGATTATAAAATTAGGGTTTCTAACCCAGAAATTAGGGTTTTCAAAAATGTGAAATTAGGGTTTGCTAATAATTAAGCTTTTCCCTAACTAATATTATAATAAATAACACTTATGCAATATAATAATCATTTAAATTCCTAATTTAGGGTTTCATGCACCGAATTAGGGTTTTGGATTCCCAGAACTAAAATTAGGGTTTCCAGAACCGGTTTTAGGGTTTCTTATTAAACACTAGGGTTTTCTAATCGAACGTTGACGTTATTAATATACGATTAGGGTTTGTTAAAGATATCGTTTATCTGGTCAACCCTTGACCCTTAACCACATATTGTACACATATACACAGAACATACTCACGTTTTCCTTAATCCTGAATAATTCACCTAAATCCTTCACATAATTTTGAAATCCTCAAAATTCTATCTTAAAAATATCAAATGTATACACTAATGTTCTAATTTTTGAACCTTAAATCAATTAATAAAAATTTTAAAAAAAAATTCAAAATTCTCGGGCTGTCACATTCACCCCTTCTTCTAAAAATTTTGTCCCCGAAATTTACCTTACACCTTACACCATACACCATACACTACACACCATACCTTCTCACCATCACATTGTACCCAATACACCACTCACAAGAGTAAAAATCTTTAAATTTTGCAAAGGAGTTCTATAGACTATTTGTCTGTCATTTTTGCAAAGGTTTTATGGAAATTCATCCGCAAACCGTCATTACTTACGGACACAAAGGGTGATTAGCCCGATATGCCCTGTACTGGCCAAGTACTGCTTTTATCTGTTTCTCGTCATTGCCAAAGCCACAAAAATTCTATCTCAGTTTTATTGGATTCCGCACCAAAACAATTTGGTTCGGAATTTTTTTTCAATGAACACTTAGAGTTTTCATAAACTTTAGTCTAGCGGAATCGAATAGCATAGACCCATATCAATAATTCAATTCAATCGAATTATTTAGGTGTAGCCAAACCTCGTTGGCAAATTAAACTTTTGAAAACATTTTCGAGAATGACGTCATGATGCCGTACTGTATTAACAGTCCGTTTGAGGATGCCGTCATTATATGACTTTGTCATAACACATCATACAATAGTGGAACAGTGATTTTCAGATCAGATTCGCACTACGTATTCCTGTATTTACAACTCCATCACCTTTTTATCATCTGTGCACCAGGTTACATGGTACATGAGTGATAAATAAAATATATTTTGATATTTCAAATCATTTGCGTCTAGCTAAAATAAGTAGCATAGACTATACTTTAAACCGTTTCAAAAATGATTACGAGTCTACATATTTTATTTTAACGGCACATAGTGCGTATTTAGCTTGGTGTCAAAATTTCGAAGTCTAGCATAGTTAGGAGTTTTGGAAAACTTATTTCTTCACTAGTAATCATTTGCTTAACAATCTATCTGTTCATATTATCCTCAATATTCTATTTACACACAACTATACCCAGTTCGTCACACCACACTTATGAGTTCATTTACTTGTCACAATCATATGAGTTTAAGAACTTGTCCTAGTCTGATCTTTGGCGTCCGTTCGCTGAGGGGTTCATAAACATTTCATATAACTATGAGTCAAGAATGTCACATAAGTATGAATTTTAAGAACTCGTACTTAACCTGATATTCTCTACCTATGACCTATCTATTTGTTATACACATAAGAAAGGAATCACCCTCTTATCTTGAATATAGCAAATAGCGCGACACAAATATTTTAATGATTATCAATGCCATAAACTAAGTAGTTTTTACACCAAGTACAATTTTCCGCCCATACAAGGAATCATACAACTCAGCTGCCGACATGAGTCCTCAATTGAATCCCCACGTAACACTAACACCTTCTCAATACGAATTTCATTTAATCCATATTCATAATCCATAACTCTTTTATGAGTTTTCATAGTACAACTGCCACACAACAAACTTTGTTGTAACTTTTTAATCATTAGATTGACTCTTCTTCCTGTTATCACCTTATCAGATCACGGGGTGATCGCATCGTATATATTACGATTCATTTCTATGTCTTGATTGTTTTGTCTTACGATCTTCTATCACTACACTTTTAGTTTTTTAGACTCTATCTATTCACCATTACTGTTCAACTTTATTATCAGAGTTAGGAAACTCTGTATCTTATAACTCACCGAGATTCGTCTTTGAATCTTACCGACCAACTAATTCTATGTGAGTTAGATCTTATCCTAATCACTGCAGTTATTAATCTCAAGTATTCATACCTAAGGTTCACAACCTACAGCTCTGATACCAACTGTGAGGGCCCCGAAGCCAGGTCCCAAATCACCTCGGATCCGGTTCGATCATTCTATACAACTATTACTATTTACGAAAGATATAAACATAAATTGTTTATACAATACATTACATACTATTTCCCAAGGTCGAGTAACCTTAACTTAGTACACATTTCATAACTTTTCTAACATATAACATTATTAACATACAATACTTATACAATTTAGCTGCACACATATCCTAACGCTGGAACTGTCTTTAACATTTCCTTGTATCCGATGCATTCGCCTTAATCTGCAATGTTTTATTATGATATAGCAAGCGTGAGCATAATTATTACCCAGCAAGTTTAAATTCAACAGTATAACGATATATCATGATTGAAGAGTTTGAATAATAAGCTGGCTATAATTCAACAATATAATTGTGAACTAGTAGGAACAAGTTTATGACTAAACAAGTATTATACATGAACAAATATATCTGAAACCAACTGGTAATAAAGGTGATCAGCCTTTCATACCTGACTTATACATGCAATATGTACAGAGTACAAATTATACATGACAATCATCAATGATTAACCATAAGCATATCCGAATGAAACACTCTTAGTAGAGTTAAGTAAAAACAAACTTGCCTGAACCGTTGATTACCGCTACGCAATTTATATCGCTTTATCCGAAGACCTAATATTAGTAATATAGATCTCCAATATTAGAATAGTATCATCACGGTATAATATTACTATATATATAAACATAGAATAACCTAAACATATAACACATAACCCTATCATTCTATAACACACATAAGACTTTGTATCAGGTCAAACTATTTCAGTCTTACCTGAATCCGACAAAATTCTAATGTCCCAACGGTCTAGTCGGACAATTCACAAGTTTAAGTTCAATTAAACTCTAACTAAACACTTAACAGTTATCTCAGATAATTTCAATAACAGTCGAAATAATTTTTTCAAGTCTCATGATAATTTTTAACATAATTATTATCATTTATCATGAATTTTAAATTATTAAAAACGTATTTAAATGAATTAAATACCACATAATTATTTTATCATTAATATTTAGTTATTATCAAATATTAATGAAATTCATGTCAAAATATTATAATATATTTATAATATCACAAAGTATTTTTAATACCTTAAAATCACCTTTATATGATTTTTAAACCATTAAATTCATTATCCGATAATTGCTTTTTATATTAAAATATTAATATTTTCATGACAAAATATCAAAAGTTATATTTTATAACCTAAAATATTTTTCTAACACTTAAATCATTTTTATATGATTTATAAATCATAAATTCTATTTTTCCTTAATTTATTTAATATATTCATTAAATAAATTAACTATCATTAATATTAATTAATTAATGAATTTCATCACAAAATATTAAAACTCACTAAAAATAACTTAAAATATTTTCTTATACAATAATATTATTTTTCATGATTTTTCATGAATTAAAACCATTTTTAAATAATTTATTTAATACTATAATTAAATAAATTAAATACCATTTATATTCCAAAAATATTAAATATTCATGAAATATACTCAAAATAATTAAAAACTATTTTTTAGAATTTAAAATAAATATTTGGAAATTTTTAAGTATTTTTAGTAATTAAAATATATTTTTTTTCTATTTTTAATTAATTTCTGAAAAATAATTAATTTTCCTAATTTAAGTGTCGCTAAAAGTGACTTTAGTGACACAACCGTCGCTAAAATTGTTCTTCAGCTGTTCTTGAGCAAACTCAGAAACTCATAGGCAGTTACAAGGTACTAGCTTTGACCGATTTTTAATCCACGTTCTAATTTCGGTCTGGTTTAAATTCATGTTACAGTTGTAGTACTCATGCCATACTACAACAATATATCAAGTTCATGGCTAAACAACACTAGATTAAAGAGATATAGGTCTCCAAAATATCTGACAACGCTGTTCTTCATTTTCTGGGTTTCCAGAAAATGAAGAACAAATGAGGGTACTAGGTTTAGATCATTATGGGCTTGGTATGTGTTATACAAAGGTTGATACCTGAAGACGAAATATCAGGATACATGTATATATCATTAGATCATCATAACAAAAAACAATAATTGGATCTAGCTCGGTCAAACAAGGTCAGAAAAGTTGTTCATACACTTTCTGGAAATTCCAGAAAAGTGCTCCCGTGATCATAGGGTATAGTTTGACCAGCCACTACATTAATTCTGCTCATTATATAAACGATCTAAAGCCATAAATGTAAATTACATATGTCAGGCTACAACATTTATACAATAACATCAACCAACAACAAACAAGTCGATAGATCTGGACGTTACAAAACCTGTCATACGCTATTCATGGCCTTTCTCGGTTACCCAGACTAGGCCCAGTCATGCCCGGTCAACAGGTTTTGACCGGTTATATCTCACGATCTAGACACTCAATGGACATACTACCACTTACAGATGAAAGACCACATGACAAGCTACCGAGTACAACTTTAAAACAAGTCAAATCATAAAAACATAAGGATCTAAGGCCACTGACATATGGTTGTCAGACCATTTCTTGAATTTTTTTCCAGACTTTAAAAATGCTTGATTTGTGGACTTTGATGTTTTGGATCTGGGAATTAACAACCCAGATCACTAAAAGACACCTTCTAACACATCTTTAAACAACAAACAACAACATTAACACAAGATCACATGATTTTCGAAATTTAGGGTTTATACCTTTTTCTAGCTTGATTTTTGATTTCTGATCTTTGATCTTGTTCTTGGCTTGCTAATACATGATCGTGGTTTTGTTTCTCACACTTTCTCACCCTAACTCCCGAATTTCTAAAGAGGGAAGTTCTTGGTGGAAGATGAAAATGAAAGTTGCATTTTCTCTCTCTTTAATCTCTAAAAATGACTTGATACAATGTATAAGGATGTTATAAGGGCTAATTACTGAGATTTGCATCACATGCTAGGGCTAGGGTTGGTTCACCAACTCACCTTAGGTCTAGATCTATACTCCAACTATTAAAGAATACAAAAAGGGCACAAAAGTCATTTCTATTTAATTTTAATTCTAGAATGGTCATTTTGGACAATTGACCAAACCCTTAGGGTTTAGGGTTTGGGAAAATTTTGGGTTTATGGTTTAACCCTTAATTTTGCAATTTAATTTCTAACATTTCCGAATTTCGGTTTTCAAAAATAGAAAATTAATATTTCTAAATTATAATTAGAATTTTCTAATTATATTAAAATTTCTTAATCACTAATTAAATCTTGTTAATTAGGATTAGTATTTTCTAATTATAATCGCTAACTACGCAATTAGGATCAATATCACGGATTAGGGTTTACAACCCAAAATTAAGGTTCCTAATAGAAAAATTAATTTTTTTAAAATAGAAATTAAATTTTCGTAATTAGATTAGGGTTTTCTAATTTCTTACAACTATAAAATTAGGATTAATATTTTCTAATTAACATTAAATCACTAAATTAACACTTAATTTTTCTCGAATTATAAAATTAGGGTTTCTAACCGAGAAATTAGGGTTTTCTAAAATATAAAATTAGGGTTTGCTAATAATTAAGCTTTTCCCTAATTAATATTATAATAAATAACACTTATGTAATATAATAATCATTTAAATTCCCAGATTAGGATTTCATGCACCGAATTAGGGTTTTGGATTTCCGAAATTGAAATTAGGGTTTCTATAACCGGTTTTAGGGTTTCTTATTAAACACTAGGGTTTTCTAACCGAACGTTGACATTCTTAATATACGATTAGGGTTTGTTACAAATATCGTTTATCTGGTCAACCCTTGACCCTTAACCACATATTGTACACATATACACAGAACATAATCACATTTTCCTTAATCATGAATAATTCACCTAAATCCTTCACAAAATTTTGAAATCCTCAAAATTCCATCTTAAAAATATCAAACGCATACACTAATGTTCTAATTTTTGAACCTTAAATCAATTAATAAAAATTTTAAAAAAAAATATTCAAAATTCTCGGGTTGTCACAAAATTAATTAATGGAGACGTATAAAATAAATCTCTAAGGATTAGTATATATTTTTATATACTATCATTCTCTTAAATCATAACCCATTAGGTTATTTAATTATCATACCTAACATATGTATTAGGTTACATAACCTTATTCTTCATCTCTTTACAAAATAAATGTTCACACATTATAAAATACATATTTACGCAATCACGTACCTAATTCACATATGTCCTAACATATTTCTCCTAGTTTATTAACTTATTATCACAAATTGACTTAATAAGTTATAAACACATACATACTCATATCAATAATCAATTACTTAAGGATTGTAAATCCTTTTAATTTTGTAATCAAGGCTAACATTCAAGCTATGTTAATTTCTTACATAACTTTCATTACTCTTCCTTGAAAATGATTAAGTATACTTCTTAGTTAAAAAATTTAACTATCTAGCTTAATTATCATATACACTTATATGATTCAAATACTTTCATTAAAAAAAATTATTCAAAAATTTTGAATTATGTGAAATTTTGGGTTCTCACAGTATGTAAAAGACACAAGAAATTTTAATTAGTTCAAAGACTCAAGCTCCTAATCCACTTTTCTGCTTCAACAAGCAGGGATTCCACTAAGGAAGTCTTTACATCTTTAAATCACTAAGATTCTTTCAAGGCTAGTAGCCTTGGAACTCTAATTCACTAAGAACTCTTCATGTCCAGCAGACTTGGAACTTCAGTTCACTAAGAACTTCTTCAAGGCCTGCAGTCTTGGAACTTAGTTTAGTCCCTTGGACAAGGACCCTTCAGGCCCTGGCTTCTTGTTGTTATTATTGGTGCTGAGTTATAAAGATGACTTTAAGCTTGTTCATCCTTGATACATAGCAGCTTGTTATGATCCTCTTTGAATTTTTTATCGAGATTGGATCACTATTTGACAGACTGCTAAGTAGTTGATGAAGTTCGATCTCTTTTAGTACTTTGCAGTTTATCACTCCTTCCTTGGTGCAGCTGATTTTGTGGTTGGTTCTTATCTGATCTCAGCTTGCACTCCTTCACCACATGAGGTTTGCTAAGTCTTTGCATCTTTGGTAGACTCAGTCTGGTATTTAGCATTCCTCGAACCTTGGTTGACTTGTATACAGATTTGGTTCTGTATCTATTATTCTTCAGCTCTCAGTGGTTAATGGTGATTTGTAGATTGGCTCTTTGAATCTCCTCTATGATCTGCCAATCTTTTGAATACTATTTTCTTGGCCTTCTCGACTCTCAGCTTAGTTGCCATTTTCAATGGCATTCTTATAGTTGTTTAGTGAAGCCTTTTTCTGGTAACGCTCTTCTTTTATTTTGCTTCACTTCTTCTTTCGTAGTCTCACTACCACTTAGACTTATTTTTATTTGGCTCTGTAGAACTCATAGAGTTAACAACCTTATAAGAACTAATTGTTTCTACTTTTTAGCTTCTGTTGTTAAATAACCTTTCATAAGCTTCCCGTTAGATTATAGTCTTTGGAAGTTATTTGAATTGATTTGCAGATCTCGAGTTATTTGGTGCAAACTACAGATGTGATATGACAGCCCCTTTTTAATTTTTCTCACACTGCAGTTTAGTATTTCACCTACCACATAAAAAATGTGACTTTAGTGTGTTAGGCTGGTAGTCACCTTTATTTCTTCTTTTTGATTCCTCGATCAGAACATCAGGAGTTGTCCTTCTGCATCGATGTTTTCAATACCTATTGTTAGAATATCAGTCTTTGTATTAAGACGTTGCCAAGGCATCAATACTCAGATGATTGAACTCTACGATTCTGATGCGGATGACTAGACTCTACGATTCCGAGAGTGTTCTTTGAATTTGCAATACAGAACTTCTCTTCCTTCATTCGTGCAATGCTTTACCACTACTGCTTTCCTTGACTTGCTTTCCTTCATTCGTTCTATGACCTAGAATGTGCGGATGTGGTTAGTATTCTGGCTATGTGCTAGAATTAATTGTTTTGAATTTCCAAGACGAAAATAAAAGTTTTTCGAGAAATTTCCATAAAAACACTCTTCATCCATTTCTGCTCGGGAATTAAGTTTGAAATTCTGAGAAACACGTAATGATAGAATATGAAGACGAGATGGAATATTTAATAATATTTCATTTATGCCAAACGAAGTTTTCGCATGCGGACTTAAAACCTAAGGGTTGAGAATAATTATTTCCGAGAAGGAAATGAGTTTCGTATAATGAATTACGATAATGATCATGCGTACGTTATGTGAGTATGATACTATTTAGTATACGGTTGTAATACGGAGATTTAATATGAAATACAATACGAATATCGTATGAGTATTATACTAAGAGAATACGTGAATTATATGTGTAGAATACTATTGGTGTAATGGACTTAGAGTTTAGGACTTAGTATAATCCAGTTGGGTTTGGATTATGCAAAGCCCAAGTAATTGAGTAATCAAGCCCAAAGAGTTATGTGTTTAAGCCCAAGATAAAGTTCAATGTTAGGATTAATTAAGCCTGATCCAATAAATCGAACTGTGGATCAAATCGATGGGTCACCAAATGGGTAAAACCCATGGGGCAACCCATTGGGATGACCCATGGGCATGTGGACTGGCCACTTGGTGCCCAAGTAAAGTGAAATACTTGATCACCAAGTATTTTACTTGGTAATGAAGTAGTGAATAGTAAGGAGGTGGGGGAGAATGACCATAAAGCCCTCCATATGAGTTTCCTATAAATAGAAGGCATATGTGGTTATTTGGTGGTTTCCAAGAGATCATCCAACTTATATTGAGAGAGAGAAAGAGCTAGATATAAGCAAACATCTCACTTTGAAACTTTTCATTAGAGATTTTAGCATGAACACAAAGATCGGTAAGGTAATATTTCATTAATAGTAGTTTTCCATCCTTTTGATTTCTTTGATTATAAGGAATCATAGATTGGTGGAGCATGCCTCTTATGGAGGAATAAGGATGGCTTGTAATATGTAAAACCTTTATAAGTCATGTGTAAATGAAAATCGTAAGGGTTTACATAAGTTTAAACCGTAGAAACCAGTTAACATTAAATTGGTTGTTGATGGACAAATTGAACACCATTACTATTAGGATATGTGCATCTTGCTTGGTTAGGATGTAGATATGAAATCAATGGAGTGTTCCATTTGATTTGGCATATAGAACACTAGTAACGAAGTTATGGCGAATTTTACAGAATTAGACGTTAAACGTCAAAATCGTAGAAATTTCGGATTAGTAGTCGAAAGTTTCCGTGAGACTTGAAAATGTTGGTTTTCAATGTCAACATGTGAGATAGGGTATTTAAGAGTCGTGGGCTCAAGAATTGTCGGATTCCGACTTAAAATGAAGAAAACGAGTATTGAACGCTCGAAAGTGTTTAACGAACGCTCAATAATGAACTTAGAAGTGAATTTTGAGCTAACAGATTCAAAAATGTAAAATTCTTATATGAACGCGTAGTGTATGTAAATTAGGAGTTGTAGGCTTTTGAACGGACCAAATCGGACTTATAACGAAGAAGTTATGAAGCCGAGAAGTTCACTAAAAATTTTGTCTGTAAATATTTTTTGGTGCTGAGGTCTGGCGCCGCGGTGCCAGACAAGGCTTGTTGTGCCGTGTCGTAGCGCCATGCACAGTGTATTGACCTACTGAAGAGTGGTGCCGCAGCACCATTCGCAGAAATGGGTTTCGCGCCGCAGCGCCGGAACCGAGACTTTGCTACTATAAACTGGCGTCACAGCGCCAGTGTTGCATAGAAGGGCCACGCCGCGGCGCCGCGGTAGGGCATTTGTTAGACAATTTAGGTTTGAACTCTAATTATTTCAAGACCTGTAGGGTTTCGGCACAGAAACGCACAGCGGAAATTAAAATTTTAAAGCAATTTCTGAAACCCTAAAACAGGATCCATGCGAAAAATCAATTAATTAAGAGGTTTAGAGATTATACCGAATATGAAAACGAGAATCTGAAATCGACTGCGCCTCGAATCTTCAACGCAATACAACCCGACTGCGTCTCTACGGTATCCACACGAACGCTCCGCGAATCGTCCTACGATCTGCAGAAGAAGGAATCGCGGTACTAGCCACCAAAGATGAGGATTTTCAGAATTGTTTTCTCTAGTCTCTCTCTAAGAGCGGCTAGGGTTTTTTGTGTTTTGACGTAAAACCTAAAGTAACTGATATATATCATATATATAGCAGTTAGGAGGAATTAATCAAAACTTAATATTATTAAAATCCGAATTTATATATATCTTAATTAAGTCTTACTTAATTAATATACCTATATATAAATTATCCTATTAATTTAAATTCGTAATTTAAAATTCTATCAATCACATTGACATCTTTAAATATTTACAATTTAAATTAATTTCCTTTTAATTACGTTCTTTGTGTGTGACCCTATAGGTTATTATTACGTTGACAATAATTCTAAAATCATATTATAAAATTATAAACAGTGAGCAGCATCTAGTAATGCATCACTGCTACCCAAGTAATAATAAGATCGATGATTCGATGCAACCTTTTTCGTGACCAATGTTTCAATATAATTTAATCCTTTTAACCTTAATATCCTAGATTAAACTCGAGTCATGGAATGTGTCATACTCTTCATAATTTAATCTGAGTTTTTCTTGATCAATGAGTAGACTATATGAAACAAATCACTATTTGAGCATGGCCATGCATTTCGTAGTCCTACTCAATCAAGAGGCCTATGGATATCACCTATAATATATAGGATGGTTAAATTCCATCTAGATCACTCATATTACTCACACGATTCATAATGAACCCAATAATCACCTTTATAGTCCACCCTATTAAAGGTGACATTTGATGATATCAAAGTACATAAATTCTCGTTTAGTAATATAGCGGTTTCAGGTCGGAGGACCATTACATCATTGTCACTATGAGAATTGCTAATGACACTTCACATAATGCTCCATATAGAATTCTCATGGTGGGTCTGTCCAGTACATTGTTCTCTAACATGTACCTATGCATTGACTTAATATCTCATATATTTATGACCAATGAGATTTGGTTATCAGTCAATCCACATACTAGTCTCAATGCATCATTGTTGTCCCATCAACAATGATACTCGACTAGGGACATTTAAGAACAATGATACTAATTGTAATTATATAATCTCATGTTCAAGTCACATACTTGAAACTATATAATTTGTATCACTATTCTAAGGAATTTTATTATGTTAACAATTATATTACACAGTAATTAAAACCATAATAAAATCATTTATTTATTCAATCAACAATAATATCAAATGTTAAGCAATTATATCAAATAATTGGCCTCTACGACATAAACTCTAACAAGACCTATATAAGTTAAGTTTATATACTTAATAAGCATACTAAATTATTCCTATGTTACATATACTACTGTATATGGTGATGAGCTTTGGAAATAAACACAAGTTATTAGTATGAAGGCGAAGAACACGAAGTGTCTATTAATAAATTGTGAACGGTAACTGACATTGGTATTTCACTAATGATGATCGAGTCCGGTTAATAACATAAGATTGTTAACAAGCCGGGATAAAGGAGTAGTAAGTCGAATTGACTTTATTAATGAAATGAAGTCAATTAAGACATAGAAGAGAAAGAAGTTAGTAGAAACAATGTGATTGATTGTTTGGTAGATAATTACAGTGTGCTATGTGAATATATCATGCATATTTTTTAAAGGCTGAGAACAGTTGAATAAATTATTTGAAGACGCTGGAAGGCAAGTTTTCTTAACGCTTGTCTAACCTTCATGTTAGTCAAGTTTTATGTGATTCATTGTAATGAGTTGCATGAATGATTTTAAAGAAAGTGTCGATGCCAGTTTTAACTCGGCTAGACTATTCATAAGAGATAGATTGATCTGTATACATATCTTTCTATATAGAAATGATAACGTTATCCTATGCCAAGTATTTGGTACGGATTCAAAGGTAAGTTTGTCTATGAACAAACAAAAGTATTTTTCATCGATTATTCGATGGGCAAGCGAGTTTGCCGAAACTTAAACGTAAATACGTTTAATGGATGAATGATGATCAACATAGAGCACTATAGGCTGATCACCTAGAAGTGCTCGTAAGTAATGCCAGATATATAGCCTTAGTGCTGTGATGTCCTTTTCAAGTATGAAAACAGAAAGATATTGTTCATAGTTTTTTGACCGGTTCAGAATTCCTAAACTATTATATACTTTGGGAATTGATGTTAGGAATTATTAAGTATTAATGTTTTGTAATACTTCATGACTATTTGTTCAGTTATGAAAGATTTTCATATAATTCACGAATGTGGTATTGATATTATTCTTTGTTAGACTTGTTGAGCTTGTTATGCTCACTTCTTGCGTGAATTATATGATTGCAGTTAAAGCCGGGCATACTGAGAATGCTAAGAGAGATAAGGGCAAGGCTAAGATGGATAGTTAACCATCTTGTAATAGATTAGTATGGTTGTATATATTATACTTACGAACAACGAATGATGTAATCGATTTATGAACCTAGGAAGGGATTTCACTTTGATTGTAGTAAGAAGATAGTAATTACATTCATTATGTTGTGTTTTCAATGGAATGATTGTATGGTTATGAGTACCGTGTAGCACCATATGTCGGGTTGGAAGATACCCGAATTTGGGGGCGTCACAGGTTGGTATCAAAGCATTAGGTTATAAAACTTTAGAGGGAAAGAACTTAGGCTAATAACCTCGCAAGGAAGGTAAATTCTGAAGAAAGTAAATTCTAGTCAAATGAATTAATAATGTATTGGGAAAACTCAGTACCGAAAAATTTAAAAGATAGAAATTAATCCTAAATAAATTAAATGTGATTTGTGCATATACTATTGTGTATTATGTACTAATCAACATGTTATGTATTTTGTAGATGTCAAACGATAGTTTGATGTATAGAGACATTCACGTGGTGAGTGAAGAGTCAGTGAACCTAGTAGAGATAGTACCTATGCTAATGGCGGAGGTAACGATAGTGGTTCTAGAAGATTCTGATCCAGAAGAGTACATTTTCGAGGAGGAGTACTATGAGGAAACAATGGGAATAGCATCATATCTGAATATGATGATAGATGTGGAGGAGGATATGGAGGTAACTGCGATTAATACGGTGGAACCTACTCAGGAGTCAACACCTCCAGATATAATGAGATCATTATATCTGGTAGTACTAGATAGGAATGTGCATCTGTGCACTGTGGTGCAGACACAGAACGAGGAGATTACCGCCCTATATGAGGTGAATGAGTCTGCAGAGGCAGATTTTGAGTCAGAGCACGATGGGAAAGTGATGCTGATGGATAAGGCTAGGGATTATAAGGAAGAGGCCGTAGAGCTTCGAAAGAGACTGGTTGAAAAAGACCAGAAGATTACTAGGATGTCGTACATCCATGAATGTGCTCACGAGGATTTCAAACTAAAAATTGCTTGTTATTCTATTGAGTTAGGGCAGACTCGACATACAATTAGTTGAGATATTGTTTTGATTTTAGCAAATCAGAAACATGAGAATGTCGTAAGGCAGTGTTAGTAGATCATTACATCTTTTTGTATATGTGTAGTGACGTAAAGCCCTTTTGTGTATAATTAAAGGGTAGTCTTTTTGTAAATCCCAATTTTTATAGAAGTTAATCGCGAGATAGTAATGTAATAGCTTTTTGGCTATGGAAGCAAAGTGTAAATAGTTTTGACTATGAAAGCATATTAATATAATGAAATTTTTATTTAATGTGCTTGTTGTGGTACGAGTTGTTATTTGGGAAGGATAACTAAGTAATTAAATAGATAATAATGAACTTTATTTATTTAATCAGAATTATTCCACCAAGAAGGAGACAACGTAACCAATAGGCTGAGTCTCATAATGAAAATAAGGGGGGTCTAAATAACCCTATACAAGAGTTTGTTAATTTATTAACGGCGGCATTTAACCAAGTTGGGGGAGGAATTCCCGTAGCACCTAGGGTAGCTAGAACAACTACCTTTAAGGAATTCAAAAGTGTGGGTCCTCCAGCGTTCAGAGGAACGACGGACCCATTAGAGGCCCAGACATGGGAGAAAGAGATAGAGAAGGCGTTTGTTATCACAAACGTGGGTGAGTCACAAAAGACTTCTTTTGCGACTTAAATGATGAAAGGGGAGGCCAACTACTGGTATGGGGCTCACCAAGGTGGGACTAGAACGGAGGCAGTTACATGGGAACGGTTCAAGAAGGTATTCTTCGAGAATTACTTCCCTACTAGCGTGCAAGGGCGAATGGAAATTATGTTCTTATAACTTAAACAAGGGGATATGACATGTCGACGTCTGGATTTTTAGATGTCCCTTTCCGTTACTTGTTCTTTGGTGTTCTCATTTTAGGTGAGATTTGTTTGAAAAAATAAGTGAAAAAGGACCGACATGTATAATGTCGACGATGGACTGTTAAGAGTCACCAATTGGTTTTTTAAATGGTTGTACCAACGCAACCGAGAAAAGGTTTGCACATTAACCCAGTGATGTGGCACTGCTATACGGGTCGGTGAAACCAAGATTCATTTAGGGTCCGGGGACTTGGTTATGCGGGGGGAAGGTGTTAGGCACCCCCCGACATCCGTGTTACCACGGTGACTGCCTCTTTTCAAGAAACTATTATCTGAATGTGTGTATGTGTGTGTGTGTGAGTCAATGTGCTGTTATTTGAAAGTGGTACGAGGTCTCGTTCGCACCTATATACGCAGGGTTTGAATTTATGTAAAAATTCACTTTTAGCAAGATATGGCAATGATGTTTTATAAAAGAGATTTTTTCAAACCCTGTCGCTCAATAGTAATTGAGGCCTTTTGCACTCCTATTTTATTAAATACACGGCTTGGTTGATTTTATTTGACGGCTGCGAAGCATTCGTACGAAAATAATGTACAAAATAATGTCGACTTCCTCGTGGGTATGGAAACCATCTGAGGAAATTCAGACACCGCAGAATAATTTATTAGCTGCTTACAGCTGAAAATGTCCATCATGGGAACCGAATCTAGATCCAATGGGATGAATCTGTGATCACATGATTCCTAGGCTCACATGATACCACAATTTGTATGAAAGCAGTAAGCAGGTATATATATAAAAGTCGTAAATATATATATACAGACATGATCGCCAACCACGAAGTAGCTCCATGGGGGATCAGAAATATAAATAAAGCTGTTAAAAGCTATCAACCGCCACGGAGGAAACTCCAGGCGGGACAAAACGTAGATAAAGCTATAAAAACGGTCAACCACCACGAAGTAAACTCTAGGTGGGACGAAATGTAAGTATATATATATATATATATATATATATATATATATATATATATATATATATATATATATATATAAGCATGTAAACGCACCGGATATAAAATCCAGGCTCACCGAACAGAGTTCGATAGCAGTTCATAAACGTAAGTATATATATATAAAAGCGCGTAAATGCACCGGATGTAAAATTTAGGCTCATCGAACGGAGTTCGACCACAGTTTATATATATAAGTATATATATATATATAAGAAAGCAATTAAACGCACCAAACCGAAGTTTAGGCTCATCGAACAATGTCCGACACACAGTTAATATATTTAAGTATATATATATATATTAAAGAAATAAACGCTCCAGACCGAAGTCTAGGCTCAATCGAACAAAGTCCGATACACAGTTTATATATATATAAATATATATATAGAAAAGCAAATAAACGCTTCAGACCGAAGTATAGGCTCAACCGAGGCATAACTCGATAATGTTAGTCAATATATAAGTAAATATATATATAAGATATATATATAGACTGAAATGAAACCACGGACCGAAGTCCGGGCAAAAGCAAGAAACACGACTCTCAACGTGTAGAAGGGTGTGTGCAAAAATGAAGACAAAGACTCTAAGGTGTGTGAGAAGGCTTATAGTGGGCTGCCAAAGAAGACTTCTATATCTTTAGAGTGAGTAAACATAGACTTTTGTAGGTACAACAGAGGGCTGTATATGAGCTCACATGTGTTTAAAGTGGGAAAATACACTGTATGGCAAATGTAGAGCGAATTCTGTAGGGTTTCCCCGTCTTTTTTCTCTTAAAAATTAGCACCCCAAACCTCTTATTTATAGGCAAAAGGTGCCGCAGGTGTACATGCGGCTTAGCCGCAGGTGTACCAGAGGCGGGTCGGGTAGGCCCAATTTGGTCGGGTCGGGTCGTCTCGAAGTACGTGCACGCGGGCACTGTAATGTCCACTCAGTTTTTCTGAAGTGCAATCCGGGCATCCGTTTGAGGTATACGGGACCTATTTCGGACCGCCGTTGTCGAGAGTTTGTACGATGGCATGGGATTAGAGTTTGTACGAAGTCTTTGAAAACGGGACGGTGCCCTCCGGTCTTCAAGCTTCAACTTTCATCCTTTACCCCGTATAATAGCAACTCGGGATTGGTTAGCCTTGTGGGCCGTTGTTGAGATGACTTGGTGTGGCATCGTGTTGGTCAGATGACGATGTTGCCCCTTACCGGTGTTATTACCGGGTTGGGTCGATAATGCAGGCGTTGCTCGGCTTCGATAGGATTGGACTGTTGCACTTGGTTGAAAGTCCTCATTATCATCTTTGAGGTGTGTCTGTCTTCCTGATGTCATCGTCGGGCTGATACAGTGTATCTCGTTGTGAGCACCGAGATTGAAGCTGGTTGCATTTGTAACAAGCATTTTCAAGGTTAATGCTGAAATTGCTTTCCTTGGGGCTATCACCAAGGTTGGAGGTTATTCCCTTGTTTAGGGCTGAGACTGGATACCTCGGGGTTATCTCCGAGAATAATCGGTCTTCTCCGGTGTGTGTTCTGGTATTGATCTGCATGCCTCGGGGTTCTCCAAGATTGGAACGATTACTCCCAGATTGCGATCTGGGGTTGATGTTGAACCTCCGGTAGTATCCGGTATGGTTGTGGATTGTCTTTTAGAGTTATCTCATAAAAGATGAATCTGCCTTCCTGCAATGTTAGTGTCAGTAGTACAGAAAATTTCGAGTGTCTACAGATGCCCTCTTTATCATACTTATGCATGGCGATGCATGGGTAGGATAAAGAATCCTAGACACTTGAAACGTAATAAGACGAAAAGGGTACTATGGATAGCAACATGATGTAGATGTATGATGCATGTGTACGGGGTTGTAGCCCAACATGTTGAGGATAATTGCTGGCTCCATGTTGCTTCAACTGGAGATTGGCAATGATGACCAGATTTGATGTATATTCTGAGTCTGTCAGGATGTTGATGTTGGAGTTATCATCAAATTCCTGGATAAGGACTGGATCCTACATAGGTACCTCTTATGTGTAAGAGATCTATGGGGATAAAGCTTGATCTGTTTGAGGATGTGTATAACATATTCCATCATCCATCCTCCTTAATGACAATCTCCTAGTTTGTATCGTCAGGATATGTCAAGGTTCTGTTGGAGTTATTGCCACCAGCAAATGTTGTCAGGGATGCCTGACCTTCGTTGATGTGTATTTCACCGATATGTGAATCAACGGTTGAAAAATCCTATGGGATATACTGTCAAGGTTGCTTGACTTCCACTGTCATGTAGATCAACAGAACATTGCGTTGTGACCCCCCGCCGGGGAATATGGGTAATCGGGTGGTAAGAACCCCGAATGGCTCCAGAACTCTGATAGGTTTAACCCTCTATCGGCTGGAATGATGTCAAGGCTGCTTGACCTTCGTTGATGTGTGTGTTAATGACTTGAATGTACATGGTAATCCCCTGCCGTAAATTCACGTTGCAAACCCCTTAGGAGATCTACCGGGGACGTATGCATTGATCGAACAACTGTGTATGCTCTGATGGGTTTACTTGCCATCGGCTGAGATAATGTCAAGGCTGCTTGACCTTCGTTGATTTATGTGTCAAGGGATGAACACGCATTGTAACCCCCGTCGGGGATCTATGTTGTAACCCCCGTTGGGGACTCACGTTGTAACCCCCATCGGAGACTCACGTTGTAACCCCCGTCGGGGACTCACGTTGTAACCCCCGTCGGGGATCTAGGTTGACAAGGACGATGATCCTGAGAAAGCGGCATTGAACCTGCGTACAGTATTATCGAGCTTGACTGAGATCATTTGAGATCACTAGTATAGTGTACCCTGTGTGTGGACGAATACCAATGCGTGATGTACCGATTCAAAGTCTCATCAGAGAAGACCAGGATTGTATGCAGTTTTGCTCAATCGCGTGGCGTTTTTATTCTCGATTTGACCTTTTTAATTTGTAAGACCTCCTTTGCAACTCGAACTGGAACGAGCCAGAGGGATTGGACCCACATGGGGGTGCCGCAAGTGTACCTGCTGCAGCCGTAGATAGGCCTGCGGCTAGGCATGGATCATATATCCATCAGCTAGCAGCATTCATAAGTCACTTTTAACAAGTTTTGCTTAGAGAAAACCGCGAGTCATCTTCAGATCTGGTGAGTTCGGGCTGCTTTCTGCAAATTTTGTCACCGTATAAGTGTTCCACACTATCCTGGTAACGTATGCTTGTATTTTCTCTAGTTTCTATTTGTTAGATTGTGAGTTATCGCACGAAATGCATCTAAACACATAGTAGTGGTTATGTATGCATAAATGACTTGATAAAAAATATTCAACATAGTAAATGTTAGTATTAAACCATGCTGAACATAATGATGCGAAAAAATTTAACTTTTGAGACAGTCAAATTGGCACCTTTTTCTACTATTTTTTGTCCTATTTGAGGTCCAATGAGCAAAAGGTAGAAAGGTAAAGTACTCCTAGCATTGAGGTTGGCCTTATACATGATGATTTTGATTTTTAATGCATATATTGTGTATATGACTTTGGGGCAGGTGTGCTACTGAATGGCCACCTAAACATGCCTGAGTGCATGTGGATAGTCCTATTTTCAAAGGGGACTATGGCAAAAATTTTTAAAAGGTAGGCATTGGGTAGTCATGCATTTTAATTCTATTGTTTATTAAAGTAAATGCATGCATGCATATAATCATAAATGCATTAGAAAAAGATCCAGGTAAGGAAATACCACACCCTTTCTGAGGTGATTTGGAGACTTGTTGTCCAGATATTATGGATCTGGATCAGCCGATCAGTTCCTATAGGACCGCTTCTGGCGTACGGCGGAGGGCTTCTGAAGTGCCTCGTCGGTTGGTGGAGGCTGTGATCCGTCCTGTCCAGGCAGATGTTCCGGACGTTGAGGACGTGGAGGTGGATATTGAGGACCCCGCTCCTGCTGCACCTGTCCCTCGCAGGGAGCTTCCGAGCATTTAGGTGGCAAACCCAGAGTTGCTGGGTGATTTGGGCAGACATCCATCGATGTACTTATATGCTAACGAGGTATGGTGTTAGACTTTGCTTTTCCTTCTTTCCTATTGATGTGGATTAAAGGGTTCTGACGTAGATTTGCATTTCATGCAGGTTCCAGGTTTTACACAGCCTCGAGGGAACTGGTTTAGCATCCACTCCATGTACCAGGCGCTTCATCCTGATTATAGAGCAGTAGTGCATGAGTGAGGATTTGGGGCATTCTTCTCCATCCTTCCCCGTCGTTGTCCCTGGGGTTACCTTAGGGCATTGTCTGAGCGGTGGTTTCACCAGACTCAGTCACTCCACCTGCTGGATTGCGAGGTGATGATGACGCTGATGGATTAGCGATTTATCACCGGCATGGAGTTTGGAGGGGAGCCAGTGCCTTGCATGGCGAATATTACCCCTACTGCCGTCAGATCCTTGTTAGGAGTTCCGGCGGTGGCGCTCAAAGGCAGGACCGTCCGTTCAGGTCCTTTGAGCATGGATGCTGTGAGCGGGCTATTGAGTGAGCCCATGCCTGATGATGTCAGGATCAGGGATCGCGTTCTGCGGCGATTGTTCCTAATGATCATTCGGGGCTGCTTCATAGCAGATAACTCTTCCACGGTATCTTTTGCTTTGGTCAGCGCTACGCGTGACGTGGACCGTATTGGAGAGTACGATTGGGGCACCTATACCTTTTCCTATTTCCTCCGGGGCATGCGTATGCACTCACAGGGTTTGACCGAGGCTTGGCTAGGATTTTACCTGTTTCTGCTGGTGAGTATTTCTCTTGTCTTTTCCCATTTATAGGTTAAGAGTGTTTACTGATAGCAGATGTCTTGCCATTGTGTTGGCAGTTTTGGGCCTATGAGAGGCTTCCCTGTTTGCATCCCGTGAGTGTGTTAGGTTTAGATACCTATCCACGAGGACGAAGATGGCATCATTCGATTCTGACCGAGGTCCCTGTAGCGGAGGGATTCACTCATTGCCGTATGCAGCTGGAGTTGCTGACGGCCGACACCATCACCTGGCTTCCCTATTCTGGGGAACACTTGACAGTGGGTTTTGAGGATGGATACCCGACTGGGGTCGAGTATTTGATTTCCACCAGTAGAGTTCCACTCTTCACAGATGGTGGTTAGGAACTCTATCTAGGAGAGCGTGCTATCAAGAGCACCACATGGGAGATTCGTATACCGATTTTACCTCCTGTCAGGCGTCACTGGCCTATATCGCAGTCACTCGCCATTGATATCCCGTTGTTGGGTGTTTGACGGATTTGCATTATCAGAGGGTCCATGTACTCAGGAGATATTCCAGCGTTGGTGGTTTCCTCGTACTATTGGAGCCCAGTCTCGCGCCACACAGTTTATGGGGGACATGGTTCCTGGATACTTCATGATGATGGATTGGATAGCTTGTGTCCGAGATCTGGCTCATATGACCCAGATTGATAGCTTGACCCGTCAGTTGGACCAGGCACATATATTTATTCGGCACTTGGGCAGAGATCCAGTAGAGGCAGAGTCATTTGTTCCTTCCAGTTCAGGCGCTGGTCCCTCGGACGACCCATTTGGTTTTGCCGGTTCAGATCCTCCTCTTTATAGGCCTGACATCCCTGATGATAGAGATCCAGTGACTCAGAAGGAATTACATCAGGTGGTCAGGATTGATGATGTGGATATCGACACCATTGTCTTTTTCTGATGTATTCTCGTTATATCATTTGATAGGCCTCTATTAGATATTGGGTGGTTGTTCCCCATTCTTGATATATCTTTTGATAGGCCTCTAGTAGTAGTAGGGCATTTGTGCCCCATTTCCCTGTATTTGTAGCTGTACAGAGCTGATGTCTTAGATGTTGATATACTTAGGAATGTATGCTCAGTCTTTTCCATTCCCTATATCATATTGTCATCCATTATCTATTATGCATGTATCATGTTATGCATATGTATGTATGTCCCGAGATATTCGGCATTGACCCTGGATGGTATTATGACACGGCCCTCACAGATGTCTTCTTCGACAGTTAGCCGTATAGATCATACCCTACCATCAGTGGTGGCATCGGGTATGCGATCATGGTATGATAGTATGTCACCACTAGACAGGGTGACCGTAGATATATTACTGCAGCATACCATGACTCTTTTGGCATTTCAGGTTCTTGCAGGATTCGTAGATGGGATGCTAGAGCATTGGCGACCTGACAGGAAGGTATTCCGCTTTGGCACCCATGAGATGACTCCTACTCTGGAGGAGTATGCACGTTTGACGATGCTGCCCTTGGACAGACCTTTCGTGCATATGGCTTTGGGAGACATGAGTAGACGTTTCATGACTCTCACAGGATTGAGGTGCAGAGTAGTGCAGGATGAGCTGACATCTGGCCATGTGATCTCACAGCATTTTCTGTACGACAGATTTGGCTCAGAGGGCAGTTACTCACAACATTCCGGGGATTTCATCGCACCGAAGAATCAGTGGCGTCTAGCCAGAGTTGACGTACTGATGTTATGTGTACTATCATATGTGTACATGCCGCGGTATATGGATGAGATAGATATAGGTGTTATCATGGCCGTGACAGCTCTCAGGGAGGGTCATACCATTGTGTCTATGATTTTGGCAGAGACTCTGCGGTCAGCATCCTACTGCAGTACTTATCCATCAGGAGTGTTTACTGGGAGCTCAGTCCTTCTGTATGTGTGGCTCGTGTCACACTTGAGACCGATTGGTACCCTTAGACGGCATGGATATTGGTTTACCCACGATGTGTCCATGTCATACTCCTTTCAGCCATCAGAGTGTATAGATGCTCAGTCCTGGTCCGCATTTTTGGCAGACATCAGAGACCCATTTAGCATATTGCTGTGCTCGGGGCTTAGCTCACCATACAACTTTATTAATCATGCTCCAGGCATGGATTTCCTCCCTCTGGCCGGCTTGAGGGGTGTGACTACTTATCACCCATTGGCCGTGATGTCGCAGTTCAACCAGTTTCAGGATTTTTATCCTTTCACAAGGGCGACAGGTCAGCGTTCAGCTGCCCGATACCTCTCAGCCGAGGACCGATCTCGTGTATACGCTTGTTAGGACCATCGTGAGGTAGCTGCTTTTTTAGTGAGCAGTCCAAGTTATTCCGCAGAGTATTTCGCCTAGATGGAGATGGAGGTTTTATCGGCTGCAGCAGTATCTACAGTACCGGATAGTGACGTAGAGGGTGTGGAGCCTGTGGAGGACATTGATACCCACTTCGAGGAAGAGCCCGCTACTGGGTTTCCAGCATTTCTTCCGGATTCTCCTAGTACCAGCACTATTGCGATTCAGCACTCGGCACAGTACTTAGAGCAAAGTCTTCAGCTGATGACCTTTGAGAGAGATCAGGTTCGATCTATGATGTCGACTGCTCTGGATGTGAGGGAGGCCGCTCTGTTGGAGAGAGATGAGGCCTTAGCTCGCAGGGATGCCGCTATTGTTGAGCGGGATGAGGCCAGATTAGCCAGAGATGCAGTGATAGTTGAGCGGGATAGTGGCATATCTGCCCGAGATGTAGCCGTCACAGACAGTACTGCAGCGAGGTCCCTTACCACTGACATAATCGTAAAGATGAGCGCATATATTGATGAGAATATGGTCATCATGTAGACGGCTTCTGATCTATTGGGTCGTGTGGATACTCTCATACAGGAGACCACAGCTTTACCTCCTTCTTCTGAGAGGGATGCTATGTTGGGCTTGCTAGCTCGCGTCTATCCTGACTCATAGATTAGCTTGTACTTACCTGCACGGACTAGCTTAGCCATTTTGTCATGTACAGTTTACATCATGTATATCAAACAACATTATATATGACATGGATATATATTTTTGGATCACTTCCCTTTTAGATATACCTTGCTATTTGTTTGATATTTTGCCTGCTATTTCAGGGCTTGTGATCTTGATGTATTCTGAATTCCTCCTGGGTGGATGGACATTGAGTTGTCTCTGGATAGTTTAGAATAGATTATCGATCTGTGTATCCCTACCATCTTTTGGTGTCTTGGGACTGGTTTCTGTATGGAAATGTGGAGAGGAGTGTGGCTTTCCTCTGTGAGATTGACCGCACCACAGATGGTCGCCAGTACTTCTATTTAGGAGAAGCTTAGTTAATTCCATCTTTTATGGATTGGCGTTACTCTTCAAGGTATGACCGCAGCTTAGATGGTCGCCGAATCTCCTATTTGGGAGGAGAGGTTGGGTAATTCCATCCCTTTGGTCTGAAGCGGAATTAAATGTAGTGGATTGATGTTTGATCCCAGTACCAACTGACAAGGGTTTGTGTTTTGGTAGGGGGTAAGACCGCCCCATGAATGGCTGCCTACGTACTCCTATTGAAGAGGAGATCAGGTCTGCGTAGTTCAAACCTGGTGTAAGAGGTTCAACGCTGTATGTGGCAGAAATGGTGTAGGAATATTTTTTGTTGTTTTTTGTGAGGAGAGAAGGGAAGAAATGTTTTTGTTGTTTTTGTTTTATTGCGACCGGGCCATATGAAATGGTTGCCTATGTACTCTTATTGAAGAGGAGATCAGGTCGACATAGTTCGCCCCTCAGGGCGAGAAGAGAAAGTGCAATCCCATGTGCAGGTCAGAGTGCGGGGATGAGAAAGTTTAATCCTAAGTTGACGATAAACTGCAGAGGAAAAGTTTGATCCCAGGTATGGGTAGCCAAACTGTAAACGTTAGAGGTTAGATACATGGTGGGATGACCTAAGTTGTATGAGCGCAAAGGAAAGCCAGGCTGCTTGCTTGAAAAGTATGTTTCCCTGAGGGGCAAAGTGCAAAAAAGTTGAATGTGGTAAAGGGTTAAAGAACCGAAATTACTGGTGATCTGATGGTTTGACGCCAGGGTGTTTGCGAGTTACTTCAGACATAGTACCGTTTCACGGTGTCTGAGTTGATGAGTTATGGAAATTCATCACCGTCCATTTCTTGCAATCTGAGAGCGCCTCCCGTCAATACTTCTTTGACAATAAATGGGCCTTCCCAGTTAGGATCAAATTTTCCCTTAGATTGATCTTGGTTGTCCATGATTTTCTTCAAAACCAAGTCATATTGTTTAAATTTTCGTAGCCAGACTTTTTTGTTGTAGGATCTGGCGACCCTTTGCTGATATAATTGACCATGGAAGATAGCAACGGTTCGCCTTTCGTCTATTAGAGACAATTGGTGATACATGTCTTATACCCATTGATCTTCGTCCAGCTGAGCGTCTATCAACACTCTGAGAGATTCCATCTCAACTTCTATGGGGAGCACTGCTTCCATCCCATAGGTTAGTGCGTAGGGGGTTGCCCCAGTTGAAGTACGCATGGATGTTTTGTAGGCTAACAGAGTCAGAGGCAATACATCAAGCCAATCTTTGTGGTTGGCGGAAATCTTTTGCATAATCTTCTTGATGTTTTTGTTAGCCGCTTCAACAGCACCGTTCATCTTTGGACGATAGATGACTGAGTTGAGATGTTTGATGTGGAATTTACTGCACAATTCCTCCATCATCTTATTGTTGAGGTTTTTGGCATTGTCTGACACAATCACCTCTGGTTGCCCATAACGACAAATAACATTGTTTCTGATGAAAGCAATGATGACTTCTTTAGTGACCCTGGGGAAGGATGCTGCCTCTACCCACTTGGTGAAGTAGTCGATCATGGTGAATATAAACCGATGTCCATTACTGGCTTTAGGTTCAATGGGCCCGATAACGTCCATTCCCCAAATTGAGAAGGGCCAAGGTGAACTCATATTGTGGAGTTCCCGTGGAGGGGCATGTATAGCATTCCCATGAATCTGGCACTGATAGCATCTTTTGACGTGGTCATGGCAATTAGCTTTAAGAGATAGCCAATAATGTCCCGTTCTTAGGATTTTCTTGACAAGGAGGGGGCCACTCATGTGGGGGCCACAGACTCCGCCATGGATTTCATCCATGAGCCTTTGGGCTTGATCTTTGTCTAAACACCGGAGAAGGCCTAATCCTGCATCTCTTTTGTAGAGCGCATCTCCACTCAGGTAGAATTTCATTGCAAGTCGATGGATCCACCTTTTCTCAGTCGGGCTCGCCTCAGCGGGTGTAGATCCATCTCGCAGATATTCCTTGATATGATGATACCAAGGCCGTGGGATGGGAGATAGCTCATCCGATATTTCTCCAATATAATTCCCGTAGGCTGGGGCCTTGTTCAGGGAAATTGTGACGCTTGGCAATTGCTCCTTATCTGATATATGAAGCAAGGAGGCCAAAGTTACTAATGCGTCCACAAAGTCATTTCTATTACGAGGAATATGTAGAAAGGAGATTTCTTCAAACTCCAAAGCCATCTTTAAAACCTGCCGATGGTAAGGCAGCAAATGTAGTTCCTTGGTTTGATAGATTCCGGTGGATTGTCTGATTACCAACTCTGAATCTCAAAGGACAGTTCACCGCCTGATGCCCATTGAACTGGCAAGTTTTAGCCCCATGAGACAGCTTTCATACTCAGCCGTATTATTGGTGCTGTCAAACAGTAATTTGACGGCGACGAGATACTGCTCCCCCGTATCAGATACTAGAACTATTCCAGCTCCTGAACCTTCCATATTAACAGCTCCATCAAAATACATCTTCCATGATTGGCGCGTATCGTACTGACGGTGTTGTTGTACTGTCATTACTCCTTCATCAGGGAAATATGTTTCTAAGGGTTTGAAATCCCCTGAAGGTGCGGCGGCCAGTTGATCCGCGATTCCTTGACCTTTGATAGACTTTTGAGTCATATATACGATGTCAAATTGCTGTAGGATCAACTGCCATTTGGACAGCCGACAATTTAACATGGGTTTGTTGAACACGTACTTGAGAGGATCCATGCGGGATATAAGATGGGTTGTGTGACCATGGAGGTAATGATGTAACCTCATGGAAGCCCATGCTAAAGCACAACACGTCTTTTCGATTAGAGTGTACTTGTGTTCACTGCTGCTGAATCTTTTACTGAGGTAATAGATAGCTCGTTCTTGGCCTCTATCATCCTTCTGCCCCAGCATGCAGCCCATAGCATTATCACTTACGGACAGGTACATAAACAGGGGAACATCATCTCTGGGTGGTACCAACATAGGAGCTTTGACTAGCTGTTTCTTGATTGTAAGGAAGGCATTCTGACATTCATCATTCCATTTTATGGAGGAGTTCTTCCTTAATAGTTTGAAGATTGGTTCACAGGTTGCTGTGAGTTGGGAGATGAACCTACTAATGAAGTTAATTCTTCCCAAAAATCCTCGTATTTCCTTTTCTGTCTGAGGAATGGGAATTTCCGTGATGGCTTGGATTTTGGCAGGATCCATCTCAATACCTTTGTGGCTGACTAGAAATCCTAGCAACTTGCCTGATTTAACGCCAAAGGCGCATTTGGATGGATTCAACTTCAAGTTGTACTTACGCAACATGTTGAATAGTTTTCTGAGATGGTCTATATGGTGATCCTCCTTCTGAGACTTGACAATGATGTCATCCACACAGATCTCAATCTCTTTATGCATTAAGTCGTGGAAAAGAGCCATCATAGCTCGTTGATAGGTAGCTCCGACATTGATGAGGTCGAATGACAACCGTCTATAACAAAAATTTCCCCAAGGAGTAATGAAGGCAGTCTTCTCACGATCTTCCTCGGAAACAATGATTTGATGATACCCCGCAAAGCAATCAGCAAAGGAGTACATGTCGTGTTACGCAATATTGTCAATGAGAATGTAGATAAATGGCACGGGATAGCTGTCATTTAAGCAAGCCTTGTTCAAGTCCCGGTAATCCACGCAAACTCGCACCTTCCCTCCAGGTTTAGGCACGGGCACGATATTGGATATCCACTCAGGATATGTAGACACCATGATGATGCCAGCCTGAAATTGTTTCACAATTTTCTCTTTTACCTTTAAACTGCACTCAGGTTTCAATCGCCTGAGTTTCTATTTGACTGGCTTAAATCCCTCTTTAATGGGAAGACGATGAAGGACAATGTCAGTGGACAAACCCACCATGTCTTCATGAGACCATGCAAACACATCCTGAAATTGGGTTAATAGTGTAACCATATCATTCCGTTGGTTTGGGGTAAGGTCTGAACCAATCTGGATTAACTTAGGGCTTTCGAAGGTTTCGAGATTGAAAGAAGTGGTTTGATCAAGGTTGGGTTTAGGTGTATCTTTGACCCATTCTTGAATTTCTGGAGGCACCTCAATGTCATCCTGTGTATCCATCAAGGCTGAATTCATCTCTACATCAAAGGTACAATCCCTGTGTAGGAGAGGCATCGTATCATCAAGTACAGGCACATACAAATTCAGAGTCCTGAAACAAAATATGCTTTCACTTAGTATATATGAAACGTGTTTGATCATACACAGTGTTAGCATATACTGGAAAAATAAACTATTAATACTGTACAGAAAAGTAAGCAGTTATTATATCTATAGGGCAGAAAGAATTTTTGCCCGCTTTACCCTTGACGACCAATGCAAGGAATGATGTTCTAATTGGCAAGAGCAAAGTTCAGGTGAACTGCAGTGATGGAGGGACTGTCATCATCCTCTTTGTCCCGAATGATGGCCATTATGTATGGGCAATCATCTTCTGGGGTGTATCGGTTTGTATGTTCATCATGGACGATGATACGCATGCCCGACATTATTCAGACAACGTTCTCCTTGATTCTCCGCTCATCTTCTTCGATTGCGGGATCTGGAATAACGACTTTGTTTTCCTCCACCGGTTTCGGCTTAGGAAATAACATAGCCATGACATTGGCTGGCACCTTTATAGGAGGTTGTGCGGACTCAAAACTTGAAGGCGAAGATAAACGCCACATAGTTGAAGCTGAAGGAACCTGTGGATGTTTATGAGGGTTCCTATGACTAGAGCTGGCCGAATAGCCTAGTCCAGCTGTTCCAATGTGCTTGGTTAAGCGAATACGGTACTTAATACCCTGACAATCTTTGCCCAACCCTTGTCCTGGTTTACGATCCAACGACATCATTTCTTGAGTAGCTGACATCACTTCGGCAGAAATATGGGGTTCGGGCAGTGGTGCTCCAATAGTATGGTATTGGGTATTGCTTATTTTCAAAGCATGAAAACTGACTGGTTCAACGTCCGCATTAGCATTGATGACCGGTAAATCACCGTGTTGAGGACACTTTGGTTCAGCGTTGACCGTGACCAGGCTATTGTTGATAATGTATTTTAATTGTTGATGAAGGGTGGAGGGGACTGCCCCAGCCATGTGGATCCATGGTCGTCCCAAGAGCAGGTTGTATCCCAACTCTATCTTGAGCACATGGAAGGATACGCAGAATGTATGAGGACCAATCTCAATTGGCAGCTCAATTACTCCAACCGAATTCCGGCGGGCTCCATCAAAAGCTTTGATGATAGTATGGCTACTCCGGATTCGATTAGGATTGATATTCATCTTCACCAAGGTAGCATATGGGCAGATATTTAGGGATGAGCCTCCATCTATCAGGACTCCAGCCACTATATATCCGGAGGACAAGACTGCGATGTGCAACGGTTTGCAATAACCGGTCCCTTCAGGCGGAATGTCATCATCAATGAAAGATATCATATTGTCATTGAAAATATGATCAACCAGATGTTGAAATTTTTCCTCATCCATGGATGTCGGGAGATAGGCTTCTTCTAAAACCTTTAACAAGATCTTCCGGTGATTCTCAGAAGTGAGGACCAAGTCCAAAATTGATATCTGTTGTGGAGCTTCTTTCAAGCTTAAAACCATCGTAGCTTCGTTATGACCCATGAATTTTTCAATCTTCTCCGTGGGTATTTTTCCCTTTAATTTGACGGCAGGTTTCATCACCCGTTGGGGAAGGTACAGTGGATTTTCTTTCGACACTGCAGCAGTGTTATGTGAAGTGGATCCTTCACCTTCTCTATAATTTCACGGAACTTTATACAAGCTAACAATAGGATATTGTGCTCTGCACAGCAAGTTGATTGGCTCGGGAGCGGCCACTTTCAAAGGATTGTTTCTTCCTTTGAGTTGAATTATTGGCATGACGAGTGATTGATCAGGTTCAGTAGATATGACGGCTACCACACTCTTCCATTTAGTGGGACCTGCATTCTCACTGGCGCGTAGCACAGTGTCGTCATTTGCCAGGCGCAGTACGCCACTGTCGATTAGGTTCTGAATAAGGTGGCGGAGTGCCCAGCATTCTTCTGTGCTGTGATCACAAGATTAGGAATGATATTGACACACTCCCTCAGAATTGTATCGTCCCGAACGGGGGTTGATTGGAGGTAGAAGGGAACTGATTCTTCCTTCATTGATTAACATGTGAAGTATCTCCTCCATAAGTTGACCCAAATAGGTGAATTCCCTTTTGTTGGCGAAATCCCGTCGGGCCTTGGCATTTGCTCTCTTCGTCACTTTGTCTTCCAGCATTTCATTTTCTAAAAGTGAATAGGGAATATTCATGACAATTGGGCAGGAGACTGGCATGCTCCTAGCTGATTAGCTAACGAGTCAGTTGATGCTGATAAGTCACCAGTTTCGCCAATTGCTCAATTTGTTTGCAGAGAGCTTTCATTTTTCGTTCCATTATGAACTGGAACTTGGCATAATCCCATCTGTTATCACCGTCTTTGATGGTTTGGGAAGAATCACAGTTGAAGTTAGAACTTTGTCCACTGCTCCAATTAATCATGTTGACCTCTTCTTCTTTGTGTTGAGGAAGAGGGTTGTCTTGAACGTTAGGTTGATCTAGTTTGGTGACCACGATCTCACCGTTGTCTATCAGGTCTTGGATCTTGTGTTTCAAGGCCCAACAATCCTGAGTATCATGTCCAGGTACCCCGGCATGATAAGCACATTTCCGAGCAGCATTAAAACCCCTTCCATTTGGGTTGGCTAGTGGAAGTAGATGTGTAATCTTCTTTTGTGTTGTCAGAAGATTAAGGATATTCTCGAGGGTATCCCCTAAGGGTGTGAACACTTGAGGGCGTTTGGCTTCTCCACCTTTTGGTATTGGAGGGTTTACAGACTGTGCTGGAAAGGGAGTATAGTTTCTCCTCTGAACAGACATATTTTGACTGCCTTTTTGACCCTGTAGTATCAGGGAAACATCTTCCTCTTTCTTTTTACGGACCCTCCTAGGGTTGTTCCCATAATTTCTAGACTAAATGTGATCAGCAACAACTTTGAGTGCAGCTAGGTCTTGAATCTTTTCGGATTTCAATCCCATCTCAGCCATCTCCCCATGTTTTACCATTTCAGAAAACGGTTTGCCGATACTGGCTAAAACTCTCTCATAGAAGGGAGCTTCTTGTATGTCTATGAACGTCATGACCATTTCTGATTCGATCATGGAAGGATTAACTTGGGCAGCCAGGCGTCTCCACCTCTGGGCATACTCTCTGAAAGACTCGTTAGACTGTTTCTTGATCTTGGTAATTTGATACCGATCAGGAGCCATTTGAGACTGAAAGTTGTATTGAGTGAGGAAGGCATGTGCTAGCTCTTCCCAACTGTGGATTTTGGAGTTGTCTAATCTTGTGTACCATGAACGGGCTTCTCCAGTTAGACTCTTTTGGAATAATTGCATTCTGAGCTTTTCATCCTCTGCATAAGATCCAAGTTCTCCAATAAATACCTAAGTGTGTATAAGGATCTCCTAACCCATCATATTTTTCAAAGTCAGGAGTTTTAAACTTTTCTAGATAATGAACACCAGGAAAAATATATACATCAGCATATGAAACACTCTCGTATGTTTCAATTCCTTTGATAGTGCGAAGGGTCTCTTCCATTTGGAGGACTTTCTTTTTGATGTCACTAGTGTCTAGGTCTCCAGTGGGATGGGTAGCATCATGAGTTTTGTTGGTCTGATCCAACTGCAGTTTAGGTATGGTAACGACCTGGGCTCCTCCTTGTGTGGAGGATTCAGCATATACGGGTATTTTCTGACCCTGTGTAGACTGGTGTAATTCTTTGAGTAGAACAGCCAAATCTACAATTTGTTTGCTTAATCCGTCGAATTCTTTGCGAGAAACTGGATTAAGTTCAGTCTGGTCGGATGACGACATAATTGACTATAGGCATGTTGCCTTTTTCGACTTTGAACGGTTAGTAGGCTCGATTGACTCCCTGCGAAAGACTTGCATAGTTTAGTCCTTAGGGAAGGCGAATATTAATATGCAATGTGATGAGTCCATTTTAGGATATTTATCCTGCAAAAACGGATGTCAGCTATTTGTAGCATGTATGTATATGTGTACACATTCCTTCGTATTTCTCATTACATGGAGATATATATGTCATGAAATTATGTAATTTAAAATGAGAGCATGAATAGACTTTTCTCTGTTTTGGGTTTATCAGAGGCTGACCTATCTTAAGTTACTCTCGCGGCTTTTTGGCATGAAGGCTCCCAAATCATCGCAATCTACTTGACGGGAAGTTAATCCGGTCTTTCAACTGGAGCGAATTTGGGTGGTGCCTTTCCTGAGCCTCGGAGAATCAGGCTTCTCACGAGTCCAGTAATCAAACACCGATGGGATAGCCTCCTGGTGGAGGGACCACACAACATACATTCACATACATCGCGTCTCACCGTATGAAATGATGATATGTGCGAAGCACTAATATCATGAGCAGTTTATAGTGCGAGGCACTAACATCACAGACAGTTTATAGTGCGAGGCACTAACATCACATGCAGTTTATAGTGCGAGGCACTAAATAAACAAGACACACATTCGTACATATTCATCCAATGTAAATGCAACATCCACACACAAGCAGATAATAATTTTGAAAAGATTTAAATAGCGGCTTAAGTCCTCTTACTGGAATCCCCAGCAGAGTCGCCACCTGTCGGCGTCAGGATTTTTAGATGTCCCTTTTCGTTACTTGTTCTTTGGTGTTCTCATTTTAGGTGAGATTTGTTTGAAAAAACAAGTGAAAAAGGTTCGACATGTATAATGTCAACGATGGACTGTTAAGAGTTGCCAGTTGGTTTTTTAAATGGTTGTACCAACACAACCGAGAAAAGGTTTGCACATTGACCCAGTGATGTGACACTGCTATACGGGTCGGTGAAACCGAGATTCATTTAGGGTCCGAGGACTTGGTTATGCGGGGGGAAGGTGTTAGGCACCCCCCGACATTCGTGTTAGCACGGTGACCACCTCTTTTCAAGAAACTATTATCTGAATATGTGTGTGTGTGTGTGAGTCAATGTGCTGTTATTTGAAAGTGGTACGAGGCCTCGTCGCACCTATATACGCAGGGTTTGAATTTATGTAAAAATTCACTTTTAGCAAGATATGGCAATGATGTTTTATAAAATAGATTTTTTAAACCCTGTCGCTCAATAGTAATTGAGGCCTTTTGCACTCCCATTTTATTAAATGCACGGCTTGCTTGATTTTATTTGACGGCTGCGAAGCATCCGTACGAAAATAATGTACAAAATAATGTCGACTTCCTCGTGGGTATGGAAACCATCTGAGGAAATTCAGACACCGCATAATAATTTACAAGCTGGTTACAGCTGAAAATGTCCATCACAGGAACTGAATCTAGATCCAATGGGATGAATCTGTTATCACATGATTCCTAGGCTCACATGATACCGCAATTTGTATGAAAGCAGTAAGCAGGTATATATATATAAGCCGTAAATATATATATATATATATATATATATATATATATATATATATATATATATATATATATATATATATATACAGACATGATCGCCAATCACGAAGTAGCTCCATTGGGGATCAGAAATGTAAATAAAGTTGTTAAAAGCTATCAACCGCCACGGAGGAAACTCCAGGCGGGACAAAACGTAGATAAAGCTCTAAAAACGGTCAACCATCATGAAGTAAACTCCAGGTGGGACGAAATGTAAATATGTATGTATATATATATATATATATATATATATATATATATATATATATATATAAGCGAGTAAACGCACCTGATGTAAAATCTAGGCTCATCGAACGGAGTTCGACCACACAGTTTATATATTTAAGTATATATATATATATATATATATATATATATATATATATATATATATATATATATAAGAAAGCAATTAAACGCACCAAACCGAAGTTTAGACTCATCGAATAATGTCCGACACACAGTTAATATATATAAGTATATATATATTAAAGCAATAAACGTTCCAGACCGAAGTCTAGGCTCAATCGAACAAAGTCTGATACACAGTTCATATATATAAATATATATATATATATATAGAAAATCAAATAAACGCTCCAGACCGAAGTCTAGGCTCAACCGAGGCATAACTCGGTAATGTTAGTCAATATATAAGTATATATATATATATATATATATATATATATAGACTGAAATGAAACCACAGACCGAATTTCGGCCAAAAGCAAGCAACACGACTCTCAACGTGTAGAAGGGTGTGTGCAAAAATGAAGAGAAAGACTCTAAAGTGTGTGAGAAGGCTTACAGTGGGCTGCCAAAGAAGACTTCTACATCTTTAGAGTGAGTAAACACAAACTTTTGTAGGTACAAAAGAAGGCTGTATATAAGCTCACAGGTGTTTAAAGTGGGAAAATACACTATATGGCAAGTGTAGAGCGAATTCTGCAGGGTTTCCCCATCTTTTTTCTCATAAAAATCAGCACCCCAAGCCTCTTATTTATAGGCAAAAGGTGCCGCAGGTGTACCTGTGGCTCAGCCACAGGTGTACCAGAGGCAGGTCGAGTAGGCCCGGTTAGGTTGGGTCAGGTGGTCTCGAAGTACGTGCACGCGAGCACTGTAATGTCCACTCGGTTTTTCTGAAGTGCAATCCGGGCATCCGTTTGAGGTATACAGGACCTATTTCGGACCGCCGTTGTCGAGAGTTTGTACGATGGCATGGGATTAGAGTTTGTACGAAGTTTTTGAAGATGGGACGGTGCCCTCCGGTCTTCAGGCTTCAACTTTCATCTGTTACCCCGCAAAATAGAAACTCGGGATTGGTTAGCCTTGTGGGTCGTTGTTGAGACGACTTGGTGTGGCATCGTGTTGGTCAGATGACGATGTTGCCCCTTACCGGTGTTATTGTCGGGTTGGGTCGATAAAGAAGACGTTGCTCAGCTTCGCTGGGATTGGACTGTTGCACTTGGTTGAAAGTCCTCGTTGTCATATTTGAGGTGTGTCTATCTTCCCGATGTCATCGCCGGGCTGATACAGTGTATCTTGTTGTGAGCGCCGAGATTGAAGCTGGTTGCATTTGTAACAAGTATTTCCAGGGTTAATGCCGAAATTACTTTCCTTGAGGCTATCACCAAGGTTGGAGGCTATTCCCATGTTTAGGGCTGAGACTGGATACCTCAGGGTTATCTCTGAGATTAATCGGTCTTCTCCGGTGTGTGTTCCGGTATTGATCTGCATGCCTCGTGGTTCTCCAATATTAGAACAATTACTCCCAGATTGCGATCTGGGGTTGATGCTGAACCTTCGGTAGTATCCGGTATGGTTGTGGATTGTCTTTCAGGGTTCTCTCATAAAAGATGAATCTGCCTTCCTGCAATGTTAGTGTGAGTAGTACAGAAAATTTCGAGTGTCTACATGACAGTTCCCCAGTACGGAGCCAAATTAAATGAATTGGCGAGATTTGCTCCACATCAGGTGGACACAGAAGAGAGGAAGGCTCGTAGGTTTGAGTAGGGCCTAAAACCCTGGCTCTACAGTAGGATTTCAGTGTTCCAGAGTGCTTCTTATAGGACCATTCTGGAAAAATCGATAATAACAGAAGGTGGTGGTGAGGCGTTGTCTCAATACCACAAGGAAAAAATGAACAAGAATAAGGGAGAGGGAGGAAATAAGGCAGAGGTTGCCAGTGGTAGTGGCACTATGCCAAAGAGGAAAAGCTTTAACCCTGGGAATACTGGGGTGAAACAAGGAGATCCTAAACGTAGGATGGAGGCATGCAAGACATTAGAGAAGACTCATTTGGGAGTCTGTTTAAAGGGGAAATCAGTTTGTTACAACTGTGGGCAGGAGGGACATTTATCACCCAACTGTCCCAACCCTAAGAAAAATCATGGGTGTTTTGTTTGTGGATCGTTGGACCACATGGCAAGAAATTGCCCGAAGAAAGGGTTAGAGGGAAATAAGGGTTCTGGTAGTGGTAAATTAGCCATTACTAGACCAACACCATCTATGGGTAGACCCTCAGTCTGTACGTTTAATATGACTGTTCAAGATGCGGTTGCATCATCGGATATAATAGCAGGTATCATTCCAGTCAATGATATAAATGATTATGTGTTATTTGACTCGGGTGCTACATGTGAATTTGCTAAGCGATTAGGTTTAATCCCTGAAAAGTTAGCAATACCTTTAGACGTTAAGGTAGCAAATGAAGGGATAATCCCCATTGAACATATTCATAAGGATTGTTGTGTAAATATTAGAGGTAATAAGTTATCGGTAGATTTAGTACCGATAAGGTTAAAATAATTCGATGTAATTCTTGTTATGGATTGGTTGATTAACCATAAGGCTATAATATATTGCCATAGGAAAAGTGTGAACCTTCAGCTTTTTAAGAAAACCAAGGTAGTGTTCTTCAGTAGTAAATCACCGAGACGCTCTTGTTGTCTAACGATGACACAAGCTATAAAGATGTTAAGAAAGGGGTGTATAGGTTATCTGTACCATGTTGTGAATACCCAAAGAGTGGGAGCATCCTTGGACCAGATACATATAGTTCAAGAGTTCACGGATGTATTTTTGGAGGAACTACCGGGTATTCCACAGGATAGGGAGGTTGAGTTTGTGATTGATCTGTTATCGGGTACGGCACCAGTTTCAAGGGCACCATATCGGATGGCGCCAGTTGATATGAAAGAATTAATGGTTCAATTACAAGAACTATTAGACAAGAAGTACATTAAACCAAGTGTGTCTCCTTGGGGAGCACCGGTATTGTTTGTAAAGAAAAAGGATGGATCGTTAAGACTTTGTATCGACTATCGAGAGTTGAACAAATTAACGATTAAGAATAAATACCCGTTGCCCAGGATCGATGATCTATTTGATCAGTTGAAAGGGGCAAAGTATTTTTCTAAAATATATTTGCATACGGGGTAGCATCAGTTAAAAGTGAGGAAGGAGGATGTACCTGTGACGGAGTTCAGAACTCGTTATGGTCATTACGAGTTTCTGGTAATGTCGTTTGGGTTGACTAATGCGCCAGCCGCATTTATGGATATGATGAATAGAGTGTTCAAGCAGTATTTGGACAAGTTCATCGTAGTATTCATTGATGATATTCTAGTCTATTCAAAGATGTCAGAAGATCATACTGAACATTTAAGGATAGTGTTGGAGACACTACGGAAGGAAAAGTTATATGCGAAATTCACAAAGTATGGATTTTGGCTTGAACGAGTGCAGTTTCTAAAACATGATATTGATAAAGATGGCATTTCCATGGATCCAGCAAAAGTAGAAGCAGTAAATGAGTGGGAGCAACCGAAAATGCCAATTGAGGTTTAGAGTTTTCTAGGGTTAGCGGGATACTATAGAAGGTTCATTCAAGACTTTTCTAAAATAGCTACTCCGCTGAAAAATTTGACGAGGAAGTCGGTGAAGTATGTGTGGACGAAAAATACGAGAACAGTTTTCAGGAACTAAATAAGAGTTTAAGTGAGGCACCTGCATTATTTTTGCCAGATGATACAGGGAATTTTGTAGTGTATAGCGTTGCTTCGCAAAGAGGACTGGGTTGCGTGCTCATGTAACATGGCAAGGTCATTGCGTATGCGTCACGTTAATTAAAGGATTATGAGAAGGTCTATCCTACTCATGATCTGGAATTAGCAGTTGTAGTTTTTGCCTTAAAAATTTGGAGGCATTATCTATATGGTGAGAAGTGTGAGATATACACGGACCATAAAAGTCTGAAATATATCTTCACACAGAAGGAGTTGAACATGAGGTAGAGAAGGTAGTTGGAACTAATAAAAGATTACGACTGTGAGATCTTATATCATTCAGGGAAAGCTAATGTAGTAGCCGATGCGCTAAATAGGAAGGGTAGGGAGAAACCGTCAATGATAATGGCTCAGAATGAGTTAGTAACAGTGATGGCGAGGATAGAACTAGAAGTTGAATTACCAGATGAAGCAAAGGAGATGTTATTTTCATGGAAACTTAATCGACCATAGTGGAACGTGTTAACGAAGTGCAATTGAGTAACGAGGAATGCGAACATATGAAGAAGAGGATAGAAGATGAAGAAAAGACTAAGTATAACCTCGATATGGAGGGATTACTTCGTTTTGAAGGAAGAATTTGGGTTCCAAATAATTTTGAATTAAAGGGGAGATAATGAGCGAGGCCCATAGTTCGAGGTACTCGATACATCTCGATAGTATGAAGATGTATCAAGACCTTCGTCAAAACTTTTGGTGGCCAAACATGAAAAGGGAGATAGCAGAATTTGTTAGTAGGTGCTTAACTTGTCAAAAGGTTAGGGCTGAACACCAACGACCGAGCGGGTTATTGCAATCATTAGAAATTCCAGAGTGAAAATGGGAGCACATCATAATGGACTTTGTGGTATGACTTCCAACGACAAGGAAAGGATACGACGCAATTTGGGTGATAGTGGATCGATTGACGAAATCGGCTCACTTTCTACCGATAGGAGTTAGGTATAACCTAGACCAATTAGCTAAGCTTTATGTCAAGAAAATTATTTCAAGACATGGAGTACCTATTTCGAATGTGTCAGATCGTGATCCACGATTCATATCGAATTTTTGGAGGAGTTTGCAAGAGCAAATGGGATGGACAAAGTGAACGGACAATTCAAACGCTTGAAGATATGTTAAGATCTTGTCTTATGGATTTCAAAGGGAGCTGGGACGACCATCTACCGTTGGTAGAATTTACGTACAACAATAGTTTTCATGCTAGTATAGGCATGCCGCCTTACGAAGCATTATATGGAAGGAAGTGTCGAACTCCACTATGTTGGGATGAAGTGGGTGAACGTCAGATGTTGGGACCTGAGATGGTACAACAGATGGCAGACATGGTAAAGCTAATATGTACTCGATTGGTAGCAGCTCAAGATAGATAGAAGAAGTATGTAGATCCTCGCAGAGAAAAGAAAGAATTTATGTAGGGTCTTATGTTTTTCTGAAAGTATCGCCTTGGAAAGGGAAGATACATTTTGGGAAGAAAGGGAAGTTATGTCCACGGTTTATAGGACCTTTTGTGATTTTAAGAAGGCTTGGAGAGGTAGCTTATGAAGTATATTTACCTCCAGAAATGGAACGCATTCACAATGTGTTTCACGTGTCTGTGTTGCGTCCCTATAAGCCAGACTATAAACACGTAATAGAATATGAATCTATTCAAATAGAGAAAGATTTATGGTATGAAGAACTTCCAATTCAAATTGTTGATAGGAAGGAACAAGTTTTGAGGAATAAAATAATACCTTCGGTGAAGGTGATATGGAGAAACCACAATGCAGAAGAAGCAACGTGGGAACTCAAAAGTAAAACGAAGGAAAATTTTCCTCATTTGTTTATGTAATTATAAGCGAGATTCTGGGGGCAGAATCCTTATAAGGGGGGGGAATGTAATGCCCGAGAAAATCAGATTTTTATGAGAATTAAATTTTTATTTGATTGTGTGAATTAAATAAATTTAATTGATTATTTATGTGAGTAAGCCATGTGAAGGTCGTTCTACGACCTAGAATGTGCGGATGTGGTTAGTATTCTTGCTATGTGCTAGAATTAATTATTTTGAATTTCCAAGATAAAAATAAAAAAAATTCGAGAAATTTTCGTAAAAAGACTATTCATCTGTTTCTGCTCGGGAATTAAGTTTGAAATTTTGAGAAACACGTAATGATAGAATATGAAGATGAGATGAAATATTTAATAATATTTCATTTATGGCAAACGAAGTTTTCGCCTGCGGACTTAAAACATAAGGGTTGAGAAGAATGATTTTCGAGAAAGAAATGAGTTTCGTATAATGAATTACGATAATGATTATGCGTACGTTATATGAGTGTGATACTATTTAGTATACGGTTATAGTACGAAGATTTAATACGAAATACAATACGAATATCGTATAAGTATTATACGAAGAGAATACGTGAATTATACGTGTAGAATACGACTGGTGTAATGGACTTAGAGTTTAGGACTTAGTATAATCTAATTGGGTTTGGATTATACCAAGCCCAAGTAATTGAGTAATCAAGCCCAAAGAGTTATGTGTTTAAGCCCAATTTAAAGTTCAATGTTAGGATTAATTAAGCCCGATTCAATAAACCGAATTATGGATTAAACCGATGGGTCACCGAATGGGTAAAACCCATGGGGCAACCCATCGGGATAACCCATGGGCATGTGGGCCGACCACTTGATGGCCAAGTAAAGTGAACTACTTGATCACCAAGTATTTTACTTGGTGATGTAGTAGTGAATAGTAAGGAGGTGGGGGAGAATGGCCATAAAGCCCTCCATTTGAGTTTCCTATAACTAAAAGGCATATGTGGTCATTTGGTGGTTTCCAAGAGATCATCCAACTTATATTGAGAGAGATAAGGAGCTAGATATAAGCACACATCTCACTTTTAATCTTTTCATTAGAGATTGTAGCAGAACGCAAAGATCGGTAAGGTAATATTTCATTAATAGTAGTTTTCCATCCTTTTGATTTCTATGATTATAAAGAATCATAGATTGGTGGAGCATGCCTTTTATGGAGGAATAAGGATGGCTTGTAATATGTAAAACCTTTATAAGTCATGTGTAAATGAAAATCGTAAGGGTTTATGTAAGTTTAAACCGTAGAAACCAGTGAACGTTAAGTTGATTATTGAAGGAAAAATTGAACGCCATCACTATTAGGATATTTGCATCTTGCTTGGTTAGGATGTAGATATGAAATTAATGGAGTGTTCCATTTGATTTGGCATATAGAACACTTGTAACGAAGTTATGACAAATTTTACGGAATTAGACGTTAAACGTCGAAAACGTAGAAATTCTGGATTAGTAGTCGAAAGTTGTCGTGAGACTTGAAAATGTTGGTTTGAATTTCAACACGTGAGATAGGGTATTTAAGAGTCGTGGGCTCAAGAATCGTCGGATTCTAACTTAAAGTGAAGAAAACGAGTATTGAACGCTCGAAAGCGTTTAACGAACGCTCAATAATGAACTTAGAAGTGAATTTTGAGTTAACGGATTCAAAAATGTAAAATTCTTATATGAACGCGTAGAGTATGTAAATTAGGAGTTGTAGGCTTTTTAACGGACCAAATCGGACTTATAACGAAGAAGTAATGAAGTCGGAAAGTTCACTAAAAATTTTGTCTGTAAAAATTTTCTGGTGCTGAGGTCTGGCGCCGCAGCGCCAGACAAGGCTTGTTGTTCCATGCCGCAGTGCCATGCACAGTGTATTGACCTACTGAAGAGTTGTGCCGCAGCGCCATTCACAGGTATGGGTTTCGTGCCGCAGCACCGGAACCGGGACTTTGCTACTGTAAACTGGCGCCGCAGTGCCAGTGTTGCATAGAAGGGCCACGCCGCGGCGCCGAGGCAGGGCATTTGTTAGACAAGTTAGGTTTGAACTTCAATTATTTCAAGACCTATATAAGTTATGTTTACATACTTAATAAGCATACTAAAACTATTCCTATGTTACATATACTAGTGTATATAGTGATGACCTTAGGAAGTAAACTCAAGTTATTTGTATGAAAGCGAAGAACACGAAGCGTTTATTAATAAATCATGAACGGTAACTGGCATTTGTATGTCACCAATGATGATCTAGTCCGGGTAATAACATAAGATCGTTAACAAGCCGGGATAAAGGGGTAGTAAGTCGAATTGACTTTATTAATGAAATGAAGTCAGTTAAGATATAGAAGAGAAAGAAGTTGGTAGAAATAATGTGATTGATTGTTTGGTAGCTAATTATAGTGTGCTATGTGAATATATCATGTAGATTCTATAAAGGCTGAGAACAGTCGAATAAATTATTTGAAGATGCTTGAAGGCAAATTTTCTTAACGCTTGTCTAACCTTCATGTTAGTCATATTTTTTTGTGATTCATTGTAATGAGTTGGATGAATGATTTTAAAGAAAGGGTCGATGCCAGTTTTAACTTGGCTAGACTATTCGTAAGAGATAGATTGATTTGTATACATATCTTTCTATATAGAAATGATAACGCTATCCTATGCCAAGTTTTTGGTACGGATTCAAAGGTAAGTTTGTCTATGAACAAACAAAAGTATTTTTCATCGATTATTCGATGGGCACGCGAGTTTGCCAAAACATAAATGTAAATACGTTTAACGGATGAATGTTGATCAACATAGAGTACTATAGGTTGATCACCTAGAAGTGCTCATACGTAATGCCGGATGTACAGCCTTAGTGTTGTGATGTCCTTTTCAAGTATGAAAACAGAAAGATATTGTTCATGGTTTTTTGACCGGTTCAGAATTCCTAAACTATTATATACTTTGGAAATTGATGTTATGAATTAGTAAGTATTAATGTTTCATAATACTTCATGGCTATTTGTTCAGTTATGAAAGATTTTCATATAATTCACGAATGTGGTATTGATATTATTCTTTGTTAGACTTGTTGAGCTTGTTATTCTCACTTCTTGCGTGAATTATATAATTACAGTTAAAGCCGGGCATACTGAGAATGCTATGAGAAATAAGGGCAAGGCTAAGATGGATAATTAACCATCTTGTAATAGATTAGTATGGTTGTATGTATTATACTTACGAACAACGAATGATGTAATCGGTTTACGAACCTGGGAATGTGAGGTGCCCGAATCCAAGTCCCAAATCACCTCGGATCCGGTTCGATCATTCTATCACTATTACTATATTTGCGGTATATATAAACAAAAATTGTTTATACAATACATTACACACTACTCCCCAAGGTCGAGTAACCTTAACTTAATACACATTTCATAACTTTTCTAACATATAACATTATTAACATACAATACTTATACAATTTAGATGCACACATATCCTAACGCTGGAACTGTCTTTAATCTTTCCTTGTATCCGACGCGTTCGTCTTAATCTGCAATGTTTTATCATGATATAGCAAGGGTGAGCATAAGGATTGCCCAGCAAGTTTAGGTTCCATAATATAACGATATATCATGATTGAAGAGTTTGAATAATAAGCTGGCTATAATTCAACAATATAATTGTGAACTAGCAGGAACAAGTTTATGACTGAAAAAGTATATAACATGAACAAATATTTCTGAACCGAAGGGTAATGAAGGTGATCAGCCTTTCATACCTGACTTATACATGCAATATGTACAGAGTACAATTATACATGGCAATCAGCAATGATTAACCATAAGCTTATCCGAACAAAACACTCTTAGTAGAGTTAAGTAAAAACAAACTTGCCTGATCCGTTGATTACCGCAACGCAATATATAACGCTTTATCCGAAGACCAAATATTAGTAATATAAATCTCCAATATTAGAATAATATCATCACAATAATAATACAATTATATATATAAGCATAGAATAACCTAAATACATAACACATAACCTTATCAGTCTACAACACACATAGGACTCGGTATCAAGTCAAACTATTGAAGTCTGAGTTGAACCTGACACAAAACTATCATCCCGACGGTCTAGTCGGACTTTTATCGAGTCTAAATTCAATTAAACTCTACCTTAACAGTTAACAATTAACTCGGATAATTTTAATATTAGTCAAAATATTTTCCTAAGTCTCATAATAATTTTCACATAATTACTATCATTTATCATGAATTTTTCATTCATTAAACACGTATTTAAATAATTTAAATACCACATATATCCTTTATCATTAATATTTATTTATTATCAAATATTAATGAAATACATGTCATAATATTATAATATATTTATAATATATCAAAGTATTTTTAATACTTTAAAATCACCTTTATATGTTTTTTAAACCGTTAAATTCATTATCCGATAATTACTATTAATATTAAAAAATTAATATTTTCATGATAAAATATCAAAAGTTATATTTTATAACTTAAAACATTTTTATAACACTTAAATCATTTTTATATGATTTATAAAGCATTAAATCCATTTTTCCTTAATTTATTTAATATATTCATTAAATAAACTAATTACTATTAATAATAATTTATTAATGAATTTCATCACAAAATATTAAAAGTCATTGAAAATAACTTAAAATATTTTCTTATAACATAATAATATTTTTCATGAATTAAAATCATTTTTAAATCATTTATTTAACATTATAATTAAATAAATTAAATACCATTTATATTCCAAAAATATTAAATATTTATGAAATATACTCAAAATAATTAAAATCTATTTTTCAGAATTTAAAATAATTTTTCGGAATTTATTTTGTATTTTTAATAATAAAAAACCATTTTTATCAATTTTTAAATAATTTCTGTAAAATAATAATAATAAACTGTCGCTAAATGGCCATATAGTGACAGAACCGTCGCTATAGGTGTTCTAGGCCTGTTCTTCACCAAGTCAAGAAACGCATGTCAGTGAGCTAGGGGGGTGGTTTGACCAGGCGTAATTTCATGTCTAACAGGTTTCTAGGTTTGTTTGAGCATTGATATAGTAGTACACATGTAATAAAACAACTAACAACTAACTTTATGGCCAAACAACAATGCAACTGAAAGATTTAAGCTCTTGATCTTCTTGTCAGAGACTGGTCTTGGTTTTCTTGGTAACCCAGAAAACCAGGCAGTTCATTGTGCCTAATTTGAATCCTCCTATCACGCGTTCTGAGTTTTGTTTGAGTAATGTAATGGATGTATACTGAAGTGGAGATGTCAAGCTTCATTTATATAATAACAAATCATCATAACAACAATAGATGCACATGATTCAAGCCGGTCAAACTAGGGGTCAGGACACAGTTCTTGAAGATCTGGGTTTTCCCAGAATCTTCATCAGGTCATATAGTCAACGATCGTTTTGACCATGAATTTCTACAATCCTGTTACAGATCTGGGTGATATAAAGGTTTTAATGTGCACTCCTCGTGTCAGACTACAAGGATAAAACAACAAATTAACCAAAACATCAATATACAGCAAGATCAAGGACTCAGAAAATATTGTCAGAAGTTTCTGGGATTCTGGGCTGCCCAGAACTTGCTCTCCGTGAACGGTCAACGAGGTTTGACCGAGTATTTCTTGCAATCTACATGTGATATGAGCTTTATTAAAGGCTCAGATAAAAGACCATACTACAAGGAACAAGTATACAACATCAACCACCACAAAACATTAACACAAAACGATCTATAGGGCCTGACATTCGACTGTCAGGTCACTTTTTAAACTTTTTTCCAGATTTTCTAAAATGCTTGATTCGTGCATCTAAGTGTTATAGATCCATGATCTATCAACCTAGATCACTTATAGACACCCTATTACACAACTTTAACAAACCAATTCCAACATCTAACAACAAATCATAAGATTTTAAAAATTAGAGTTCTTTACCACTTTGAAGCTTGATTCTTGATTCTGACTCGTGGGATCTGATATAGGAGAGGTAAATGATGTTCTTGGCTTTCCATAATACTTAGTTCCTCTCAAAATTTTCGGATGAAAGAGAGAGAGAAAACTTGGCTAGTTGAAAAAATGAAGTAAGTCACTTTTCTAGATTTTTCTTGCTTTTAATCCCAAGATGCAATGTATATTGCTGGCATAGATGGCTGGTAATTGAGATATAGGCACATGCTAGGCTAGGGTTTTAGTCACCAACCAAGATTATAACAAGACTTATACTCCAACCTATTAAAGAATGCAATAAGGGCACATTGGTCATTTTCCATTTAATTTTAATGGCATTTTGGATATAGTCCCAAACCCTTAGGGTTTGGGGTTTGGTTAGGGTTTATGGTTTGAGAAAAATTAGGGTTTGCAATTTAATTTCTAAAATTTCCAATTTAGGTTATCAAAATTAGAAAATTAATATTTCTAAATTATAATTATAATTTTCTAATTATATTCAAATTTCATAATCACAAATTAAATCTTGCTAATTAGGATTAATAATACCTATTTAAAATTGCTAATTACGCAATTAGGGTCAAAATTGTCCATTAAGGTTTATAACCCACGAATTAGGGTTTCTAATAGAAAATTAATTTTTTTAAAATAGAAATTAGATTTCGTAATTAGATTAATGTTTTCTAATTACTAACAACTTGAAAATTAGGATTAATATTTCCTAATTAACCTTAAAATTATTAAATTAACACTTAGGTTTCCCTAATTATAAAATTAGGGTTCCTAAACCAAAAATCAGGGTTTTCAAAAATGTAACATTAGGGTTTGCTAAATAATTAAGTGTTACCCTAAATAATATTATAATTATTTACACTTACGCCACTAAGTTCCCGATTTAGGGTTTTATGCACCGAATTAGGGTTTCGAATTCCCGGAACTGAAATTAGGATTTTCAGAATCGGTTTTAGGGTTTCCTATTAAACACTAGGGTTTTCTAACCGAACATTGACGTTCTTAATATATACTTAGGGTTTATTACAGATATCAATTATCTGGTCAACCCTTGATCCTCAACCACATATTGTACACATATACACAGAACATATTCACATATTACTTAATCCTGAATAATTCACCTAAATCCTTCTCAGAATTTTGAAATCCTCAAAATTCCATCTTAAAAATATCAAACGCATACACTAATTTTCTGCCTAGGTTCTAATTTTGAACCTTAAATCAATAAATAAAAATTTTAAAAATATTCAAAATTCTCGGGTTGTCACATTCAGCCCTTCTTTTAAAAATTTCGTTCCCGAAATTTACCCTACACCTTACACCATACATCATATACCATACACAGCATCACATGCTATCTAATACATCTCTCACCAGAGTTAAAATTTTCAAATTGTGCTGAGGGGTCATATAGACCATGAACTACTGAGGTTTATAGGTATTACTACCTGCTACCTATTTCAATTAAGAAAAAGGTATTCTACCCCATACGAAGGTTAACAGTATGTTTACAATCACAAAGAAGGTAAACTACCGATGCGGGTACTTTAAATGATCAATCTATTATACCTTTGTAATCGGAACGACTATATGCGTTCTTAGATTAGAATATTTTATCCAATTAGTATATCCCCATTTTCAGGGTTGTTCACCTCAGACTTATAGGATTCCGCACCAAAATAATTTGGTTCGCGAAAATTTCTTTCAATGAACACTTAGAGTTTTTATTGAAAATATTTTTTTTTTTTAGAATGACGTCATGATGCCGTACTGTATTAACAGTCCGTTTGAGGATGCCGTCATTATATGACTTTGTCATACACATCATACAATAGTGGAAAAATGATTTTAGATCTAATTCACACTAAGTATTCCTGTATTTACAACTCCATCAAATTTTTATTATCTCTACACCAGGTTACATGGTACACGAGTGATAAATAAAATAAAAAAAAATTTAAAAGCACGCAGTGCGTATTTAGCATGATGTCAAAATTTTAAAATCTAGCATAGCTAGGAGTTTTGAAAAAAACTAAAAAACTTAATTCTTCACTAACAATCATTTGCTTAACAATGTATCTGTTCCTATAGTCTTTAATACTCCATTACACACCACTATACCCAGTTCGTCAAACCACACTTATGAGTCCATAAATTACCACAATCATATGAGTTTAAGAACTTGTCCTAGTCAGACCTTTGGCGTCCATTCGCTGAGGGGTTCATAAATATTTCATATAACTATGAATCAAGTATGTCACATAAGTATGAGTTTTAAGAACTCGTACTTAACCTTATATCCTTTACCTATGACATATCTATCTTTTATACACACGAGAAAGAAATCACCCTCTCAACATGCATATAGCAACTAGCACGACACAAACATTTCAATGATTATCAGTATCAGAAACTAAGTGGTCGTCAAACCAAACTCGTCCACTAATCAATATAGGAAGCTAAGCGCACAATTCCCCGCCCATACAAATAATTGGTCAACCTAACCACTATATCGATCATGAAGCTAATTAAGTGATTCTAAAACCAAGTATAAATTCCCCGCCCATACAAAGAATCTTACAACTTAGCTGCTGACATGAGTCCTCAATTGAAATCCCCACCTAATCTTAACACCCTTCTCAATATGAATTTCATTTAATCCGTATTCATAATCCATAACTCTCTCATGAGTTTTCATAGTACTATTTCATAGTACAACTTACACACAACATCTTATTGTAAACTTTTCAATCATTAGATTGACTCTTCTCCCTGCTATCACCTTATCAGATCACGGGGTGATCGTATCGTATATATTACGATTCATTTCTATGTCTTGATCGTTTTGTTTTACGATCTTCTCTCACTACACTTTTAGTTTTTTAGACTCTATCTATTCACCACTACTGTTTAACTTTATTATCAGAGTTAGGGAACTCTGTATCTTATTACTCGCCGAGATTTGTCTTTGAATCTTACCGACCAACTAACTCTATGTGAGTTAGATCTTATCCTAACCACTACGGTTATTAGTCTCAGGTATTCCTACCTAAGCTTCATAACCAACAGCTCTGATACCAACTATGAGGTCCCCGAATCCAAGTCCCAAATCACCTCGGATCCGGTTCGATCATTCTATCACTATTACTATATTTTCGGAAGATATAAACACAAATTATTTATACAGTACATTACACACTATTCTCCAAGGTCGATTAACCTTAACTTAATACACATTTCATAACTTTTCTAACATATAACATTATTAACATACATTGCTTATACAATTTAGATGCACACATATCCTAACGCTGGAACTGTCTTTAATCTTTCCTTATATCTGACGCGTTCGTCTTAATCTGCAATGTTTTATCATGATATAGCAAGGGTGAGCATAAGGATTGCCCAGCAAGTTTAAGTTCAATAATATAACGATATATCATGATTGAAGAGTTTGAATAATAAGCTGGCTATAATTCAACAATATAATTGTGAACTAGCAGGAACAAGTTTATGACTGAACAAGTATACAACGTGAACAAATATTTCTGAACCGATGGGTAATGAAGGTGATCAGTCTTTCATACCTGACTTATACATGCAATATGTACAGAGTACAATTATACATGACAATCAGCAATGATTAACCATAAGCTTATCCGAACAAAACACTCTTAGTAGAGTTAAGTAAAAACAAACTTGCCTGATCCGTTGATTACCGAAACGCAATATATAACGCTTTATCCGAAGACCTAATATTAGTAATATAGATCTCCAACATTAGAATAATATCATCACAATAATAATACTATTATATATATAAGCATAGAATAACCTAAACACATAACACATAACCTTATCAGTCTACAACACACATAGGACTCGGTATCAAGTCAAACTATTGAAGTCTGAGTTGAACCCGACACAAAACTATCATCCCGACGGTCTAGTCAGACTTTTTTCGAGTCTAAATTCAATTAAACTCTGACTTAACAGTTAACAATTAACTCGGATAATTTTAATATTAGTCAAAATATTTTCCTAAGTCTCATAATAATTTTTAATAATTACTATCATTTATCATGAATTTTTCAATCATTAAACACGTATTTAAATAATTTAAATACCACATAATTCCTTTATCATTAATATTTATTTATTATTAAATATTAATGAAATACATGTCATAATATTATAATATATTTATAATATATCAAAGTATTTTTAATACTTTAAAATCACCTTTATATGATTTTTAAACCGTTAAATTCATTATCTGATAATTACTATTAATATTAAAATATTAATATTTTCATGATAAAATATCAAAAGTTATATTTTATAACTAAAAACATTTTTATAACACTTAAATCATTTTTATATGATTTATAGAGCATTAAATCCATTTTTCCTTAATTTATTTAATATATTCATTAAATAAACTAATTACCATTAATAATAATTTATTAATGAATTTCATCACAAAATATTAAAAGTCATTAAAAATAACTTAAAATATTTTCTTATAACATAATAATATTTTTCATGAATTAAAATCATTTTTAAATCATTTATTTAACATTATAATTAAATAAATTAAATACCATTTATATTCCAAAAATATTAAATATTTATGAAATATACTCAAAATAATTAAAAACTATTTTTCAGAATTTAAAATAATTTTTCGGAATTTATTTTGTATTTTTAATAATAAAAAATCATTTTTATCAATTTTTAAATAATTTTCGGAAAATAATAATAATAAACTGTTGCTAAAGGACCCTATAGCGACAGAACCGTCGCTATAGGTGTTCTTGGCCTGTTCTTCACCAAGCCCAGAAACGCATGTCAGTGAGCTAGGGAGGTGGTTTGACCAGGCGTAATTTCATGTCTAACAGGTTTCTGGGTTTGTTTGAGCATTGATATAGTAGTACACATGTAATAAAACAACTAACAATTAACTTTATGGCCAAACAACAATACAACTAAAAGATCTAAGCTCTCGATCTTCTTGTCAGAGACTGGTCTGGGTTTTCTAGGTAACCCTGAAACCCAGGCAGTTCATTGTGCCTAATTTGAATCCTCCTATCAAGCGTTCTGGGTTTTGTTTGAGTAATGTAATGGATGTATACTGAAGTGGAGATGTCAGGCTTCATTTATATAATAACAAATCTTCATAACAACAACAGATGCACACGATTCAAGCCGGTCAAACTAGGGGTCAGGACACGGTTCTTGAAGATCTGGGTTTTCCAAGAATCTTCATCAGGTCATATGGTCAACGATCGTTTGACCATGAATTTCTACAATCCTGTTACAGATCTGGGTGATATAAAGGTTTTAATGTGCACTCATCATGTCAGACTACAAGGATAAAACAACAAATTAACCAAAACATCAATATACAGCAAGATCAAGGACTCATAAAATGTTGTCAGAAGTTTCTGGGGATTCTGGGCTGCCCAGAACTTGCTCTCCGTGAACGGTCAACGAGGTTTGACCGAGTATTTCTTGCAATCTACATGTGATATGAGCTTTATTAAAGGCTCATATAAAAGACCATACTACAAGGAACAAGTATACAACATCAAACACCACAAAACATTAACACAGAACGATCTATAGGGCCTGACATTCGACTGTCAGGTCACTTTTTAAACTTTTTTCCATATTTTCTAAAATGCTTAATTCGTGCGTCTAAGTGTTATAGATCCATGATCTATCAACCCAGATCACTTATAAACACCCTATTACACAACTTTAACAAACCAATTCCAACATCTAACAACAAATCATAAGATTTTAAAAATTAGAGTTCTTTACCACTTTGAAGCTTGATTCTTGATTCTGACTCGTGGGATCTGATATTGGAGAGGTAAAGGATGTTCTTGGCTTTCCATAACACTTAGTTCCTCTCAAAATTTTCGGATGAAAGAGGGAGAGAAAACTTGGCTAGTTGAAAAAATGAAGTAAGTCACTTTTCTAGATTTTTCTTGCTTTTAATCCCAAGATGTAATGTATATTGCTGGCATAGATGGCTGGTAATTGAGATATAGGCACATGCTAGGCTAGGGTTTTAGTCACCAACCAAGATTATAACAAGACTTATACTCCAACCTATTAAAGAATGCAATAAGGGCACGTTGGTCATTTTCCATTTAATTTTAATGGCATTTTGGATATAGTCCCAAACCCTTAGGGTTTGGGGTTTGGTTAAGGTTTATGGTTTGAGAAAAATTAGGGTTTGCAATTTAATTTCTAAAATTTCTAATTTAGGTTATCAAAATTAGAAATTTAATATTTCTAAATTATAATTATAATTTTCTAATTATATTCAAATTTCATAATCACAAATTAAATCGTGCTAATTAGGATTAATAATACCTAATTAAAATTACTAATTACGCAATTAGGGTCAAAATTGTTCATTAAGGTTTATAACCCACGAATTAGGGTTTCTAGTAGAAAATTAATTTTTCTAAAATAGAAATTAGATTTCGTAATTAGATTAATGTTTTCTAATAATAACAACTTGAAAATTAGGATTAATATTTCCTAATTAACCTTAAAATTATTAAATTAACACTTAGGTTTCCCTAATTATAAAATTAGGGTTCCTAAACCAAAAATTAGGGTTTTCAAAAATGTAACATTAGGGTTTGCTAATTAGTTAAGTGTTACCCTAAATAATATTATAATTATTTACACTTACGCCACTAAGTTCCCGATTTAGGGTTTTATGCACCGAATTAGGGTTTCGAATTCCCGAAACTGAAATTAGGGTTTCCAGAATCAGTTTTAGGGTTTCCTATTAAACACTAGGGTTTTCCAACCGAACGTTGACGTTCTTAATATATACTTAGGGTTTATTACAGATATCAATTATCTGGTCAACCCTTGATCCTCAACCACATATTGTACACATATACACAGAACATATTCACATATTACTTAATCCTGAATAATTCACCTAAATCCTTCACAGAATTTTGAAATCCTCAAAATTCCATCTTAAAAATATCAAACGCATACACTAATTTTCTGCCTAGGTTCTAATTTTGAACCTTAAATCAATAAATAAAATTTTTAAAAATATTCAAAATTCTCGGGTTGTCACATTCAGCCCTTCTTTTAAAAATTTTGTTCCCGAAATTTACCCTACACCTTACACCATACATCATATACCATACACCATACACAGCATCACATGCTATCTAATACATCTCTCACCAGAGTTAAAATTTTCAAATTGTGCTGAGGGGTCATATAGACCATGAACTACTGTGGTTTATAGGTATTACTACCTGCTACCTATTTCAATTAAGAAAAAGGTATTCTACCCCATACGAAGGTTAACAATATGTTTACAATCACAAAGAAGGTAAACTACCAATGCGGGTACTTTAAATGATCAATCTGTTATACCTTTGTAATCGGAACGACTATATGCGTTCTTAGATTGGAATATTTTATCCAATTAGTATATCCCCATTTTCAGGGTTGTTCACCTCAGACTTATAGGATTCCGCACCAAAATAATTTGGTTCGCGAAAATTTCTTTCAATGAACACTTAGAGTTTTTATTGAAAATATTTTTTTTAGAATGACGCCATGATGCCGTACTGTATTAATAGTCCGTTTGAGGATGCCTTCATTATATGATTTTGTCACACACATCATACAATAGTGGAAAAACGATTTTAGATCTAATTCACACTAAGTATTCCTGTATTTACAACTCCATCAAATTTTTATCATCTCTACACCAGGTTACATGGTACACGAGTGATAAATAAAATAAAAAAAAATTAATAGCACGCAGTGCGTATTTAGCTTGATGTCAAAATTTCGAAATCTAGCATAGCTAGGAGTTTTGAAAAAAACTAAAAAACTTAATTCTTCACTAACAATTATTTGCTTAACAATCTATCTGTTCCTATAGTCTTTAATACTGCATTACACACCACTATACCCAGTTTGTCAAACCACAATTATGAGTCCATAAATTACCACAATCATATGAGTTTAAGAACTTGTCCTAGTCAGACCTTTGGCGTCCATTCGCTGAGGGGCTCATAAACATTTCATATAACTATGAATCAAGTATGTCACATAAGTACGAGTTTTAAGAACTCGCACTTAACCTTATATCCTCTACCTATGACATATCTATCTTTTATACACACGAGAAAGGAATCACCCTCTCAACATGCATATAGCAACTAGCGCGACACAAACATTTTAATGATTATCAGTATCAGAAACTAAGTGGTCGTCAAACCAAACTCGTCCACTAATCAATATAGGAAGCTAAGCGCACAATTCCCCGCATATACAAAGAATTGGTCAACCTAACCACTATATCGATCAGGAAGCTAATTAAGTGATTCTAAAACCAAGTACAAATTTCTCGCCTATACAAAGAATCATACAACTTAGCTGCTGACATGAGTCCTCAATTGAAATCCCCACCTAATCTTAACACCCTTCTCAATACGAATTTTATTTAATCCGTATTCATAATCCATAACTCTCTCATGAGTTTTTATAGTACTATTTCATAGTACAACTTACATACAACATCTTGCTATAAACTGTTCAATCATTAGACTGATTCTTCTCCCTGCTATCACCATATCAGATCACGGGGTGATCGTATCGTATATATTACGATTCATTTCTATGCCTTAATCGTTTTGTTTTACGATCTTCTCTCACTGCACTTTTAGTCTTTTAGACTCTATCTATTCACCACTACTTTTTAACTTTATTATCAGAGTTAGGGAACTCTGTATCTTATAACTCGCCGAGATTCGTCTTTGAATCTTACCGACCAACTAACTCTATGTGAGTTAGATCTTATCCTAATCACTACGGTTATTAGTCTCAGGTATTCCTACCTAAGCTTCATAACCAACAGCTCTGATACCAACTGTGAGGTCCCCGAATCCAAGTCCCACATCACCTCAGATCCGGTTCGATCATTCTATCACTATTACTATATTTTCGGAAGATATAAACACAAATTATTTATACAATACATTACACACTATTCCCCCAGGTCGAGTAACCTTAACTTAATACACATTTCATAACTTTTCTAACATATAACATTATTAACATACATTACTTATACAATTTAGATGCACACATATCCTAACGCTGGAACTGTCTTTAATCTTTCCTAGTATCCGACGCGTTCGTCTTAATCTACAATGTTTTATCATGATATAGCAAGGGTGAGCATAAGGATTGCCCATCAAATTTAAGTTCAATAATATAACGATATATCATGATTGAAGAGTTTGAATAATAAGCTGGCTATAATTCAACAATATAATTTTGAACTAGCAGGAACAAGTTTATGACTGAACAAGTATATAACATGAACAAATATTTCTGAACCGAAGGGTAATGAAGGTGATCAGCCTTTCATACCTGACTTATACATGCAATATGTACAGAGTACAATTATACATGACAATCAGCAATGATTAACCATAAGCTTATCCGAACAAAACACTCTTAGTAGAGTTAAGTAAAAATAAACTTGCCTGATCCGCTGATTACCGCAACGCAATATATAACGCTTTATCCGAAGACCTAATATTAGTAATATAGATCTCCAATATTAGAATAATATCATCACAATAATAATACTATTATATATATAAGCATAGAATAACCTAAACACATAACACATAACCTTATCAGTCTACAACCCACATAGGACTCGGTATCAAGTCAAACTATTGAAGTCTGAGTTGAACCCGACACAAAACTATCATCCCGACGGTCTAGTCGGACTTTTATCGAGTCTAAATTCAATTAAACTCTGACTTAATAGTTAACAATTAACTCGGATAATTTTAATATTAGTCAAAATATTTTCCTAAGTCTCATAATAATTTTCAATAATTACTATCATTTATCATGAATTTTTCAATCATTAAACACATATTTAAATAATTTAAATACCACATAATTCCTTTATCATTAATATTTATTTATTATTAAATATTAATGAAATACATGTCATAATATTATAATATATTTATAATATATCAAAGTATTTTTAATACTTTAAAATCACATTTATATGATTTTTAAACCGTTAAATTCATTATCCGATAATTACTATTAATATTAAAATATTAATATTTTCATGATAAAATATCAAAAGTTATATTTTATAACTTAAAATATTTTTATAACACTTAAATCATTTTTATATGATTTATAAAGCATTAAATCCATTTTCCTTAATTTATTTAATATATTCATTAAATAAACTAATTACCATTAATAATAATTTATTAATGAATTTCATCACAAAATATTAAAAGTCATTGAAAATAACTTAAAATATTTTCTTATAACATAATAATATTTTTCATGAATTAAAATTATTTTTAAATCATTTATTTAACATTATAATTAAATAAATTAAATACCATTTATATTCCAAAAATATTAAATATTTATGAAATATACTCAAAATAATTAAAAACTATTTTTTAGAATTTAAAATAATTTTTCAGAATTTATTTTGTATTTTTAATAATAAAAAACCATTTTTATCAATTTTTAAATAATTTCCGAAAAATAATAATAATAAACTGTTGCTAAAGGACCCTATAGCGACAGAACCGTCGCTATAGGTGTTCTTGGCCTGTTCTTCACCAAGCCCAGAAACGCATGTCAGTGAGCTAGGGGGTGGTTTGATCAGGCGTAATTTCATGTCTAACAGGTTTCTGAGTTTGTTTGAGCATTGATATAGTAGTACACATGTAATAAAACAACTAACAATTAACTTTATAGCCAAACAACAATACAACTAAAAGATCTAAGCTCTCGATCTTCTTGTCAGAGACTGGTCTGGGTTTTCTAGGTAACCCAGAAACCCAGGCAGTTCATTGTGCCTAATTTGAATCCTCCTATCAAGCGTTCTGGGTTTTGTTTGAGTAATGTAATGGATGTATACTGAAGTGGAGATGTCAGGCTTCATTTATATAATAACAAATCTTCATAACAACAACAGATGCACACGATTCAAGCCGGTCAAACTAGGGGTCAGGACACGGTTCTTGAAGATCTAGGTTTTCCAAGAATCTTCATCAGGTCATATGGTCAACGATCGTCTGACCATGAATTTCTACAATCCTGTTACAGATCTGAGTGATATAAAGGTTTTAATGTGCACTCCTCATGTCAGACTACAAGGATAAAACAACAAATTAACCAAAACATCAATATACAGCAAGATCAAGGACTCATAAAATGTTGTCAGAAGTTTCTGGGGATTCTGGGCTGCCCAGAACTTGCTCTTCGTGAACGGTCAACGAGGTTTGACCGAGTATTTCTTGCAATCTACATGTGATATGAGCTTTATTAAAGGCTCAGATAAAAGACCATACTACAAGGAACAAGTATACAACATCAAACACCACAAAACATTAACACAGAACGATCTATAGGGCCTGACATTCGACTGTCAGGTCACTTTTTAAACTTTTTTCCAGATTTTCTAAAATGCTTGATTCGTGCATCTAAGTGTTATAGATTCATGATCTATCAACCCAGATCACTTATAAACACCCTATTACACAACTTTAACAAACCAATTCCAACATCTAACAACAAATAATAAGATTTTAAAAATTATAGTTCTTTACCACTTTGAAGCTTGATTCTTGATTCTGACTCGTGGGATCTGATATTGGAGAGGTAAAGTATGTTCTTGGCTTTCCATAACACTTAGTTCCTCTCAAAATTTTCGGATGAAAGAGAGAGAGAAAACTTGGCTAGTTGAAAAAATGAAGTAAGTCACTTTTCTAGATTTTTCTTGCTTTTAATCCCAAGATGCAATGTATATTGCTGGCATAGATGGCTGGTAATTGAGATATAGGCACATGCTAGGCTAGGGTTTTAGTCACCAACCAAGATTATAACAAGATTTATACTCTAACCTATTAAAGAATGCAATAAGGGCACATTGGTCATTTTTCATTTAATTTTAATGGCATTTTGGATATAGTCCCAAACCCTTAGGGTTTGGGGTTTGGTTAGGGTTTATGGTTTGAGAAAAATTAGGGTTTGCAATTTAATTTCTAAATTTTCTAATTTAGGTTATCAAAATTAGAAATTTAATATTTCTAAATTATAATTATAATTTTCTAATTATATTCAAATTTCATAATCACAAATTAAATCGTGCTAATTAGGATTAATAATACCTAATTAAAATTACTAATTACGCAATTAGGGTCAAAATTGTTCATTAAGGTTTATAACCCACGAATTAGGGTTTCTAGTAGAAAATTAATTTTTCTAAAATAGAAATTAGATTTCGTAATTAGATTAATGTTTTCTAATAATAACAACTTGAAAATTAGGATTAATATTTCCTAATTAACCTTAAAATTATTAAATTAACACTTAGGTTTCCCTAATTATAAAATTAGGGTTCCTAAACCAAAAATTAGGGTTTTCAAAAATGTAACATTAGGGTTTGCTAATTAGTTAAGTGTTACCCTAAATAATATTATAATTATTTACACTTACGCCACTAAGTTCCCGATTTAGGGTTTTATGCACCGAATTAGGGTTTCGAATTCCCGGAACTGAAATTAGGGTTTCCAGAATCGGTTTTAGGGTTTCCTATTAAACACTAGGGTTTTCCAACCGAACGTTGACGTTCTTAATATATACTTAGGGTTTATTACAGATATCAATTATCTGGTCAACCCTTGATCCTCAACCACATATTGTACACATATACACAGAACATATTCACATATTACTTAATCCTGAATAATTAACCTAAATCCTTCACAGAATTTTGAAATCCTCAAAATTCCATCTTAAAAATATCAAACGCATACACTAATTTTCTGCCTAGGTTCTAATTTTGAACCTTAAATCAATAAATAAAATTTTTAAAAATATTCAAAATTCTCGGGTTGTCACATTCAGCCCTTCTTTTAAAAATTTTGTTCCCGAAATTTACCCTACACCTTACACCATACATCATATACCATACACCATACACAGCATCACATGCTATCTAATACATCTCTCACCAGAGTTAAAATTTTTAAATTGTGCTGAGGGGTCATATAGACCATGAACTACTGTGGTTTATAGGTATTACTACCTGCTACCTATTTCAATTAAGAAAAAGGTATTCTACCCCATACGAAGGTTAACAATATGTTTACAATCACAAAGAAGGTAAACTACCAATGCGGGTACTTTAAATGATCAATCTGTTATACCTTTGTAATCGAAACGACTATATGCGTTCTTAGATTGGAATATTTTATCCAATTAGTATATCCCCATTTTCAGGGTTGTTCACCTCAGACTTATAGGATTCCGCACCAAAATAATTTGGTTCGCGAAAATTTCTTTCAATGAACACTTAGAGTTTTTATTGAAAATATTTTTTTTAGAATGACGCCATGATGCCGTACTGTATTAACAGTCCGTTTGAGGATGCCTTCATTATATGATTTTGTCACACACATCATACAATAGTGGAAAAACGATTTTAGATCTAATTCACACTAAGTATTCCTGTATTTACAACTCCATCAAATTTTTATCATCTCTACACCAGGTTACATGGTACACGAGTGATAAATAAAATAAAAAAAAAAATTAAAAGCACGCAGTGCGTATTTAGCTTGATGTCAAAATTTCGAAATCTAGCATAGCTAGGAGTTTTGAAAAAAACTAAAAAACTTAATTCTTCACTAACAATTATTTGCTTAACAATCTATCTGTTCCTATAGTCTTTAATACTGCATTACACACCACTATACCCAGTTTGTCAAACCACAATTATGAGTCCATAAATTACCACAATCATATGAGTTTAAGAACTTGTCCTAGTCAGACCTTTGGCGTCCATTCGCTGAGGGGCTCATAAACATTTCATATAACTATGAATCAAGTATGTCACATAAGTACGAGTTTTAAGAACTCGCACTTAACCTTATATCCTCTACCTATGACATATCTATCTTTTATACACACGAGAAAGGAATCACCCTCTCAACATGCATATAGCAACTAGCGCGACACAAACATTTTAATGATTATCAGTATCAGAAACTAAGTGGTCGTCAAACCAAACTCGTCCACTAATCAATATAGGAAGCTAAGCGCACAATTCCCCGCATATACAAAGAATTGGTCAACCTAACCACTATATCGATCAGGAAGCTAATTAAGTGATTCTAAAACCAAGTACAAATTTCTCGCCTATACAAAGAATCATACAACTTAGCTGCTGACATGAGTCCTCAATTGAAATCCCCACCTAATCTTAACACCCTTCTCAATACGAATTTTATTTAATCCGTATTCATAATCCATAACTCTCTCATGAGTTTTTATAGTACTATTTCATAGTACAACTTACATACAACATCTTGCTATAAACTGTTCAATCATTAGACTGATTCTTCTCCCTGCTATCACCATATCAGATCACGGGGTGATCGTATCGTATATATTACGATTCATTTCTATGCCTTAATCGTTTTGTTTTACGATCTTCTCTCACTGCACTTTTAGTCTTTTAGACTCTATCTATTCACCACTACTTTTTAACTTTATTATCAGAGTTAGGGAACTCTGTATCTTATAACTCGCCGAGATTCGTCTTTGAATCTTACCGACCAACTAACTCTATGTGAGTTAGATCTTATCCTAATCACTACGGTTATTAGTCTCAGGTATTCCTACCTAAGCTTCATAACCAACAGCTCTGATACCAACTGTGAGGTCCCCGAATCTAAGTCCCACATCACCTCAGATCCGGTTCGATCATTCTATCACTATTACTATATTTTCGGAAGATATAAACACAAATTATTTATACAATACATTACACACTATTCCCCCAGGTCGAGTAACCTTAACTTAATACACATTTCATAACTTTTCTAACATATAACATTATTAACATACATTACTTATACAATTTAGATGCACACATATCCTAACGCTGGAACTGTCTTTAATCTTTCCTAGTATCCGACGCGTTCGTCTTAATCTACAATGTTTTATCATGATATAGCAAGGGTGAGCATAAGGATTGCCCATCAAATTTAAGTTCAATAATATAACGATATATCATGATTGAAGAGTTTGAATAATAAGCTGGCTATAATTCAACAATATAATTTTGAACTAGCAGGAACAAGTTTATGACTGAACAAGTATATAACATGAACAAATATTTCTGAACCGAAGGGTAATGAAGGTGATCAGCCTTTCATACCTGACTTATACATGCAATATGTACAGAGTACAATTATACATGACAATCAGCAATGATTAACCATAAGCTTATCCGAACAAAACACTCTTAGTAGAGTTAAGTAAAAATAAACTTGCCTGATCCGCTGATTACCGCAACGCAATATATAACGCTTTATCCGAAGACCTAATATTAGTAATATAGATCTCTAATATTAGAATAATATCATCACAATAATAATACTATTATATATATAAGCATAGAATAACCTAAACACATAACACATAACCTTATCAGTCTACAACCCACATAGGACTCGGTATCAAGTCAAACTATTGAAGTCTGAGTTGAACCCGACACAAAACTATCATCCCGACGGTCTAGTCGGACTTTTATCGAGTCTAAATTCAATTAAACTCTGACTTAATAGTTAACAATTAACTCGGATAATTTTAATATTAGTCAAAATATTTTCCTAAGTCTCATAATAATTTTCAATAATTACTATCATTTATCATGAATTTTTCAATCATTAAACACGTATTTAAATAATTTAAATACCACATAATTCCTTTATCATTAATATTTATTTATTATTAAATATTAATGAAATACATGTCATAATATTATAATATATTTATAATATATCAAAGTATTTTTAATACTTTAAAATCACATTTATATGATTTTTAAACCGTTAAATTCATTATCCGATAATTACTATTAATATTAAAATATTAATATTTTCATGATAAAATATCAAAAGTTATATTTTATAACTTAAAATATTTTTATAACACTTAAATCATTTTTATATGATTTATAAAGCATTAAATCCATTTTCCTTAATTTATTTAATATATTCATTAAATAAACTAATTACCATTAATAATAATTTATTAATGAATTTCATCACAAAATATTAAAAGTCATTGAAAATAACTTAAAATATTTTCTTATAACATAATAATATTTTTCATGAATTAAAATTATTTTTAAATCATTTATTTAACATTATAATTAAATAAATTAAATACCATTTATATTCCAAAAATATTAAATATTTATGAAATATACTCAAAATAATTAAAAACTATTTTTTAGAATTTAAAATAATTTTTCAGAATTTATTTTGTATTTTTAATAATAAAAAACCATTTTTATCAATTTTTAAATAATTTCCGAAAAATAATAATAATAAACTGTTGCTAAAGGACCCTATAGCGACAGAACCGTCGCTATAGGTGTTCTTGGCCTGTTCTTCACCAAGCCCAGAAACGCATGTCAGTGAGCTAGGGGGTGGTTTGATCAGGCGTAATTTCATGTCTAACAGGTTTCTGGTTTGTTTGAGCATTGATATAGTAGTACACATGTAATAAAACAACTAACAATTAACTTTATGGCCAAACAACAATACAACTAAAAGATCTAAGCTCTCGATCTTCTTGTCAGAGACTGGTCTGGGTTTTCTAGGTAACCCAGAAACCCAGGCAGTTCATTGTGCCTAATTTGAATCCTCCTATCAAGCGTTCTGGGTTTTGTTTGAGTAATGTAATGGATGTATACTGAAGTGGAGATGTCAGGCTTCATTTATATAATAACAAATCTTCATAACAACAACAGATGCACACGATTCAAGCCGGTCAAACTAGGGGTCAGGACACGGTTCTTGAAGATCTAGGTTTTCCAAGAATCTTCATCAGGTCATATGGTCAACGATCGTCTGACCATGAATTTCTACAATCCTGTTACAGATCTGAGTGATATAAAGGTTTTAATGTGCACTCCTCATGTCAGACTACAAGGATAAAACAACAAATTAACCAAAACATCAATATACAGCAAGATCAAGGACTCATAAAATGTTGTCAGAAGTTTCTGGGGATTCTGGGCTGCCCAGAACTTGCTCTTCGTGAACGGTCAACGAGGTTTGACCGAGTATTTCTTGCAATCTACATGTGATATGAGCTTTATTAAAGGCTCAGATAAAAGACCATACTACAAGGAACAAGTATACAACATCAAACACCACAAAACATTAACACAGAACGATCTATAGGGCCTGACATTCGACTGTCAGGTCACTTTTTAAACTTTTTTCCAGATTTTCTAAAATGCTTGATTCGTGCATCTAAGTGTTATAGATTCATGATCTATCAACCCAGATCACTTATAAACACCCTATTACACAACTTTAACAAACCAATTCCAACATCTAACAACAAATAATAAGATTTTAAAAATTATAGTTCTTTACCACTTTGAAGCTTGATTCTTGATTCTGACTCGTGGGATCTGATATTGGAGAGGTAAAGTATGTTCTTGGCTTTCCATAACACTTAGTTCCTCTCAAAATTTTCGGATGAAAGAGAGAGAGAAAACTTGGCTAGTTGAAAAAATGAAGTAAGTCACTTTTCTAGATTTTTCTTGCTTTTAATCCCAAGATGCAATGTATATTGCTGGCATAGATGGCTGGTAATTGAGATATAGGCACATGCTAGGCTAGGGTTTTAGTCACCAACCAAGATTATAACAAGATTTATACTCTAACCTATTAAAGAATGCAATAAGGGCACATTGGTCATTTTTCATTTAATTTTAATGGCATTTTGGATATAGTCCCAAACCCTTAGGGTTTGGGGTTTGGTTAGGGTTTATGGTTTGAGAAAAATTAGGGTTGCAATTTAATTTCTAAAATTTCCAATTTAGGTTATCAAAATTAGAAAATTAATATTTCTAAATTATAATTAGAATTTTCTAATTATATTCAAATTTCATAATCACAAATTAAATCTTGCTAATTAGGATTAATAATGCCTAATTAAAATTGCTAATTACGCAATTAGGGTCAAAATTGTTCATTAAGGTTTATAACCCACGAATTGTGGTTTCTAATAGAAAATTAATTTTTCTAAAATAGAAATTAGATCTCGTAATTAGATTAATGTTTTCTAATTACTAACAACTTGAAAATTAGGATTAAGATTTCCTAATTAACCTTAAAATTATTAAATTAACACTTAGGTTTCCCTAATTATAAAATTAGGGTTCCTAAACCAAAAATTAGGGTTTTCAAAAATGTAACATTAGGGTTTGCTAATTAATTAAGTGTTACCCTAATTAATATTATAATTATTTACACTTACGCCACTAAGTTCTCGATTTAGGGTTTCATGCACCGAATTAGGGTTTCGAATTCCCAAAACTGAAATTAGGGTTTTCAGAACCGGTTTTAGGGTTTCTTATTAAACATTAGGGTTTTCTAACCGAACGTTGATGTTCTTAATACATACTTAGGGTTTATTATAGATATCAATTATCTGGTCAACCCTTGACCCTCAACCACATATTGTACACATATACACAGAACATATTCACATATTACTCAATCCTGAATAATTCACCTAAATCCTTCACAGAATTTTAAAATCCTCAAAATTTCATCTTAAAAATATCAAACGCATACACTAATTTTCTGCATAGGTTCTAATTTTGAACCTTAAATCAATAAATAAAATTTTTAAAAATATTCAAAATTCTCGGGTTGTCACAGGGAAGGGATTTCACTTTGATTGTAATAAGAAAATAGTAATTAGATTAATTATGTTGTGTTTTCAATGGAATGGTTGTATAGCTATGAGTACCCGTGTAGCACCATATATCGGGTTGGAAGATACCCGAATTTGGGGGCGTCACAATAGGCATACCCAAGATCGTCATCTTTTGTTTATCATAACAGCTACTGCATTGCTGACTTCCTTTAGTCAGCCACATTATCTGAAGTCTTCTTACTATTGTTTGTGGAAGACTTCCCTTAAATGGTTTCACTACTCAATCAGGATGCTGATGATGGAATTGGTACTTCGATCTTCTGTTTTCTTGTATTCCATTAGGTGAATGCCATTTGACTTTCTTTAGGTAGATTGTATCTTTTACTGTTCTGACTAGAGGCTTCAGTCTTTGGATGCTTTGGGAGTGCTCATGTGTTGAGAATTGTGTTAACATTACGATTCTTCCTTGGCGTTGTGAGCACTGATAGGCTTTGTCGAAGACTTTATTCTGTAGACTATGATCTAGCTTTGGTTCTACAGACACTACGACTCCGAGAGCAGATTGTATACCAGACTATGATTTTTACTTTAACACTTGTTGTCCTTGTCTGATTTTGCTCGACTATGATTTCTACCGCTGATATGATCAGTAGACTCCACGACTTCAAGTGTGGTTTACGATTCTTGACTTGGCTTGGTAGGTGCTTGGACCAACTCTACTATTCTGAATGAGGCTCTCCAAGGCAGACTACGATCTATAGCCACTTTCTCGATACGCTATGATCCTGCTTTGGCTTCTGGAATCCCTCGGCTGGCTAGATAGACTACGATTCTGCCTTGATAGTGTCTAAATTCTTTCTCTCTTCTGGAAGACTTCGAAGGCTTGTGTAGTACTCAACAATAAGACAGTCATATCAATTACATCACATGAGATCAACCTAACAAGCTTGATCTTTCTATATATATATATATAGTCCTTGTACATCATATTCTTTTGGAGGACTTTACAAAGCTGTTTTATTCATGTAGAATCAACCTAACATATTTGATCATTTCAGTCTAAGTCCTTCTATATATATTCCTATTATTTATTCAATGACTTTACAACTTATTTCAATGCAGACATATTTGCATATTCATTCATTAACATCATAATCAAATCTTATATAAATAGGAATATCATTCACATGCTTATTGCTAACAATCTCCCCCCTATTTTATTATAACAAAAATAATAAGTGCATATGTATGAGATGGATGAATATTAAGATACAATGAGCTATTGTATTGCTAGAACAGGTAATATGAATGATATATTAAAAAGCATTTGATTACAGCTAAATAATAAACCTAAATTCTGGATTTAGAGTTAACAATTACATATAGAGATGTACCTTCTTCTTCATGTGTGTCTTCTGGATCTCCTCTATTTTTGCTACTCATCTGCTTGATCTTCTTGCTCCTGCTCCCCTTGGGATGATGACTTCATTTCTTCTTGATCTCCTGGCTCCTACTCCCCCTGAGATGAATGCTCCATTGCTTCATCTTCATGATGCTCTGATTCAGATGCATGCTCTCCTTCTTTGTCTTCTACTTTGCTCTTCAGACTTTGTTTTGGCTCCCCCTAAGATGATGATACACTTGTTGCTATTTTGACCTGCTTCTTTCTCTTCTTCTTCTCCTTCTTTGCTTTCCTACTCTTTCTTTTTTCTTCAACCTTCATTCTTCTCTCCATGCTCTTTCTTGAATTCCTCTTTTTCTCCCCCTTTCTGTCATGAATCATTTGGGAAAGCTGTTGGACATTTATCATAAGTTGCTCTATCAGAAAAAATGAGTTACTAACTTCAGTCTTGAGTTCTTGTTGGCTTAGCTCTAACTACAGAGAGAGAGAGAGACTGCTTTAGGAAGTCAATCTTTTCAGAGATGGACATGATTTGATATGTATTATCCTTCTGAGCTTGCAAAGCTTCTTCCTTCTGATCATTGATAAACTTCAGATAGATTTGATCTCTCTCTTTGATTTTGAGAGATATATCTGATATTGTGGCTTGAAGTCTTTTTTAAAGCACGTTATCTCCTTCTGACAACATCTTTGCTTTTGCGGCTATGAGAGATATCTTCTCAACCAACTCGTCAGAATTCTTTAGTAACTCTTGCTCTTGAGGAGTTTGGTAATTTGGTTTAGCAGACTTCTGCTGAACACTAGATTAGACTCCATGATTCTCATTCTTGGAAAATTTTTTGAATGTAGTGACAATCTGATAAACCATTGAGTGCCAATCACTGTTGTAGGATAAGGGAATATCAGACAATTCTGCTTGAGCAGAGTAGAGCTTCTCAATATGAGCATGATTATCTTCAGTGGTAGAGTGAATGGACTCTACGATCATTTACTTGGGAATAATCCTTTTGCCATCTGAACCTAGTCTATAATCATATAGAATGTAGTGGTTGCCAGTATGTCGATAGACCTTGAAGTGAGACTGATCTTTGATCAGCTTTGTTGCAAACTTCTTTATTCTTGGAAAGTTTTGTGACACCAGCTCCAAGTTCAGAAAATATGAGTAACTCCAGCTGAAGTAACTCCCATCTTTACCAGTATATGCCTTTAGCCAGGGCATCCAAAGGTAGAACCATTTCATCAGAAGATTGTCAGGATTGTACAATATTGTAGTATATTCTAAGTCCATGTCTTTCCAATTGTTAAATAGATCTTCAGTAGACATTGTTACTACTTTAAGTCGTTCAGTTCCATGATTTATCCATCTTTCTGGTAGCGCATCTTGAGGTTCATCAAAGACTTCCACCACTAATCATGTACAAACTCTTGCTGGAGAGGGAACATGATAGTCTGCTGATTCCGGATCTGCAGAACTGGAGTCTGTCTCCATCTCTTCATCATGCTGGGTCATTTTAACATATTCATCAATGGGTCTTTCCATCTGATTTTTATCACTTGACTCTTCTTTAGTGCCATTCTCAGAATTGTTCGACTCAGTAGTCATTTCCTCTTCTTCTTTACTTTCTTTATCTTCTTCTGCCATAAACTCATTTGCATTTATGTTTGCAATTCTTTCACTGCTGGTGCTGTCATGAATCATCCTCATTTTTCCTTTCATATCTTCTCCCATAGACTCAGATTTGTCAACTTCATTTCTGCTACTGAGGTCAATTACTTTTGATATTGAGCCTCCATCTTTCTTCTGATTAGTTCTTTGAAGTAATTGGTTACTCTTTCTCCTTTTTAGGGGTGCTGCAATTGATGATTTTTCCTTTCCTGATTCACGTCTCTTTTAATCAGTGGAGAGACTGCTTGGTGGAACCTCTGTATACTACATCAAAAACATTGTTTTCTTCTTTATTAGCTTTGCTGGAGTGACTGCTACATGTACATAGTCATCAAATTGAGATAACTTGCTTTCCATTTCTTTTGCCTTCCTCTTCTTTGTAGAGACTTTGTTGTTGCTGCCAAATGTCATTAGACTTTTATTTTCAATTAGATTTTTCTTCCAGTTTTCAAACAGTTGTGGGGACAATACTTTATGAACATTCAGTGGTTCTCCCACATCATCCTTTATCTTACTCTTCAGCTTCTTCTTCAGTATAATGCTCAAGATTCTTCCATGAAAACCCTTTGTGAGGGGTTTATCTGTAGACTTCTTCATCTCAGCTTTTTCCAACCATTTGAACAAACAATCAATTAGGAGAGCTCTGAAGTTCAATTGTACTTTCATGACAATTGCAGTTATGATTCTCAATTGTAGCTCACTAACAAAATCATATGCATTATCTTTGCATAAGATACATTTTCCAGCAATCTCAGCTAGGAATTCAAACTCCTTAGGAAACTCTTTCTTCTTCATGTCTTTCAGATTTACATTCCTTCTGTAGCGCATTAACTTCTTGCATTCTTCAATGTCAACTTCCTCAAGGTTTATCAGACCTTGGTCAGGAAACCCTAAACATTAGTTGATGTCTGATGCTTTTATCTTTAGGCTTACTCCTTTGACCTTTGTGGATAGAAGCCCAGAGTCTACCGTTGCATTTGAATAGAATTGCTTCACTAGATCAGTATAGACTGGAGTTTTAGCTTCCAAGCACTCTAAAAACCCAACATTCTTTACAAGCTCAAGTATGTCCTTGAACTTCTTTTTTGATCCTTCGAACTTCTTGAAGCCGAGTTTGATTCCAGTTATAACACGCCACTCTTCTATTTTGAGAGTTCGAAGTATATGGGTATTTCATTTCAAGAATCTTATGAAGGATAGTTGAATGCGATTAGGGCGAAGTTCGAGGTTTGATGGATTTTGGCCTTGAAGAGGATTTTAGGGTTTAAAAAAGGGAGTGAGAGAAAGTCGATAGCTTTTAATAATTGTTTGGAGATTTTAAATTTGTCTTTATGACAGTTCCTTCTGACTCTGCATAAGCTATGATGTGTCAAAAAGCTATTGGTTGCACGATGCCCAGTAAGAAAATGTAACTTCCCATAAATTGATTAGGTTTTTAGTTTTGATTTTTCTTTTAAGAAAATAAGCATTACTGATGTAGGCTGACCGTTAACTTCTTCAGTACGTAGAGTAGCTTGATGAGATAGCTATGGACTACACGATTTTACTTGTCAACTCAACAATCGTTGTGACACCCCCAAATCCTGGTACTTCATTTCTTCAGGATTTGGTGTTCACGTAATCAAAACATTCATTTCTAACTACCAAATTATAATAAAATTGAATAACAAAACCTACCCATACAGGATTAAACTTAAATAAATCTCCTAGGTTAACTAACCTTTACAAACAATCATTCATGCGGATAAATTAAAATAAACTTCATTACAATCTTTAAACCAAGTCTAAAAATAAACTATTCAACTATTACAAATCTTCAGCATTGTTTCGTCTTTCATTTCCCTTTACTGGTACTAGGTACATCACCAGTTTCAACCTTAGCTGTAAGAAATTTTACAGGCAAGAGTGAAATTCAACACTGTGATTTTGTTATTCAATCAAAACAGAAATTTCCAAGCATCATGATTATGATTTTTCATACTCTAGCAATTCTTATAATCAATTTATCAATTTAACAACAATTAAAACCTTAATTTCTATTTTAAAATAGCCATACTCATATATATATTTCATATGAACACTGTGATATATTTCTTCCACAAAACACATATATACATGAATTAAAAATCTCTATAATCATGCATAAACTCATAAAATAACTATATAGTAAAGTACCATACCAAGTTATACATGTATATCAACAATTCATACTATAAAATATTTTACAGAGAACTTTTTGGGAAGAAGAAAAACATGAAACTTTTAGAGAAAGAGATTGAGCTCCTACCTTGGATTAGGAAGATGATAGCTATCTTTTTCTCCAAATTCTTTTCTCCAAAACCTGTTAAACACTCACTTGCTTTCAATTTTCTCTCTGTGTTCTTCTTATTCTTCTCTCTTCTTCCTCTGAGTTTTTCTTTCTTTCTCTCTAACCTCTCTCCTCTATCTTACGTATTATAATATAACGTATAAGATATAATGTATATATTAAATATATAATATAACTCTCACATAACTGACATCAGTTATTTTTATTTTAAAAATCAAAAGCCATAAGGCCTGTTTGGTTAAGCTTAATAAAAATAACCTATTAATCCTTACTCCTTGTTTGGTAAATTGAATTAAAATATAATAGATTAATCCTTATACCTTGTTTGCTAAAATCCTAATAGATTAAAGACTTATTATGCATTAAGCCTTGTTTGACAAAACTAAATTAAACCATTTTTAATTTATTTTAATAACTCCTTTATAGCAAGGTTATTAGTCACACCTTTATTAAATTAATAAATCAATTAAACATTAATCTATTAAATTACTTTAACACATAGACAATTATAATTCTTTTTACAATTATAATTTCATTTAATCAACTAATATTTCAAACTACAATTTCTCATTTAAATATTATTATTTATTTAAAATCATTATAAGCTCTCTAGCTTATTAAATTAAACTCCATTATTATAAAATCTCATAATAATTAATTTATTTAGCTCCTTAATTATTTACTCAACAAATAATTAATTAAATCACATCAACTCAAATTGCCATATAATTCAATAAATATTTAATATTTAATATTTAATTATTTATTCAACAATAACATATCCATTAAATACTTAAATAAATCAATAAATATTTAATATCAGACTTTAAAATTATGGAATGTTACATCATTCCCTCCTTACAAGGATTCTGTCCTCAGAATCACAATTCAAACAAATCATTCGTTACATTCTTCCCTACTTACAAAGATTCTGTCCCCAGAATCGAAGACACAGATTAAACAAATAACTCAGGGTATTCCTTCAACATTTTCTCTTCGAGTTCCCACGTAGCTTCTTCAGCGTTGTGGTTTCTCAATATCACCTTCACAAAAGTATCACTTTATTCCTGAGTACTTGTTCTTTCCTGTCGACTATCTGGATAGGGACTTCTTCATAAGTCAATTTTTTTTTCGAACTGCAAAGGTTCATACTCGATCACATGCTTGTAGTCGGGTTTATATGGTCGTAACACCGAAATGTGAAAAACATTATGAATATTTTTTAACACTGGAGGTAGAGCTACCTCGTAAGCCACTTCTCCCACTCTTCGCAGCACTTTAAAGGGTCCAATAAACCTCGGACTTAACTTTCCCTTTTTACCGAAACGAATTTTCCCCTTCCAGGGAGAAACTTTTAAGAATACAAAAGTTCCTACGTCAAATGTACGATCTTGTCTGTGTTGATCAGCATACTTTTTCTGTCTGTCTTGAGCTGTGACCAGTCTTATCCTGATGAGTTTGACAACATCAGCAGTTTGTTGTACCAGTTCTGGTCCTAACAGTTGGCGTTCACCGACTTCATCCCAACATAGTGGGGTTCTGCACTTTCTGTCGTACAATACCTCGTAAGGTGGCATGCCGATGCTCGCGTGATAACTGTTGTTGTAAGAAAATTCCACCAATAGTAGTTGATCTTCCCAGCTTCCTTTAAAGTCCATGACACACGCTCTCAGCATATCTTCCAATGTCTGAATTGTTCGTTCGCTTTGCCCATCTGTTTGTGGATGATAAGCCGTACTCATTCGCAACTGTGTTCCCATACATTCTTGTAGTCTCTTCCAGAAATTTGATGTAAACCGCGGATCTCTATCAGACACAATTGATACTGGCACTCTGTGCCTCGAAACAATCTCCTTAATGTACAATCTTGCCAACTGATCGAGATTGAATCTAATCTTTATTGGTAAAAAGTGCGCTGATTTCGTCAGTCTATACACTATTACCCAAATCGTATCGCATCCTCTCTGAGTAGTTGGAAGACCCACCACAAAATCCATCGTGATGTGTTCCCACTTCCATTCCGGTATTTCTAACGGTTGGAGTAATCCGCTGGGTCTTTGATGTTCGGCTTTTACTCTCTGACATGTCAAGCATTTCGCTACGCATTCAGCAACATCTCTTTTCATATTTGGCCACCAAAAATGTCGGCGCAAATCCTGATACATTTTCGTGCTTCCTGGATGAATTGAATACTTTGAGCTATGAGCTTCAGTCAGAATTTCTTCTTTCAGCACTAGCACTGCTGGAACCCAAATTCGTCCATTGAACCGTAGTAAACCTTCGGTATCGACCTTTTATTTTACATCTCCGCCTTCACCCAAATTCTCTTTGATTTTTCCACACTCTCCATCTTGTAATTGAGCAATTTTCACTTTGTTCACTAAAGTTAGATCAGCTTCTATCTGGAATAGTTGTTCGTCAAATTCTTTTGGAAATTTGATTTCCAACTCCAATTTTGTCTTTGCTGAAATGAGCTCCTTTTGAGTTGTTATCAGCATCAACTTCTCCCGACCTTTCCTGCTTAAAGCATCTGCAACTACATTCGCTTTACCCGGATGATAAAAGATCTCACAATCGTAATCTTTTATTAATTCCATCCACCTTCTTTGACGCATGTTCAAATCCTTCTGAGTGAAAATATACTTCAGACTTTTGTGGTCTGTGTAGATCTCACATTTCTCTCCATAAAGATAGTGTCTCCATATTTTTAGAGCAAACACCACTGCAACCAATTCCAAATCATGAGTCGGATACCCATTCTCATAATCCTTCAATTGTCTTGATGCATAGGCAATAACTTTGCCGTTCTGCATAAGAACACAACCTAACCCTTTATGTGAGGCATCATTATATACCACAAAATTTCCTATATTATCTGGAAAAGTCAATACAGGTGCCACACTTAACTTCTTCAAATCTTGGAAACTCTCTTCGGACTTCTCCATCCAAACGAACTTTACAATTTTTCTTGTCAAATTTGTTAGCGGAGTGGCTATCTTAGAAAAATCTTGAATAAATCTTCTATAATAACCAGCCAGTCCCAAGAAACTCCTCACTTTCGACGGTGTTTTTGGTTGTTCCCAATTGATTACTGCTTCCACTTTTGACGGATCCACTGAGATCCCATCTTTATCAATCACATGCCCCAAAAATTGTACACGGTCGAGCCAAAATTCGCACTTAGAGAACTTCGCGTACAGTTTTTCCTTTCTTAGTGTCTCCAATGTCAGACGTAAGTGTTCCACGTGTTCTTCTTGAGTTTTGGAATACACTAGAATGTCATCAATGAATACCACTACAAACTTGTCTAGGAATGGTTTAAACACCATGTTCATCAAATCCATGAATGCAGCAGGTGCATTGGTTAAACCAAAAGACATCACCAGAAACTCGTAATGTCCATACCGAGTTCTGAATGCCGTTCGTGGTATATCCTCCTTTCTTACCTTCAATTGGTGATAACCACTTCTCAAATCTATTTTCGAAAAGTACTTAGCACCCTTCAGTTGATCAAATAAGTCATCTATTCTTGGCAACGGGTATTTGTTTTTAATAGTGAGTTTGTTTAACTCCCTATAATCAATACAAAGACGCATTGACCCGTCCTTCTTCTTCACAAATAAAACTGGCGCTCCCCACGGTGATACGCTTGGTTGAATATATTTCTTGTCCAGTAGCTCTTGCAACTGAACCATTAGTTCCTTCATTTCTACCGGAGCCATTCTGTACGGGGCCTTCGATATCGGTGCTGTTCCCGGTACTAAGTCGATCACGAACTCAATTTCTCTATCAGGCGGAAGTCCTGGCAAATCCTCTGGAAAAACGTCTTCGAATTCCCTTACTACTGATATTTCTTCCAGCTTTACCCCCTTCTTTTGAGTATCGACTATGTAAGCTAAATAGCCCACACAACCTTGACTCAACAATTTCCTGGCCTGCATAGTCGTCAGACATTTCATTTGTCTAGGCGACTTGCTACCATAAAATACTACCTTTGACGGAGTCATAAGGTTTACACACTTCTTTTGGCAGTCAATTACCTCTCCGCATTTGAACAACCAATCCATTCCCAAAATTACATCAAATTCCCCCAGTCTAATCGGAATCAAATCTACCAACAAGACATTTTCCTTAATGTTCACCCTACAGTTCTTGTATACGAATCTAACAGGGATTATTTCCTTATTCGCAATTTCTATGTTCAAAGGAAAATTCAGTTCTTCTCTAGGCAATTCTAACCTCTTAGCAAATTCATCAGATATAAAAGAGCAAGTAGCACCCGAATCAAATAATACATATGCATCAATATCATTGATTGGGATAATACATGAAACTATATCCTTTGATTGCACATCATCTTGCACAGTCATGTTAAAGGTTATGGCTGTGGGTTTGATTGATGCTGCAGGTCCTGTAACAGTCCACGCACCTCCATTGTTATCTCCTTTGCTTCTGGTTGTCACTCCCTCCTTCTTCTTAGGACATTCACGAGCAAAGTGATCCTTGGATCTGCACGTGAAGCACGCATTCTTCTTTGATTGAGTGCAATTTGGGGCGATGTGACCCTCCTGGCCACAATTGTAGCAAACTTGTTTTCCCATCAAGCACGCACCCTTGTGAAACTTTCCACATGTCGCACATGCTTTAAACTTTTTGTTATGCTGGTTACCTTGCTAGTTTCCAATACCCATACTCCCATTCCACTTCCTCTTGTTGTTGTTGTTTCCACTGCTACTACCACCATTCTTCACCTCATTCTCATTCTTCTTCCTCTTTTGTTCCTGGTTAAATTTTGTCACCGCCTCGCCTCCACCTTCAGCGAGTACTGCTTTCTCCATCACTGCTGCAAACGTCTTCAATTGGAACAGGAAAACCCTACTGTACAACCATGGCTTCAGTCCATGTTCAAACCTCTTCTCCTTACGCTCATTTGTGTTAACCTGATATGGCGCAAACCTCGCCAATTCATTGAATTTTGCGGCATACTCAGATACCGTCAACGTCCCTTGCTTCAGTTCTAGAAACTATACTTCCAGCTGACTCTTCGAACTCTCCGGGAAATAGGTCTCGAAAAACAACTCCTTGAACCTATCCCAAGTCATCACTCCTGGCCCTTCACGAGTTTTAATAGCCTGCCACCAATAACTAGCTTCTGCTTTCAACATGAACGTTGCGAAAGCAGTCTTCTGATCATCCCCTACCCTAGCGACATCGAACACCTTCTCTATCTCCATAATCCAGGTTTGTGCTTCGACTGGATTCATGGACCCACGGAATTTAGGTGGTCCAACCGCCTTAAACTCCTTAAACATTGTACCTTGGTTTTGAGGTTGATTCTGCAACGCTCCTGTCCGTAGTGTTACTAGTTGTTGAACGGGATTCGCATCAACATTGTCTTTATTGTTAGTTCCTTCAGTGGTTCTCTGTCGTGTTGGCTTACATCTGGGAGGCATTTTCTGTTAAAATAAAACATCTATTAGACCATTACTCAACTTCTTTAAGTATTTCTAATTAACTTGCCTCTATAAAAGAAATACCCACATAGCACATAACACTTTGAACAAAATAATAACATTTATTTATTCATAAACTTTCTGAAAACATAACACAATAGCATCTCTGCTATCTACATTCCTTTCCTGAACTACAAAAGTTTTAGGACAACATCATTATTATCATATCCCATGGTTACTTAACACTAGGGACTTACACATTATTTAATACTTATTACGTACATTACCGACACATTTTCTACGATGATCTATTAAGGTACTTCGTAGCCCTATCACGTTCTTCCTCCATGACTCAAAACACTGTTCTGCGATCTAACACGAATGATGGCAGTGTCTCGAACTGAATCGGATATCCCATGACCCGATCTTGAGCTCGATTAATTGCGGTGTTAAATACTTTATCCATCTCTTCCATCTTCATCCTCTTTGCCTGCGCGTCTCTCGCTGCTCTTCCAGTTCGTTGATAAGCTTCCTCGTATGCATCTTCAGCTCTTGCCCTCTTAGCAGCTTCTTCTCTCAGCTTGCTCTCCAGTTCAGCAACCATCTCGATCAATTGTTCTTTCTCTGCTTCAGTCTGTATTAATTTCTCCTCGGCGTTAGTCAGTCGTTCTTCACGATCCAGGATCTCATCGTCCTTCTGTGTCATTGCAGTCTGTTGTTCAGCTACTATCTCTTGCAATTCATCAACTGTATCCTGAAGTTCCACGTTGCGGTCATGCACCTCATCGTAAATACGGCCTGTTATCGAGTTAAGTGGAATCCTTTCTTCCTCATCCTCCTCATCTGTCTCCACATCATCCTCCTCATCTTTAACTACTGTGACCAGCGGGGCTAACTCCCATGGCAGTAGTTGTTCCCAAACTACCTGAATGTCGCGAGGCTCCTCCTCTATAGGCATTTGAGGTCCCTCCTCCCTAGCCTGACTAGATTCTCCGACATTAGTCATCCTGACAACAAAATTTTAAAGTTTTAGTTATTAATCATTCTACTCGACACTCGCGAGCACATAAGTTATAATCACATAAGCACATAAGTGTTTTATTACTTCTTTCTTAAAACTCGATATGAGTTATCTCCACTATCTTTTCAAAGGCTACTTCCTAAGGTTTTTTTTTCCCACCTAAGGTTCATAACCTAAAGCTTTGATACCAACCTGTGACACCCCCAAATCCCGGTACTTCATTTCCTCAGGATTTGGTGTTCACGTAATCAAAACATTCATTTCTAACTATCCAATTATAATAAAATTGAATAACAAAACCTGCCCATACAGGATTAAACTTAAATAAATCTCTCAGGTTAACTAACCTTTACAAACAATCATTCATGCGGATAAATTAAAATAAACTTCATTACAATCTTTAAACCAAGTCTGAAAATAAACTATTCAACTATTACAAATCTTCAGCATTGTTTCGTCTTTCCTTTCCCTTTACTGGTACTAGGTACATCACCAGTTTCAACCTTAGCTGTAAGAAATTTTACAGGCAAGAGTGAGCAAACAAGGCCCACTTGAAATAACAATAATTAAATCATTAAACTTTTACATCATTTGTCAACATTAAGCTCAATAGAATTTAACAATATATTCTATTAACTTTTGGAAAGCTTTAACCTTTACTGAGGGTCTAATGACCGCGAATCATGTCCACAGTTATAAGTAATTTTTCAACTTAAACTTTAACAGTCATAAGACTATAAGGACTTCACGTACTTAGGGGGATCAACCCTTCGTACAATGTATTGTGCACAATCATTTCAACGCTAAGCGTAACCTCTTATAAAAGAGTTGTTCTTCTCATTATTTAGAATACAAGTCCGTACCAAAGTGAGTTTGGTTTGGATACATCATGGGGTAATTTAGAATTCAAAGGTAATCAACTAAGGTTTAGTTGATTACAATCGACATAACTGTATACTATGGAATAATCATAGTTTAATTGATGTTTATAAATTGACATCATGCTTTAAGGATAATCTAATAGCATACAATTTGAATAATTATAACCTACTTTGCTTGAACAATAATAAGACAATGTTAATTGAATAATAAACATCCACAACATGTATATAATTGTACATGCTAAACCACAAGTTAAGTACAAGAATAACTTGCTCCAAATAAATTTACACTATTATATGATAATCGAAATTGAAACAAATAATTAGTTAAATAACACCAATGATTAGAAAACTTATACAATAAAGAACTTGCTAAATATCAAAAGTTAAGGCTTAGAAACTTGCTCAATGTAAAAGTAGGTTTAGGAAACTTGCCTTTAGCACAAGCTACACTTTTACCACTTGAATTGATACCCTAAACATATGTCATATTGACATAATTAGTCCTAACCAACATCGTACATTTATATAAACAATTACATTCATCATATGGGTTGAATTACCCATTCACATAATCAATTATTTTTCAAGTAGATAATACTTAATAACATGATAGTTCATAGTCTAATCATACTGAAATTATCATTTAACATTATTGTGATAAACACATAACATTTATTTTCAAATTTTGTACATTTAAATAAAACTGTCAGACAGTTCTGCCAAGCCGCGCCGCGGCGCCACAGTTTGTTCTGTGGCTCGCGCTGCGGCGCTGAGTCGACGCTGCGGCGTAACGATTATACTATGAGACGGCGCTGCGGCGCAGTGATTGTGCAACAGGCCGTGCTTACGTCATGGTGATGGCGCTGCGGCGCCAGCAATGAACTGCTGGGCCGCGCCGCGGCGCGAGCTGTCAGCGTCGACTGACAGCTTCGGCAACCATGAAAGAAAAAGCCAAATTGGCCAAAAAGCTCGAATCTAATAGACTGATTATCATGAAAATTGCATATAGACATCATATAAACATATTGTGAGTACTCCTAGCATGTTTCTATCCATCAATTAGCACAAACATCAATTATACAACACCCAATTTTAATGTTTTTGGCAAAAACACCACTTTTTGATATTTTCCATGAAATTCAACACTGTGATTTTGTTATTCAATCAAAAAAGAAATTTCCAAGCATCATGATTATGATTTTTCATACTCTAGCAATTCTTATAATCAATTTATCAATTTAACAACAATTAAAACCTTAATTTCTATTTTAAAATAGCCATACTCATATATATATTTCATATGAACACTGTTATATATTTCTTCCACAAAACACATATATACATGAATTAAAAATCTCTATAATCATGCATAAACTCATAAAATAACTATATAATCAAGTACCATACCAAGTTATACATGTATATCAACAATTCATCCTATAAAATATTTTACAAAGAACTTTTTGGGAAGAAGAAAAACATGAAACTTTTAGAGAAAGAGATTGAGCTCCTACCTTGGATTAGGAATATAATAACTATCTTTTTCTCCAAATTCTTTTCTCCAAAACCTGTTAAACACTCACTTGCTTTCAATTTTCTCTCTGTGTTCTTCTTCTTCTTCTCTCTTCTTCCTCTGAGTTTTTCTTTCTTTCTCTCTAACCTCTCTCCTCTATCTTACGTATTATAATATAACGTATAAGATATAATGTATATATTAAATATATAATATAACTCTCACATAACTGACATCAGTTATTTTTATTTTAAAAATCAAAAGCCATAAGGCTTGTTTGGTTAAGCTTAATAAAAATAACCTATTAATCCTTACTCATTGTTTGGTAAATTGAATTAAAATATAATAGATTAATCCTTATACCTTGTTTGCTAAAATCCTAATAGATTAAAGACTTATTATGCATTAAGCCTTGTTTGACAAAACTAAATTAAACCATTTTTAATTTATTTTAATAACTCCTTTATAGCAAGGTTATTAGTCACACCTTTATTAAATTAATAAATTAATTAAACATTAATCTATTAAATTACTTTAACACATAGACAATTATAATTCTTTTTACAATTATAATTTCATTTAATCAACTAGTATTTCAAACTACAATTTCTCATTTAAATATTATTATTTATTTAAAATCATTATAAGCTCTCTAGCTTATTAAATTAAACTCCATTATTATAAAATCTCATAATAATTAATTTATTTAGCTCCTTAATTATTTACTCAACAAATAATTAATTAAATCACATCAACTCAAATTGCCATATAATTCAATAAATATTTAATATTGTCAATAAATATTTAATATTTAATATTTAATTATTTATTCAACAATAACATATCCATTAAAATACTTAAATAAATCAATAAATATTTAATATCACACTTTAAAATTATGGAATGTTACAATCGTCTTCTGAGAGATGCTTCAGTGAGTGATCTGCCGCTAATCCCTATCTTGGAGTTGCATGGCTCAACCACAGATGCGCCCTAAGAGAGTTTGGGCACTGAAATTCTGAGGTGAATTTTCAAAACGCCTTTTGACAATGTATTTATAACTTCCCTCCAGATGATCAGCATAGTGGGACACGTGTCGAGTTCTACCGGGCTCCATAATTTTAAATAGTGTGGAAAATATTGATCTGCCCTTAGCTCCCCCTGAGCTAGTGTATCCTTTGGGAAGACTACGATCATCGAGGCTGCTCTACGATTGTTGAGTTTACTGCTGACCATACTCTACTATCATTGTTTGTCTTTGTTCTTGTGATGATCTCTGACTTAGCATTCCTTCTAGGTTATTAAGGTGGCTCATGAAGGGTCAACCTCTTAGACTGAACTAAGGGTCAGGTTTGTCCCTGAGGCACTTATTAGAAGGACTATATATACTTGGTGGTAAGAATGTCATCATGATAGGCTTTTTGTTAGAGTTTGTTCACCATCGTTGGACAAAGTTGATGTTGGCATTTGTCAGTGGAAAAGGGTGAAGTGCTTTCAGTTATGTCACGTGTATGGTCAGTAGAGTGTATTGCGAAATATTACAATCGTAGAGTTAGTATGCTTATACTCTACGATTAGGAGTAAGGAATCATTTGGTACATCAGCCACAGAGTTTTGGGACTCTGTTACTAGGAGAGGACTTATTTGGATAATCTAGAGTTCCATCTCAGGAATCATTGAAGCTTCTATAAATTCCTAAAGATCGATAGGTGGATAATTCATCATGCAGCATTGTTTGGTGAAGCACCTTTCATGTTAATAACTTAAGATGGGCAGCTGATGGCCAATCTCTATAGAATTATTTGGACCAGTGCTTTTGAATGTTCATTGCTTATTTAAAATCTTCATAGTCGAGGACTGGTGCTCTGTGAGATGGTCATCAGAGATGTAAGGGGTGTTGAGCTTTTGTCTGAGTTCATCTCTTACTATAGCAATGAATTTCACTTCTTCTTCTTCTTAAGTTTCTTCATCATGATCTTCATATCCTCATCATTCTTGCCTTTGCATCAGGTTCAGCTGTCTTTGGTTTTTGAGAGATTTGAAGGATTTAGCTTCAATGTGTTCCCCCTTAGTTTTGGCATTGCTAAACATCAGCATACTGTTGCTCCCATAGTAGATACCTCTGTCTTAGAAGTAGATGGACTGGCTTCTGCATATAGATCCTTATAAGTTCACCTTTGTACTTCTCCTTCTAGCTGGAATTTTCTGAACTGATCTAGTATTTTTATGATTAAATCAATTTCATTGGATTCGTATAGTACTTTTGAACTGGTCACTCCACGATTTGTTGATCATTTACTACGAATATAGGTTCTATCATTCATACTTCCAAGATGTTCCCTTTGGAATGATATGCTTTGTATGGATACAACCAGTAAAACTCTTTTGTCTTGTCAGGAAAAAATTGTTGCAGCATCCACCTCTGATGGGTTGGCAAGTCTAGACTCTTCGATTGGTAGTGACTCTTCGATCGAGATTAGTGAAGACTTCTTTTATTTATAGCGGCGTTTTCCCTTCTAATATAGCTAACCTTGCAGCTGGTTGAATCCTTGTGATCGAAGCTATCTGCTTTAGTGTTCCTTGTGTGATCATATAGACCAAGTACCTGCAGGTTAGGTAAATTTTTATTTTTGGTACCCCTAATTGTTTGGGTCCTGCTGGATTAGTTTTTTCAAAATCTCAATTCCTCATATGCTTGAATTTATATTACATTAGCATCAACAATCATATTTATGCATAGATCAGATTTAGATATGATATTTATGATGCATGATGATGAGTGTGTGAGTGATTAAGTATTTTGGTAGGACATTCTTTTTCTTTGACTGTTTCACTCTTTGCTTGGTTGTGTTTACAGATCTTGAATGTTCTAAGAGTAAGAATGAAATCTATTGCGTATTTGCATCTGGTAGATTCATGGAGATGATCAGTTTCTAAGAATCTTCTAGATACTCCTCTAGCATTAATCATACTCTATTTTATCAAGAACACAGGACATTGGTTTTATATACATATGCATACATACCAATCCTTTAGCAAGAGTTAATCCACTTAAGCTTTGTTGGATTTAAATTAACTTACGACACACTCCATACTTCTTTCAAGATGTTGTCTTCAACATGAACTTTGGGTGGAAAGAGAGTTTGTTGATAATTAAGTTTCCAACTTTAATGTACTCTCTCTCTTTCCCTTTTTAGAAAGAGTATGGTCTCTTGATAGAGTATTGTAGTAGTACATAAGGTGATACAGAATAATGTTCATGTATGTGTTAATGAAGAACCGTACCTTTACACTGTCAATTTCTTGATAGTCATTTGTCTTGCCAGAATGATGTTGGGCATTGATGTGAAAATGTTTAAATTCATTGTTGATAGCTTGTTACTTCATTTAACCTTAAATCAATCAGGCATCGTCTTGGAGTTGACAATATAGGATACTCTTGGCAGCTTTAGTTCTTTGATAATCTTGAGTCTCAAGGTTTAGATCCAATTTAGCCAAGTACATATTGAAAGAAATTTAATTTCTTCTTTGGATAGACATTTCATTGCATGTATAGGCCTTTCATCTTTCAAAACAGTGGATGATGGACTCTTTGTTTTTGATGCCCTTCTTGACTTCCCATCACTAGTCTGCAGACTGCTGATTTTCTTTGGACATGGATTGGTCTTATTGTTGCATTAATTTAGAACAGGGACCAATCTGAGCAGCTTCAGGTGAATGTGCACATTTACCTGTACGCATAATTTTCAACGTGTGAGCTCATCAGTAATTACAAATGTCTTACTACTAAACTAAGTTTAGAACATAGTTTGTGCCTAGGATCAGACTCAAAGCGTTAGCTTTTAGAATGTAATATGAGAACCTACTATGATACCAATTATTAGGTCCCCGAGGGCACGCAATAGATCTAAAAGGGGGGGTTGAATAGATCCTTTTTGATTTCAAAAATGTTTACCATTTTAGTTTATATTGCTAAGTAAATAGTAGATGACAAACTTAAGAATTATTTCAAATACAGAAGAATAAGTTAAGGTTCCCCTTCATAAATGTTATGTTGACCATTTTTTTAGAGTTAGTTTAGATGTAAGTAGTTATAATGTTAATAGCAGTTATAGCAGTTATAGATTCATAATGTAAATGAAAGTATGTAAAAGACACAAGAAATTTTAAGTGGTTCAGAGACACAAGCTTCAAATCTACTCTTCTGCTTCAACAAGCAGGGATTCCACTAAGGAAGTCTTTACATCTCTGAATCACTAAGATTCTTTCAAGGCCAGCAGCCTTGGAACTCTAGTTCACTAAGAACTCTTCAAGTCCAGCAGACTTGGAACTTCAGTTCACTAAGAACTTCTTCAAGACCTGCAACCTTGGAACTCAGTTTAGTCCCTTGGTCAAGGACCCTTCAGGCCCTGGCTTCTTGTTGTTGTTGTTGGTGGTGCTGAGCTGCTAAGATGACTTTAAGCTTGTTCATCCTTGATACTTAGTAGCTCGTTGTGATCCTCTTTGGATTCTTCATCGAGACTGGATCGCTATTGGACAGACTGCTAAGTTGTTCCTGAAATTCGATCTCTTTGAGTACTTAGCAGTTTGCCACTCCTTCCTTGGTGTAGCTGATCTTGTGGTTAGTCCTTATCTGATCTCAGCTTGCACTCCTTCACCACATGAGGTTTGTTAAGTCTTTGCATCTTTGGTATACTCAGTCTGGCATTTAGCATTCCTCGAACCTTGGTTGACTTGTGTACAGATTTTATTTTGTATCTGTTCTTCTTCAGCTCTCGATGGTTCATGGTGATATGTAGATAGGCTCTTTGAATCTCCTCTTTGATCTGCCAATCTTTTGAATGCTATTTTCTTGTCCTTCTCAGCTCTCAGCTTAGCTGCCATTTTCAATGGTATTCTCATAGTTTTTGAGTGAAGCCTTTTTTTATTAACGCTCTTCTCTTATTTTCCTTCACTTCTTCTTTCGGAGTCTCACTGCCACTGAGACTTATCCTGATTTGGCTCTATAGAACTCGTAGAGTCAACAACCTTACAAGAACCAATTGCTTCTACTTTTTAGCTTTTGTTGTTAAATAACCTTTCATAAGCTTCCCGTTAGATTATAGTCATTGGAAGTTATTTGAATTGATTCGCAGATCTCAAGTTATTTAGTGCAGACTACAGATGTGACATGACAACCCCTTTTTCACTTTTCTCACACTGCAGTCTACTATTTCACTTACCACATCAAAAATATCACTTTAGTGTGTCAGGCTGGTAGTCACCTTTATTTCTTCTTTCTGATTCCTCGATCAGAACATCAGAAGTTATCCTTATGCATCGATGCTTTCAATACCAAACGTTCGAATGTTAGTCTTTGTATTGAGAAGTTGCTAAGGCTTCAATACTCAGATGAGTAAACTCTACGATTCTGATGCAGATAACTAAACTCTACGATTCTGAGATTGTTCATTGAATTTGCAATACAGAACTTCTCTTCCTTCATTCGTGCAGTGCTTTACCACTACTGCTTGCCTTGACTTGCATTAGGCACTGACAACTTGTTTGAATGCTCTGGCCCTCCTTAAATTCAAGACTTATCAGATTGGTCATGCTCAACTCTCTTTCTCCTTGTGATCTCACATTCACATATCATTAATGGTCTGACCTATGCTTTATCTTCTTTGTCAATTCTATATAGGTTGGCCAGTATCTTTGTTATAGACCTCATCTATTCCTTCTTCTAATCTGGTAAACACTATGATCATAGGCATACCCAAGATCGTCATCTTTTGTTTATCTTGACAGCTACTGCATTACTGACTTCCTTTAGTCAGCCACATTATCTGAAGTCTTCTTACTATTGCTTGTGGAAGACTTCCCTTAACTGGCTTCACTACTCAATCAGGATGCTGATGGAATTGGTGCTTCGATCTTCTGTTTGCTTATAAGGCATTAGGTGAATGCTCTCTGACTTTCTTCAGGTAGATTGCACCTTTTATAGTTCTGACCAGAGGCTTCATTCTTTGGATGCTTTGGGAGTGCTCATGTGTTGAGAATCATGTTAACACTATGATTCTTCCTTGGCGTTGTGAGCATCGATAGGCTTTGTCGAAGACTTTATTCTGCAGACTACGATCTAGCTTTGGTTCTGCAGACACTACGAGTCTGAGAGCAGATTGTATACCAGACTATGATTTCTACTTTAAAACTTGTTGTCCTTGTCTGATTTTTCTCGACAACGATTTCTGTCTCTGATATGATCAGTAGACTCCACGACTTCAAGTGTGGTCTACGATCCTTGACTTGGCTTGGCAGGTGCTTGGACCAACTCTACTATTTTGAGTGAGGTCCTCTAAGGCAGACTACGATCTATAGTCACTTTCTCGATACTCTACGATTCTGCCTTGGCTTCTATAATCCCTCGGTTGGCTAGACAGACTACAATTCTGCTCTGATAGGCTCCGAATACTTTCTCTCTCTTGGCAAACTTCGAAGGCTTGTGCAGTACTCGACGATAAGACAGACTTATCTATTACATCATATGAGATCAGCCTAACAAGCTTGATCTTTCTATATATATAGTCCTTGTACATCATATTCTTTTTAAGGACTTTACAAAGTTATTTTATTCATGTAGAATCAACCTTACATATTTGATCATTTCAGTCTAAGTCCTTGTACATATATTCTTATTATCTATTCAAGGACTTTATAGCTTATTTCAATGCAGACATATTTACATATTCATTCACTAAGATGATAATCAAATCTTATATAAATAGGAATATCATTCACATGCTTATTCCTAACACCTTTCAACGATGTTGTGATCATCCTTTTGACTTTCAACTTGTGAAACCCCAAAACCCTAATAAAACTCGGTTATATAAATTCAGTATTATTAAATAAAATCTCTCCGTTCTGAATGTGTATTATGTTATTATATACTCTGTTATAGAATTAGTGCAAATAAGTTTTTGTCCGAAAGTTGACGTGCTTGACACGTCGTGCTTAAAAATTTTCTTCCAAAAATGAACTTTTTGGTACATGTATTTTGACAAGCTGCTTTGTGGTGCATACACTGACAAAATGTTTTGTCGTGCTTGTTAGGGTTTTTGTAAAAACCTAAGTTAGGAACCCTTAATATCAAAATCGGGAAATCTTAAACCTAGATTTTCAAACCCTAACCCTAATCATGAAACCCTAACCCTATTTGGTTAAATTAAGCTATAGTTAGGTTATCCTAAAACCCTAACCAGGATTATTAAATTTCAATTAGGTGTTAATAAACATCATTAAGCAACCCTAATCATAAAAACCAAAACCCTAATCAAGATTAAGGAGAATTAGGGCATAATTAAGCTACTAAAATTGGTGAACTAGCTCACAAGTAGGATTCAAGTCACCACATCAAGTCCCAATGAAGCACATGACATGGTAACACAACCCAAGCAGCACAAGTAACAAGCTTCAGATCTTTAGGGAGGCAAGTTGGTGAAAAAAATGACCAAAAACCCTAATTGTCCAATTCTATAAATAGCAGCCCTAACTCAAGCCAAACCCAAAAAAATATTAAGTTTATACACTCATATATCATACATATCCATGCATTGGTGATAGCAAGAACAGAATCATAAGCTAGAAATCAAAATCACTAAAGAAAAGGTGTAAACCCTAATTTTAATCTAGATCTTTGATGTTATGTGTAATCTGTAGTTTAGTTGTTTAGATATGTTTAATGACATGTTAGTAAGTATGCTAAGTTGATATATAATGTTTTCATAACATCTAGATGCATCAAAATGATGTTTTAAGCAATCTGGAAAAATAGGTCTAACAGTCGAATGTCAGATCCTATAGGTCCTTGTATATATTAATATCTAGGTCTACTAATTATATGCTAGTTGTAGTATTACATGAGGTTGGTAATCTGGAAAAGAAAACAGGTCTATTAGATTCATATATTGCATGATATAAGTGGTCAAAAGTCGTTGACCGACCACGAAGTTCTGATTTCTGGGTCACCCAGAAATCTCAAGAACAGGTTGAGCCGGTTACTTTGACTGACCTTTAAATTACTTTCTGTTTGTTGTTAGGATGTCTAAGTTTTATGAAATGATACCTGTGACGCCCCCAAAATATGTATACAACAACCATTCTGAGTCGCCAAATACATTGTACAAAAAGCAAACTACAACTTCAATAATACAATTGTCATGCAAAAAGTCCTCATTACAATTATTTAAACACTATTTTACAGAAATAGTGAGGACTGCTAAAACATCTTTCTAGAACAATCACTCCATACCCCGACTAGATCCTGCTATGTTCTCACCTCCTGAGAAGAAAAATAGAACAAAAAGGAAAAGGGTGAGCTCAACTAGCCCAGTAAAGAATATTATGACTAAGATAATATACAACAAATTATCATTAGTATTCAATAGGGAAAAATCTGATAGAATATAATCGACAACAAGTTTTAGATCAACAACTGCAGCGGAAACAGCAAACCATTAGAAGAGTCAAGTAGAGAATGAATTCTATTATCTTCTAAGATTTAAAAGTCCATCATCAATATTTTATCCCTGTAACATCAATTAATAATCATCTTTAACCAAATATTCATCTTTGCACTACAGGCCAAAGATATTCATTTGTACCACCAGTTAGTCATGTTCATCTCAACACCTGTTCATCTTTGCACTACAGGCCAAAGATATTTATCAGGTAATCATACATCTTTGCACTACAGGCCAAAGATATTCAGTAGTATCATCATTTAGGACTGAGGATGATGAAAAATATTTTAAAGAAAACGAATCCAGTGAGATAAAAGAACAAATATTAGGGATTCGTATTACTGTTTATCCAAGTTCAATAATACCCCATAATAACCAATTTTGAAGCATAATTCAAAAATAAAGATCAAAACATGGATACAATCAAAGATAGTAACTATAATAGACAACTTGGACAAAAAGAAAAAAATTTTATTTTTCGGTGAATAGTGCCATATTCGTGAATAGTGTCGTACACGTGAATATTAACGTATACGTGAATAGTAACCCCGACACAAAAAGTTCCAAATTTGATAAAAAGTTCATATCAATATTTCGGCATAATGATATTGAAGAAAATATCATTTAAGAAGAAGATAATATCCCTTACCTCAAAATATCAGTACTTCTGATCGGAATATCGGTATAAGGTTGAAAAAAACTTGCTCTGATGAATAGAAACTCACAAAGTATCTAACTACTCCCAAAATACACTCAATAATCTAGAGAGAGAAAGAGAGAAAACTTGTTTCTAGTGTGATTTTCAATTCTAACTTAACCCTCTATTTATAGGAAAATGTTAGCACGCCAAAGCAGACTTAACCTGCAACCTGATGGCTTTACATGCTACTATTCCCACCCACCACATTTGAATAAAAATCTCAGCACATTTTCACCAACCAAAAGTGGGCCCACCAATTCTAAAATTTTTCACCAAAATGACAAATTCTGCAACTTCTACAATTTCTGAACCAGTCATCTCGTCAAATTCATAACAAATCATACGTTCATTTTTAACTGTTCAAAATTTGTGGACATATACTCAACTTATATATGAATAACATATCCAAAAATTACCACGATCCAACGGTCGGATTAAAAATTATAACCCCCGCAATATTTCTTAAAAACCCTGATTTGATTTTTTAATACCTCCATTCCGATAAAAATACTGATAAAACACATCAACATTAACTCCTTCATTTTTAACCACAATAAATATATCCAACATTTATATCTACATAGAATAAATATTTCCTTATCATATGAATCAATAATTAATTATTCACACATAATATTACAGAATCACATTTATGACAATCAGGCCGTTCCCAAGAAAGAGGGGGCTTTCCAATAAGGATTTCTCCTTACTAGCACGCAATTAGTCTACCAACCCTCTCCTTAGATAGAACTTTCTAGACATTGCCAATAATGATATCTAATAATATTATTCATATTAAATCTAATAATATTATTCAAATAATATGAATTATTGATCTGATAATGAAAAATACTGTGCAGCAACAATTATTAAATCAATAAAATAAAATATTGAACAGTAACTACTATAACAATAATTGAGTAGTGCCTTCCTTCGTAAGAATCAATAATTCAAAAATATTGTGCAATCCGTGTGCTACTATGCAACCACGCGTATTACTGTATTTTAACCACTAGGTATTCCAACAGTGTTAACGGTAACAACTATGCCGTTATTTATAAAAACTCAATTTTTGTCGTTATCTTCATCCAATCTTTTTTCGTTATGGGGCCCACAAATAGCTGCGCCGTCATACGAATATTCCCCGACAGAAAGAATATTCTACGACCAAACGAATATTCCCCGACAAAATGATGAACACCATGAACAGCCTCTAGCTGTACTTTGACCAAACTAAATCTAAACCTTAGGGTCTTACTCAGTCCAAACCAGTGTATCATGTATATACTTTGATATATAGACTACATATTACAATAATCAAAACACACATCTATCACACGGATTGAAAGATATAAAGGCCACAAAAGCGTTGACCGACCATGACCACTATTCTAGGTTACCTAGAAACCCAAGAACAGCTCTGACAGTGACTTTAAGCCTCTATAACTTCTTGTTATATGAAGGCTAAAGCCTGAATTTGGTATTTTATTGTACTACTACATAAGTACTACAATACATATACACTTACAAACCCAGAATCATCATTAGTAAAGAATTAGACTAAGGTGAAAGTGACTTAAAAGCCTTGACCAAACTATTTCCCAGAAATGAAGAACACCTATAGCTACACTTTATGTCGCTATAGGGCTTTAGCGACAGACAGTAAATATAAATTTAATAAATAAATTAATAAAATTATAATTAATTAATGAATAAATATAAATAATTATAAAAATAGTTTTAGAAATTATTTTATGTTATAATAATTAACTTTTAATATTTTTGCATAAATTTTATAAATATTTTATTTATTTTAAATATTATTGATAATTAAGTTATTAATAATTAATTATAATAATCATTTATAAATAATAAATAATTATTTAAAAATAATATTAATGATTTAAAAATCATATAAAGTCGTTATAAATTATTTATAAATAATAACAAGGTTTTTAATAATATTTTAAATAAATATTTATTATTTAAAAATATTAATAAATGATTTAAAAATCATTTAATGGATAAATAAATATCTAAAAATTATTATAAGCTTTCGAAAATTATTATAAAAGATATACAAATTTTCTAAAAATATAATAAAGCTTATAATTAGAGTTTAACCGTGATATTAGCTTATCAATTATCCCATAAAGTCTTAGGACACCGAAAGCATATGATACTTAAATCGAACGTGAATAGTTTATGGATTTGAGTATTGTTATCAATACTAATGTGTTAGACATATATGAATGAGCATCTTATGTGTTTATAAACGAATTGAGTAGCATTTCTTAATCGATCTTCGCTCAGGCAAGTTTCCTATACCCTAACCTTAACTTATTACTTACGTAAGAACCCTGCTTATTCGTTGAACAAGATTTATATCTTGATTTGCTTTTGATATATTATATACCAAACCAAACTTGATTGCCAATTATTATAAAGTTATCGTTATAGCTTCAGCATAACTAAGAAATGAAATACGTATTCATATGTTGTTATTGATTATAAAACATAAATTGTTGAGTCAAACCAAATTACTTTGGTCAGATATCCTATACTAAGTTGTATATTGTAGAAGGGAAAATTTGGTGCCAGTATATCTAACACTTAGTGCAAGTTGGGTACGATTAGGATGAGATGCATACTCCTAGGATGTTGAATATGTTGATCCCCTGTCTCACATCTGAACAAGATTTCTAAGTCTTTGTGACTAATAGAAATGGTTGAAATAAAAATTCTAAAAATGGTAAACAACACTCAGTTGAGAAAAGTTTTGAATTGTTATACTTCTTCAAATCTTATATTATGTTATAATTATAAAACCTGCTGAGCATGGCATAGCTCATTCTTGCAAATCATTTTCTTTGCAGTATTAGACTGTAACCTTGGAACATTTGGAACAAACAATGGGAAGCGTCCATGCTTAGATTAGTTTAAATTTTGTTTAACTTAATGTAAAACTTTTGAAATAAGAAATTCTTATGAAGAATCATGTAATCAAACCTTTATATATATATATATATATATATATATATATATATATATATATGATATAATATCATCCTTTATTTCTGCAACCGTGTTTCCTTTACATAAATAGATGTAATTAGAACTTTTGATTTATTTTGAGATCATTGGGAACTATACATCTGAGTGAGGGTACTGGCAATAAGGATTATTCATGTTATTGCCGATACTCTTGATTTCATATAGATAGATACTATCGATATGATATAGTATTCTGCAAGATATAGACTATACATCTAAGCGAGAGTATTAGTAATATGGATTGTTCATGTTATTACAATACTCTAGATTTCGGATAGATAGATACAGTCTATACATCCAAGTGAGGGATCCAAACACAACAATAGTTCTATAGTGAACTATTATCTGTTATAGGAAGGTGAACCTTGGATATATGGGAATTATATCTTATTATATTTGTATAATATTTCGATTAGATATAAGCATCAAATCAGATACCGTGGTTGTATAGATTTGGATGTGTTATTGTGATGCCCCCAAATTTAGGTGTTTGAAACCCAAACTCAGTGCTTCACGATGCCATTTTTATGAGTGGAATAATACTAATAATAATAACAATATTATAAATACCAAACTTAATTTACATAAATCAGAGTCTAATCCCAGTTTCTCAACCTTTACTACAATACATTACATGATAGATAATAAATATTATCTTCTTAATATAGAATAACTAATACGTAAAATACCATAAAGTTTATTCTGCCAGCTTTCCCTTTCCTTTGTTCTTATCTGAATCTTCAAGTTGATCACGCTTAGCTAAAAATATTTATATTTAAAGCAAGAATGAGCATTTTGCTGCCCAACAAGTAATAGCATACAATAAACGTTAGCTGAAAGAAGTAAATATTTTCTGTGAATGACACTTCTATAATGAATCAATAGTTGTGAAGTGAGCTGAACCAATAATAACAACATGTCAAATCTATCTCAATTTTTAAAACTACGTACTGACTATAAATGGAGAGCAGTCAACAGACTATGAACTTTGTTTTCAATTTTTGATATTCAACAGACTAACAAGAATTAATTATACGCAATAGCAAATTAGAATATTTTCCAGAGTTTATGCTAAGGGATCCCTAAGGATCTTGAACTTAATTCTCGAGTAACTATCAAAGATTTGCTTTGATATACCCAGGTGTGTCAGAAAACTATAAAGATTAAGTCATATCCCTTTGCAAGTATAACAAGTGATCAACTTAATTATACCCTATATTATGCATAATACTTAATTGTGCTCAATAGCCAAATATACGACAAATAGTTTTCCCTTTGTATTAAAGGTTGTTCTTCTCAGACTTACAATCAGAATTTGAATTATAACAACGAAATACTAAGATTTTAATATCTAATCGCTTTTTCGATCTAGCCGAAGCAATTGGCATTGACCTGACAATAATAATTGAGTTCTTTTCTCGAACCTATCAAGTTCTAACAAATATTCGTCTAGCCAGAATAATTAGCTAAGACATATCTCAACGTTGTCTTTAAATCTATGTCTAGCCGAGTCAAATAGCTTAGACAACTTTTAATTAACATATATATAGTGGAAAAATAATAAGTATGTATCACCATGTGATTAAATACAATGATTATCCAAGTGCGGTCATTTGTTTAATAAATTTTAAAAATTAACGAACAGAATGTGTGTGTGTGTGTGTGTGTGTGTGTATATATATATATATATATATATATATATATATATATATATATATATGGATTATACAATAATACTGAATTGATAACCAATGATCGGATAGAATTCAAGAACAGACATATCGACAAAAGTATAGAAGCATGAACAATAATAATAATAATAGAGTTCTAAAATTGCCTTACACATGCCCATTGGATAAAGTAAATGCAAAGGATAGATACTTGCATGGTCTACTACTTACAGTTACGCAACTTAGTTTTATCTTTTACGTCGAGACCTGTCAATAATAAGATCATTCTATCGATTAGAAATACATATCATAACACATAGTACTACTATTTGCGGTCAGCACATAACCTAATCATATTGTCACATAGGTATATCAGTCATTGGATCATAAACAATCACTTATCAAATCAAATTATCTAGGTTTGGATCAGTTTCGAAGTCAATTTGGTGTACTGACTGCTTTATCGGGTAATTATCGAGTCTAAAACTCTATCGTGTAGTTCAATATTATTCTGAATATTTTAAATATCAGTCGTATTATTTTTCATAGCTTTATAATAATTTTTAAATAATTATTATAATTAAGCATGATTTTTCAAACACTGGAATCATTATTGAATGATTTAAATATTGAATAATTCTATTATCATTAATATTTAATTAATATTAAATTATTAATAAAACTATTGCCAAAATATTAAAGTTACTTATAATAACTCAAAATATTTTTAAAACATTTTTATTACCCTTAATTGATTTTTAAAATATTTAAAATCAGTTTTAAATAATTATCATTAATATTTAAATATTAATGTACTATTTATCAAAATATTAAAAGTTATTAATTATAAATTAAAAATATTTTTAAACCATTTATATCCTTTTTAAATGATTTTTAAATTAATAAAACTATTTTTAAACTATTTATTTAATATAATTATTAAATAAATTTAATAACAAATTATTAATGAAATTACCTTTAAATATTAAAAGTTATATTTTATAATTTAAAACATTTTTAAACTATTTATTCTCATTTAAAATGATTTTTTTATAATATTAAAATCATTTTAATTAATTTCTTTAATATAATTACTAAATAAATCTAATATCATTAATATTAAATAATTAATCAATTTTATCTTAAAATATTAAAATTTATGTTTTATAACTTAAAATATTATTAAATACCTTATTATCATTTAAAATAATTTTTAATATAATAAAATAATTTTTAATTAATTTATTTAATATATTTAATAAATAAATTAATTATCAATAATATTCAAATAAATATTAATATTTATGAAAAATATGTAAAATTATTAAAAGTTAACTTTTATAACTTAAAATAATTTTTAAAATAATTTTTAGAATTTATTTACTATTTTTAATGAATTTTTTAGAATTTATTTCTATCTTTAATCATTTTTCAGAAATTAGAAAACTAAAATAATTAAATCCGTCGTTAAAGGCTTTAGCGACGGTTTTTGTCACTGATAGTGTTCTTGAGGCTCAAGAACACTGACAAGCAGTTAGCAAGAGGCTCCATTTGACCATCTCTATTTTACTAACTAAACATGTTCTAGGCTAACTATGACACTGACATTGTAGTATTGTTGTAACACTACAAGATACAACCATCACCTAGGTTAAACAACAACTCAGATGCAAGATCCAGAGCTTCAAACTCGTTGTCAGACGGTTCTTGGGTGTTCTAGGTAACCCAGAAACTCAGGCAGTTCGAGGGTCCATTTTGAGGCTAAATTTGCTCTAGGTTCTGGTCATTAACAAGTTGTTACAATGGTTAACACTTATAGTATACATGAAAGAGTACACATAACATTCATCAAATCAGCCAAACTACTTCAGAATCATAAGATAGCATCCGGTCAAACCGTGTCAGAAAGGATGTTCATCCGGTTTCTAGAAATTCCAGAAACTCAACTTTGTGACCGAAGGGTCTTGTTTGACCACTCACTACATCCACTATATTTGTTGTTTAGTGAATATAAAGGCATGATTCTAGAGTATATATCACAGGCTACAAACAGGTTACAACAACAACATCAAAATACTTAACATCTGACAAATTTAAGCCTTGCAATATCTTGTCAGACACTGAGATTGAGTTTCTGGGTTGCCCAGAAACTCTTGGTCATGCTCGGTCAACTGAGTTTGACCAAGAATATCTTGTAATCTGGATCTAATCTAAGCATGTTTTCAAGTCCAGATCAAAGTCCTTACAACATACTACTAATACAAACATTTATAACACAAAAACTATAAACAGAATGAAATCTATGGGGTCTGACATTCGTTGACAGATCACAAAAACAAAAATTTCCAGATTTTTAAAAACTCCTATTTCGTGAATATAGATATTATGGATCCACTAAATACCAACCCAGATCATTTATTAACATAACATACAACACTTTTAAACATAAAAACATAACATTTAACATAGATCAAAGACCAGACTTTGCAAATATGGTTTATACCTTCTATGAACAAATCTTGATTATAGGCTACTGATTTGTTGTGAGTATTAGTGGGGCTTGCTTTGGGGACTGAAATTCTGAGAAAATTCGTGGGTTAGAGAGAGAGGGGGACTTAGATGAGTTTGGTGATCAAGTGGGATTAAAAAGTGTCTCTAATTATATATATATATATATATATATATATATATATATATATATATATATATATATATATTGATCTAGATGCAATGTACGGCTGGTGTAGCTGTCAATATATGGCTGGTGTGTTAATTCTCAGCACATGTGCAATCTCATTAGGTCACCTACTACATATTTTGTCAAGATTTGCAAGCAACCTCTTAAAGAATTGAAAAAGGGCATAACTGTCTTTTGAATTACAAATTTAATGGCACATTGGTAAACTTAGTAAACCCTTAGGGTTTGACCCTTAGGGTTTAACCCTAAGGATTTCAAAAATTAAAATTTCTAGGCTTTCAATTTAGGGTTTAAAATAAAATAAAATTTTTAGTTTCTAAAATTAGTAAATTAGGTCTCCTTAATTAAATTAGGTTTCCTAATTACCTAACTTACTAATTAGGTTTAAAAAGTTACTAATTAGCATTAAGATGATTACATTAGTTATCAGGGTTCATACATAGCAAATTAGGGTTTCTAATTGGCTATTAGGATTTCTAAATATTAATTAGGGTTTTCAAAAATTACGGTTTCCCTAATTAAAGTTAATATCTATAATAACATTAATCACATAACACAATTTCTTACCAATCACAAACTCTGGTTTGAGTTTCAAAATTAGGGTTAGACAAATTAATGTTAGGGTTTTGACATTATACACGTAATTGACCAACCATTATTAATACGTACATACAATACATATTTATAGCACTAAAAAAATCTTATATTATTATGGCCATTCCTTATCCAAACTCTAGAATTAGGGTTTGGATTCCATATCTGATTTATCTTTCATATACCTATCATTATTAATTAAGTTATAATAATTAACTTAATTAATCTGAAATAAATTCATATAATAAAATAATTATTATAATAATTCTAATAATCATTTCATATATTATTTAAATAATATATAATCATATTTTAATGGAAAATAATTCATAAAAAAACATTTCTACTATAAAATTAATTATTATAAGAATATACTTTATAATGGTCAATTATTCTAAAATAAAATTATTTGTAATTATTAATGTATTAAATAAATTTCTATTTATCACATACATACATACACGTTACCTTGCACATATTCCCACCTTTAAAAAAAAATTTTACGCGAAACTTCTTATTTATTTATATAGAAAATATCAGGTTATTACATTTACCCTCCCTTATAAGGATTCTGTCCCCGAAATCACAGTTTCAAAACCTATACATACTAGGGTACATAGCATACATAGTTATTGCAAGTAGATCTCGATCAAATTTGATCGAACTGATCTTTAACTATTCAGCCTAAAGCTTGTCTATCTGACTAATAAAAAATTTGATTTCTAATAGAACTCAAATTTCTCCTTCAAAATTTCTTTATAAAATAATTTACTATATATAGGAAAATCATATATAAGAAAATAAATTTTATTTGAATAATACCTTGTATTACATCACCGGCTGCTACCGTATCTTGCATTGTCTTGTTGAAGACTCCGGCGTATGATTTTGTTGGTTTGGTTGTTGAAGTTAGTCCCGTTGTCGCCAATGTCCCACTGCATTTCCCCGTATTCACGCTTTCTGCCTCCCTTTTACCTTTTGGACAGTCTTTCACCTTATGCTCCATTGATTCACAAATAAAACATCCACTAAACATTCTTGGATTGAGGCAGTTAGGAGAGATATGTCCCTCCTACCCACACTTGTAGCGCACAAAATTTCTTTTTAAACACACTCCTGAGTGATTCTTTCAATAATTTCTACACTGCACAACCTGTTTCTTTCCACCTCCTGGCCTATTTTTCGTATTCCCAACATTATCTGCTTTCCTCTTTCTAGTTCTACTACCACTATTCCCTTCTGCGGCTTTAACTTGATTTGCTTCCCACCAAAAATTTGCCTCCTCTTTTATTGTATAGGTGGCAAAAGCTGTCTTTTACCCATCCGTTACCTTAGCTATCACAAACACTTCTACAGGGTCAGTTGATCCTCTAAATCCTAGCGGTTTGATTGCCTTGAAGTCTTTGAAGTCTGTCGATTGATTATCTGGCTAATTTCTCGCGGCTGGTATTCCATTCTGCATAGCTGGAGCGACCTTATTCGTCAAATTCTGTATACGGTCTAGTTGTTCTCCAGCTTTGTTGACAGGTTCTTCAGCCTTTTGGTTTCATTTTTGTCTTGGCGGCATTATCTGATTAAATAAAATCTTGTTCATCCAACTAATTCATAGTACTCTACACCATATATCATAGCACACACTGCTTTTAAACATTCGTTTTCCCTTTGTGACACAAAAGTCGGGAATCGTTGTCACAACTTATACAAAAGTTGAGAATATTACATTACTCATCATAGAATATACATATTCCAGTAATACTAATACTACTTATTTCCTACGCCTTCACTAAGGATCAATTGCTTAGAAATCTATATATTCCTATTATCCTCAATAATCTATTCACACACATAACTATACCAAGTCCATCAAACTTACCACCGTTTCTAGATCCGATTCTACAATTTCCACAATAACTACCTCATCAGGGTTGCTTTCAAAGTGAGACTATATTTCAGCTATTGGCTTTGATATTAGCTCGGTTATAGAGGTTGACTCCTTCTTTACGATCTGAGAGTATCCTAATCCTTTTTCCATTTAACATTTACACATAAATTATCCTGATCAACAAATAATATATATACACAGCAAATAATAGTTTTATATAAGTTATCTTTTATTTTGTTTTACGATGAATTTATTCAATTCATCTCCTTTCAAACTCTATACGAGTTATTTTTATTTTCAACATTTCCCTCTGTCCTAAAGCTTATAGCCTAAGGTCTAACCCACCTATGGTTTCTAACCTATAGCTCTGATACCATATTGTGACGCCCCCAAATTCAAGTACTTGAAACCCGAACTCAGTGCTTCACGATACAATTTCTATGAGCGGAATAATACTAATAATAATAACAATAATATAAATACCAAACTTAATTTACATATATCAGAGTCTAATCCTAGTTTCTCAACCTTTACTACATTACATTACATGATAGATAATAAATATTATCTTCTTAATATAGAATAACTAATACATAAAATATTCTACTAGCTTTCCCTTTCCTTTGTTCTTATCTGATTCTTCAGGTTGATCACGCTTAACTGAAAATATTTACATTTAAAGCAAGAATGAGCATTTAGGTGCCCAACAAGTAATAGCAGACAATAAACATTTGCTGAAAGAAGTAAATATTTTCTGTGAAGGACACTTCTACAACGAATAAATAATTGTAAACTGAGCTGAACCAATAATAACAACATGTCAAATCTATCTCAATTTTTGAAACTACGTACTGACTATAAATGGAGAGCAGTCAACAGACTATGAACTTTGTTTTCGATTTTCGATATTCAACTAAATAACAAGAATTAATTATACGCATTAGCAAATTGGAATATTTTCCAGAGTTTATGCTGAGTGATCCCTAAGGATCTTGAACTTAATTCTCGAGTAACTTAACAAGTGATCAACTTAATTATACCCTATATTATGCATAATACTTAACTATGTGCAAAACGACCAATAGTTTTCCCTTTGTATTAAAGGTTGTTCTTCTCAAACTTACAATTAGAATTTAAATTATAACAGCGAAATACTATGATTTTAATATCTAGTTGCTTTTTCGATATAGCCGAAGCAATTGGCATTGACCTGACAATAATAATCGAGTTCTTTTCTCGAACCTATCAAGTTCTAACAAATATTCGTCTAGCCAAAAAAATTAGCTAAGACATATCTCTACGTTATCTTTAAATCTATGTCTAGCTGAGTCAAATAGCTTAGACAGCTTTTAATTAACATATACATACTGGAAAAACAATAAGTATGTAACAACATGTGATTAAATACAATGATTATCCAAGTGAGGTCACTTGTTTAATAAATTTTAGAAATTAATGAACAGAATATATATATATATATATATATATATATATATATCTAAATTGTACAATAATACTGATTTGATAACTAATGATCGGATAGAATTCAAGAATTGGCATATCGATAAAAGTATAGATACATGAACAATAACAATAAAAATAGAGTTCTGAAACTGACTTACACATTTCCATTGCATAAAGTAAATGCAAAGGTTAGAGACTTGCCTAGTTTGCTGCTTATAGTTACGCAACTTAGTTTTATCTTTTATATCGAGACCTGTCAGTAATAAGATCATTCTATCGATTAGAAATACATATCATAATATATAGTACTGCTATTTGTAGTCAGCACATAACATAATCACATTGTCACATAGCTATATCAGTCATTGGATCATAAATAAACACTTATCAAATCAAACTATCTAGGTCTGGATCAGTTTCGAAGTCAATTTGGTGTACCGACGGCTTTATCGGGTAATTATTGAGTCTAAAATTCTATCGTGTAGTTCAATATTATTATGGATATTTTCAAAAATAGTCGTATTATTTTTTATAGCCTTATAATAATTTTTAAACACTACAAGAAAATGCTCTAACAGCGACCAAAAATATCAGCGACCGCACTTCCGGTCGTAGATATGATTTTTAGCGACCGATATTAGCGACCACACGTGAATATGGTCGCTAGATTATATTAGCAACCTAATACAGTCGCTAAGTGGTCACTGATTCAATTTTACCTTCAAAAAAATTGGCAGGAAATATTGGCGCGTTACTTGTTTGCGACCACTCACCATCAGCGACCGCATTCGGTCGCTAATACGTCCACATCATTAAAAACTAGCGACCACATGCGATCGCTGATGCCGGTCGCTGATCTTTTTAACCTTTCAGTCATTCATTCGGCAGTTGCAGAATTAGAAAGAAAAAAAAAGAGGGAGACCGAAAAGGGAGAAAAGGAAGAAGGGGGAAACGAGGGAGAAGGGACTGGTGGTTGCTGTCGGGCGATTGGGTTGGTGCTACTCCTTCAATTGGTGTTAGGTACCAAATTCTATAACAAATATATATATATATATATATATATATATATATATATATGTGTGTGTGTGTGTGTGTGTGTGTGTGTGTGTGTGTGTGCGTGTGTGTGTGTGTGTATTATGTTATGTTTATATATTTGGGTTTTTCTTCTTCTTTTCGGCTACTGTAGCTTGTGGGTTTCGATTGAATGCGATTTTTTGTTAATTTATGTGGTTCAAATGTTTGATTGAATGGATTAGTCTCCAATGTTAATATAATAGGTTAGTCTCCAGTGTTAATATTTTTTGTATAATGGGTTAGTCTCCAATGTTAATATTATTATTTATTGAATATTCCTATGCTACTGTTTCTCTTGATTATTTTTTCTCTATTTTTGATGAATACGGGCCAATTCATTGTCATTGAGTAAGATGTTTTGTTTGAATTGGTAATTTTGATTTTTTATAGTTTGATTTCCCTTTGCATATACTGATTTGATATCCTAGTTGTGTACCAGTGGCTTATATTTTTGTTGGAAACTCAACCTTGTAGAATATAAAGTGATGTATGTTTGATCCACACAACTGTTTCTTAAGCGACAGCTGCTAGCTAAGAGTACCCAGGATGTTTAAAACTGTTGAGGCTGAAATCTCAGTTGGGGTATTTCAGGTTTTTCATGAGTTGGTATTTGTGTTTGGCAGTTGGCTTACACTCGTGGGCATTCTATTGCAAGGGGATGCTTAACTAACGTGTTTCATTTGATGGCTGGGGTTGGGAAAGTTTCTATTTTGGAATTATTATAGATTTTATACCTCTTCAGATATATCTTTGTGGTCCAAATCTTGTTGGGTAGAGTAGGAGGATAATTGGGATTGACAAAATTTATGCTTATGCATTTATTCTGATAATGACTCTTTAATTTGTTGAGCTACTTTTTCATGAGGGGATGAATTATGAGGCTCACTTTTTCGGTTATTCAATGTGTTTGTTCTTTGATGATTTATTTTTCTTACATTTTTTTAAGGAAGCAAGAAGTAGCAAGCACAACTAGCAGTTCTAAAGAAACCAGGGCTTGTTGATTTATAATGTAACTATATTTGGGTTATTCCTAGGTCACACACTAGGGGTGAGTTGGTCTATCTAATTGTGAGCGCAAGGACCAATGCTATATACTTTTAAAGAAGAGGAGATGATATCGAATTGAATTAGTTGCACTTACATTAATAAATGCCAAACCACTAACATTGGAGTCTAATATCCAATTGGTGCTGTTAAATGATGTAGGGATTTTAAACTAAGTGATCCACTAGAGCCTATTAAGGGACTGTTGTATTACAGTGAATTACATATAGGAATATTCTTTATATCCTTAACATGTTTATGTACCTTTCATTTATAGTTGTCGTAGTTAACAATTTTGCAGTCATGTTTATGTACCTTTCATTTATAGTAATTGTAGTTAACTATTCATAGAATTAATTGTCATGATTGTCCTTTTCTATAAAATGTATGTTTAGTTTTAATTGTATTACATACAATTACATATGCACGTGTTCTCTATATCCTTGACATGTTTATGTACCTTTCATTTATAACTCATACTAACATCCTAAATTTTTTATTTATAGATGTCTTCTGAACCTGCAGCACGAAAAGTGCGGGTTAGGTCGGGGCCCTAATCATATGCCAAAGGCCCCGGTTAATCCGGATGATCACATTTTTATACAGATTCGTCCTCCTCCAGAAAGCACATAAGTTAAACATCGTGTATATATAAGGGTTTAATATTTCCATTGTTATAAATATATTTTAATATAAATTATTGTATATTGTAGTGATTTTCAAGATGGTAAAATTGTGAAGTGCATTTCACAATTATGCTTACAGAACTGGCCTACGCCAGTGATTACATGGGCAAGCACACCTCTCGCCCATAAGGATGCAGTTTGGGCTAAATTTCAGGTATATTTTTTTATCACTCTGATAAATAATGCATAGTTAATCAAATAATATTGTTTAGTGATGTTGGATTATGGTAATATAACAGTTTTAATATTATTATTATTGTTTTATTTTGAGAAGCGGTATAGATGGGACGACGCACAAGCATCAGTTATTCAGACACTGTTCTGGCAAAAGTGTGCCGTCCGAACTAAAGATAATCTGAACATGGAACTATAGAAAGCCCTGCACAATGCTGAGATTGACCATCCAAGAAAGGGTGAGCAGTATAAGCATGAGCAAAGCCCCTGGTGGTGCGCACAGCCCATTTGGGTGCAGATGTGTGACCAGTGAAGAGCTGAGAGCTGGGTCAAGAAACGCAAGACTGCCGTCTCGAACAGATCCTCAGGTGTATCTGAAGGTAAAAAGGTAAAAGGCATGTACAAGGGCGGCGATATATCACAGCTGTAGCATATGGATGCTAGGGTGCGTATGTATAGCAAGCTTATTGGCTTAGTTATTTGTTTTTATGTTTACAGCCATGTTTTGTAGCTAAAATATCATATGTTTACATATTAATATGAGAACATGAACTGTAGGAGTCTCAGTCTCAAGGTCAACTTATCAATTGGTTGAATGTATATGTGGCCACCCGTGATTGTCTGCTTGATGCTGTTCAGATAGCGGTAATAAGTTAACTTTATACTAATATGTTGTTTATAAATTGAGACGACCTTTTTAGCATTTTTTTATTTATTTTTAACTATTTAATTGTTGACCTTCTAACATGACACTTATCAGGGCTTAATAAACGAGCACTATCAAGAATTATGGGAGAGGGCGTCCGTCGTGAAGAAAAACTATGTTAAAGGCCAAGGACAAAAATGACGCCTGACCATCAGTGGCACATGCAGCTCTACTACCCAGTCTACACAGTCATCAGGTCATCCAGCCTATCATACTCCTGCTGACTGTGTGAGAGCGATCTGTCAGAATCGTGATCTTCTTTGTATACTGGGCGGGCATCTGCATTCTCTGAGTCCTGATGAGTTGGCGGAGGCAGTGGCGACAGCAGCAGCATCACAGCATCAGGGTGGCGACCAGGTATATATATCGATATTATTATTGTCACTCTTACTTATATGTTTCACTACATTATCTATTGTTTAGCTTTCCCCAAGTTATATCAATATCAACACATGTAACATATATGTTTTATTCTTTTGTTAATTACAAGGAACTAATTTGGATGATCCATGAAGAGCTAGACCAGTCATATATGTTAGATTTTTAAAACCTTGCTAGACTTTTTTTTAGATTTTTGAAACCTTGTACTCTTTTAGATTCATTATTTGGACAATTGTATTGGTTTACGATTCTATTATATGAATTTTTACGATTGTATTGTATTGTGTTGGTTTACGATGGATGTTTATCCTATAGTAGTTATCATGGATGAATGTTTATCATATGGTAGTTATCATGGATGGATGCTTATATATACTGCTGTGTGTTGGGCTAGAAAGCATGTACAAAGCAGGTTATTTTTGGGAAATTAATAAAACAGGAAATATATTATAAAAAATATATATTAGAGACCGCATGCGGTCGCTAATACTGAAACACGGTCGCTGATAACAACTTGGAAACTAGCGACCGAGTCGGCCGCTATTACCGGCCGCTGACACGTGTGCCACGTCACACCTGACAAATGACTCAACATGAGTTAGAATAGCGACGGATTCGGTCGCTGATTGCGGTCGCTAATAAGGTGGTCGCTATTATTGGTCGCTGATGTCCATCCAGCGACCAGATTAGCTGCGACTAGAATCAACGACCGTATTCGGTCGCCGATAGACGATCGCTGATAAGCCTTTTTGTTGTAGTGAAATAATTATTATAATTAATCATGATTTTTTAAACACTGGAATCACTATTAAATGATTTAATTATTGAATATTTCTATTATCATTAATAATAAATTATTAATGAAACTATTGCCAAAATATTAAAGTTATTTATAATAACTCAAAATATTTGTAAAACAATTTTATTACCCTTAAATGATTTTTAAAACATTTAAAATCATTTTTACACTACAAAAAAATAGGCGTTTAGCAACGATTTTTCTGGCAACGACTTTATAAGTCGTCGCTAAAAGTATATGTTTAGCAACGAAATTTGTCATTCGTTGCAGATTGTGTCAGGCTTTCACTTTTTACAACAAAATTCATAAGTCGTTGCAAAATTTCGTTGCTAATTCATTGGTGGGAAAAAATTTCGTTAGAAATTCGTTGCAAAATTTTCGGCCACTTGATTTCCCGTCATCGTGGGTAACAAAAAAATTTTAATTGCTAAAAATGGGGCTTTAGCAACGATATTTCTGGCAACGACTTTATAAGGCGTTGCTAAAAGTGTATGTTTAGTAACGAAACTTGTCCTTCGTTGCAGATTGTGTCAGGCTTTCACTTTTTGCAATGTAATTCATAAGTAGATGCAAAATTTGTTAAAACATCGTTGCATAATTTTTAACCACTTTATTTCTCCTCATCGTAGGCAACGAAAGTTTTTTTGTTGCTATATTTTGTTGCCTAATATGGACAACATTCATTGGTAACAATTTTTATTTTCGTTGCATATTTTATACAACTTTTTGCAACGGCTATTAACATGTTGCCTTAAATTAAGATAATAATAATAATAATAATAATAATAATAATAATAATAATAATAATAATAATAATAATAATAATAACAATAACAGTAATAATAATAATAGTAGTACGAATAATAATAATAATAATAACAGTCATAATAATAATAATAATAATAATACTAATAATAATAATAATAATAATAATAATAATAACAATAACAATGCATTTTTTTTAGAATCAAACTCTTAACCTCCACCACTCTTTAAACAAATGCTCAAACCAACTAAGTTACAAGTATTTTTACTTTAAAGTCACTATATACCTTACTATATATATCTTTTTTTAATAGTTCTTCTTTTAAAATAAAGGGTGGAGCTGGTACTAAAAGACTATATATACTTATTATATATATATATATATATATATATATATATATATATATATATATATATATATATAGAGAGAGAGAGAGAGAGAGAGAGAGAGAGAAGGACAAGGAAAAAGGAGTGAAGTTAGTGAGAGAGTACAGACTAGAGAATTAGGAAGTCTAGCTGTCATCTGCGACTCATGTGGAATTGTTCCGAAATTAGTATGATTTATTAATCCGCGACTAGTGATATTATATAAATATTTATAAATAATAAAAATATGACATTTAATACTAAGGATATTACGCACAAATTATTGTAAAAAAATTGATTATTTAATATATGTAAATATTTAACTTGAGATTACATAAAAAAATAAGAACTTTTATTCTTAGACGGAGGGAGTAACTTAAATCATAAACATATTTTTAAGTCCAAAAATAAAACATAAAAAGAAAAATAGTAATGGTATACCCCTAGCTATTCTTAGTTCTTCTTTTACCTTTTTTTCAAATATATTATAAAATTAAATTATAATACTATCAGTTCTAAGAGAAAACATAAAAGATGAAGAAAGATTTATTATATTTTATGAACTAAAATAGAATAAAGTTATTCAAAAATGACTTATAAGTCATTCCTAATAACATAGTTTGACCCATATTAATGTAATATCAATTTTATCCCTATTTTATTTTAAGTTTTTTTTTTAAAATGAATTTGTAAAAAAGAAGAGTGAGATGCAATGTCACTTTAATTGGCGTTAAAATTTTTATTTTTATTTTTTTTATAGCTGAAGTCTTATATACTCCTTCAATTCTAACGCCGATGACAGAGAATAAACATAAAAAATATTGATGTTTGTAAACAAGTACAAGAGATCAAAGACATTAAAAAAGAGAGAGATTCCAACGTCAGTTAAAGTGATGTTACATCTTACTCTTTTTTTTACAAATTTGCTTTATAAAAGAATTTTAAAAAAGTTATAATGCCAGTTAGTTTGGCATTGGATCATATTTTTATTTTTTTTCAAATTTCTTTAAAAAAATAAAATCATTTTAAAAAAAATTAAGATAATTTTTTTTAAAAATTCATTTTTTTTAAAAAATATTTTTTAAAGTGGCGTTGGATGCATTTCTGATTTTTAGCCAACAACCATATCTGACCCCCTTTTGCCCTAACACTCTGCCCCCAACATATCCTCCCCAATCTCCTTCTAAACCTTTCCATTGCATACAAATTGAAAACTCTCTCAAATACTATGCTTTATTCGATTTAGGGTCTCACACTCTTGCTCACTACTTTTTTAGATTCCTATATACAATATATGTATTCTTTCTTTCATAACAACAAGCTTTGGATTCAATAGCAAAAGAGAATCTATATACAAAGAAGAAGAAGAAGAAGAAGATGCAGAGATTTGGATTACTAAAGAGTAGGGCTGAGCAAAAAACGGGTATAACCGAATTATCGAATCGAAACGAAATAATTTAATCGAATTTTTTTAATAATTCGATTATTTTTAACATTTCGGTTATATCCGAAATTTTTAACGGGTTTCGATTAGTTTGTACGGATTTTACTTTTGGGTTATTCGGTTTAACCGAATACCAAATAAAACCTTTCTCACTAGTGTCTACTATCTAATCACTCCTACTTAAAATAATAATACTCAGCCAGCCCACTACTACTCTACTAGCCCCGACTCTAAACTGAAGTCGTAACCCTCAAATCTCAATTCCCAAATCCCAAACCCAGATCTCGAACTCAAGTCTCAATCTCTCATCCCAAACGGCCAAACCTAGATCTCGAATTTTTTTTTATACATTTAGCAACAAATTTTCGTTGCTAATGGCATTAAAAATATAATATTTGGCAACAAAAAATTAACCTAATAACAACGGAGAGGATATTGTTGCTAATACTAAAATAAAATGCAACATTTTTTATCGTTGCAAATCATATCAACTTTCGTTGCACATATAAAGAAACGACAACATAAAATGTCATTGCTAATCGACGACTTTCGTTCCTATTGAAAAATAACCAGCAACAAACATTTTCGTTGCTGATTCAGCATAATGTCGTTGCCAAATAATATAATCAGCAACGAAAATCGTTGCTAAAAAGTTTACATTTCGCAACGAAAGCAAACTTAGGCAACAATTTTCATAATTTACTGCGACGAAAAATTTCGTTGCAAAATGGTATCAATTGCAACGAAAATGCATGGTCGTTGCAAAAAAAAAAGAGTTCATTTCGTTGCCAATTAGCAGGCTTTTGCAACGAAATGGGGTTTTTAGCAAAGAAATTTTAATTATTCTGCAACAATACATTTTGTTGTTAAAGGATCGATGTCTTTGTACAAAAGCCAAATTTCGTTGCAAAATGTATTACTTTTGGCAACGAAAAAAATATGTTCGTTGCGGAATAATTAGCAACGCTCATTGCGCAACGAAAGACGCAACGACAGTAAAGTCGTTGCCAAAACCCTTTTGTAACAAAATTTGGCACCTTTAGCAACGAAAATCAGTTGTTGCTGAAGCCACATTTTTTTGTAGTGTTAAATAATTATCATTAATATTTAAATATTAATGTACTATTTATCAAAATATTAAAATTTATTAATTATAAATTAAAAATAGTTTTAAACCATTTATCTCCTTTTTAAATTAATAAAACTATTTTAAAAATATTTATTTAATATAATTATTAAATAAATTTAATAAAAAATTATTAATGAAATTACCTTTAAATATTAAAAGTTATATTTTATAACTTAAAATATTTTTAAACTATTTACTTTCATTTAAAATAATTTTTTTTATAATATTAAAATTATTTTTAATTAATTTATTTAATATAATTACTAAATAAATCTAATATCATTAATATTAAATAATTAATAAAATTTATCTTGAAATATTAAAAGTTATGTTTTATAACTTAAAATATTATTAAATACCTTATTATCATTTAAAATAATTTTTAATATAATAAAATCATTTTTAATGAATTTATTTAATGCATTTAATAAATAAATTAATTATCAATAATATTCAAATAAATATTAATATTTATGAAAAATATGTAAAATTATTAAAAGTTAACTTTTATAGCTTATAATAATTTTTGCAGTTTTTAGAATTTATTTACTATTTTTAATGAAATTTTTAGAATTTATTTCTATCTTTAATCATTTTCCGGAAATTAGAAAACTAAAATAATTAAATCCGTCGCTAAAGGCTTTAGCGACGGTTTCTGTCATTGATGGTGTTCTTGAGGCTCAAGAACACGGACAAGCAGTTAACAAGAGGCTCCCTTTGACCATATTTAATTTACTGACTAAACATGTTCTAGGCTAACTAAGACACTGACATTGTAGTATTGTTGTAACACTACAAGATACAACCATCACCTAGGTCAAACAACAACTCAGATGCAAGATCCAGAGCATCAAACTCGTTGTCAGACGGTTCCTGAGTTTTCTGGGTAACCAAGAAACCCATGCAGTTTGAGGGTCCAATTTGAGGCTAAATTTGCTCTAGGTTCTGGTCATTAACAAGTTGTTACAATGGTTAACACTTATAGTATACATGAAAGAGTACACATAACATTCATCAAATCAGCCAAACTACTTCAGAATCATAAGATAGCATCCGGTCAAACCGTGTCAGAAAGGATGTTCATCTGGTTTCTGGAAATTCTAGAAACTCAACTTTGTGACCGAAGGGTCTTGTTTGACCACTCACTACATCCACTGTATTTGTTGTTTAGGAAATATAAAGGCATTATTCTAGAGTATATATCACAGGCTACAAACAGGTTACAACAACAACATCAAAATACTTAACATCTGACAAATTTAAGCCTTGCAATATCTTGTCATACACTTAGATTGAGTTTCTGGGTTGCCCAAAAACTCTTGGTCATGCTCGGTCAACTGAGTTTGACCAAGAATATCTTATAATTTGGATATGATCTAAGCATGTTTTCAAGTCCAGATCAAAGTCCTTACAACATACTTCTAATACAAACATTTATAACACAAAAACTATAAACGTAATGAAATCTATGGGGTCTAACATTCGTTGTTTGACCACAAAAACAAAAATTTCCAGAATTTTGAAAACTCCTATTTCGTGAATCTAGATGTTATGGATCCACTAAATACTAACCCAGATCATTTATTAACATAACATACAACACTTTTAAACATAAAAACATAACATTTAACATAGATCAAAGATCAGATTTTGCAAATAGGGTTTATACCTTCTATGAATAAATCTTGATTCTAGGCTACTGATTTGTTGTGAGTATTAGTGGGGGCTTGCTTTGGGGACTGAAATTCTAAGGAAATTCGTGGGTTGGAGAGAGAGAGAGGGACTTGGATGAGTTTGGTGATCAAATGGGATTAAAAAGTGAACTTTTTCTCTCTTATATATATATATATTGATCTAGATGCAATGTATGGCTAGTGTAGCTGTCAATATATGGCTGATGTGCTAATTCTCAGTACATGTGCAATATCATTAGGTCACCTACTACATTTTTTGTCAAGATTTGCAAGCAACCTCTTAAAGAATTGAAAAAGGGCATAATTATCTTTTGAATTACAAATTTAATGGCACATTGGTAAACTTGGTAAACCCTTAGGGTTTGACCCTAAGGTTTTCAAAAATTAAAATTTACAGGCTTTCAATTTAGGGTTTAAAATAAAATAAAATTTTTAGTTTCTAAAAATAGTAAATTAGGTCTCCCTAATTAAATTAGGTTTCCTAATTACCTAACTTACTAATTAGGTTTAAAAAGTTATTAATTAGCATTAAGATGATTACATTAGCGATTAGAGTTCATGCATAGCAAATTAGGGTTTCTAATTAGCTATTAGGGTTTCTAAATATTAATTAGGGTTTTTAAAAATTAGGCTTTCCCTAATTAAAGTTAATATCTAAAATAATATTAATCACATAACACAATTTCTTACCAATCGTAAACTCTGGTTTGAGTTTCAAAATTAGGGTTAAAGCAATTAATGCTAGGGCTTTGACATTATAATCATAAATGACCAATTATTATTAATACGTATATACAGTACATATTTATAGCATTGAAAAAAAAAAATCTTATATTATTATTCTCATTCCTTGTCCAAACTCCAGAATTAGGGTTTGGATTCCATATTTGATTTATCTTTCATATACATATCATTATTAATTAAGTTATAATAATTAACTTAATTAATCTAAAATAAATTCATATAATAAAATAGTTATTATAATAATTCTAATAATCATTGCATATATTATTTAAATAATATATAATCATATTTTCATGGAAAATAATTCATAAAAAACATTTCTACTATAAAATTAATTATTATAAGAATATACTTTATAAGGATCAATAATTCTAAAATAAAATTATTTGTAATTATTAATGTACTAAATAAATTTTTATTTATCACATACATACATACACATTACCTTTCACATATTCCCACCTTAAAAAATAATTATACACGAAATTTCTTATTTATTTATATAGAAAATATCGGATTATTACATTTACCCTCCTTTATAAGGATTCCGTCCCCGAAATCACCGTTTTAAAACCTATACATACTAGGGTACATAGCATACACGATCATTGCAAGTAGATCTCGATCAAATTTGATCGAACTGATCTTTAACTATTCAGCCTAAAGCTTGTCTATCTGACTAATAAGAAATTTGATTTCTAATAGAACTCAAATTTCTCCTTCAAAATTTCTTTATAAAATTATTTACTATATATAGGAAAATCATGTATAAGAAAATAAAATTTATTTGAATAATACCTGGTATTCCATCACCGGCTGCTACCATATCTTGCATTATCTTGTTGAAGACTCCGACGTTTGATTTTGTTGGTTTGGTTGTTGAAGTTGGTCCCGTTGTCGCCAATGTCCCGCTGATTTTCCCCGTATTCGCGCTTCCTGCCTCCCTTTTACCTTTTGGACAGTCTTTCACCTTATGCTCCATTGATTCACAAATAAAATATCCACTAAACATTCTTGGATTGGGGCAGTTCGGAGAGATATGTCCCTCATGCCCACACTTGTAGGACCCAAACTTTCCTTTTAAACACACTCCCGAGTGATTCTTTCTACAATTTCTACAATACACAACCTGTTTTTTTCCACCTCCTGGCCTATTTTCCGTATTCCCAACATTATCTCATTTCCTCTTTCTAGTTCTACTACCACTATTCCCTTCTGCAGCTTTAACTTGATTTGCTTCCCACAAAACATTTGCCTCCCCTTTCATTGTATAGGTGGCAAAAGCTGTCTTTTGCCCCTCCGTTACCCTAGTTATCACAAACACTTCAACAAGGTCAGTTGATCCTCTAAATCCTGGCTGTTCGATTGCCTTGAAGTCTGCCGATTTATTATCTAGCTGATTTTCTGCGGCTGGTATTCCATTCTGCATAGCTAGAGTGACCTTATTAGTCAAATTCTGTATCGGGTCTAGTTGTCTTCCACCTTTGTCGACAGCTTCTTCTGCCTTTTGGTTTCGTTTTCATCTTGGCGGCATTATCTGATTTAATAAAACCATGTTCATCCAACTAATTCATAGTACTCTACACCATATATCATAGCACACACTGCTTTAAACATCCGCTATCCCTTTATGACACAAAAGTCGGGAATTACTGCCATAACTTATACAAAAGTTGAGAATATTACATTACTTATCATATAACATACATATTCCAATAATACTAATACTACTTATTTCCTACGCCTTCACTAAGGATCAATTGCTTAGAAATCTATATATTCCTATTTTCCTGAATAATTCATTCACACACATAACAATACCAAGTTCATCAAACTTACCACCATTTTTAGATCCGATTCTACAATTTCCACAATAACTACCTCATCAGGGTTGCTTTCAAAGTGAGACTCTATTTCAGCTATTGGCTTTGATATTGGCTCGGTTATGGAGGTTGACTCCTTCTTTACGATTTGAGAGTATCCTAATCCTTTTTCCATTTAATATTTACACATAAGTTATCCTGATTAACAAATAATACATACACACAACAAATAATAGTTTTATATAAGTTATCTTTTATTTTGTTTTACGATAAATTTATTCAATTAATCTCCTTTTAAACTCTATATGAGTTATTTGTATATTCAATGTTTTCCTCTGTCCTAAAGGTTATAGCCTAAGGTCTAACCCACCTAAGGTTTCTAACCTATAGCTCTGATACCATGCTGTGACGCCCCCAAATTCAGGTACTTGAATCCCAAACTCAGTACTTCACGATACCATTTCTATGAGTGGAATAATACTAATAATAATAACAATAATATAAATACTGTCAACGTCGGGATTTTAATTTTTCCCTTTTCGTTTCCTATTTTTTGGTGTTCTCATGTTAGGTGAGATTTGTTTGAAAAAACAAGTGAAAAAGGTCCGACATTTGTAATGTCGACGATGGACTGTTAAGAGTCGCCAGTTGGTTTTTTAACTGGTTGTACCAACACAACCGAGAAAAGGTTTGCACATTGACCCAGTGATGTGACACTGCTAAATAGGTCTGTGAAATCGAGATTCATTAGGGTCCGGGGACTTGCTTATGCAGAGGGAAGGTGTTAGGCACCCCCCGACATCCGTGTTGCCATGGTGACCGCCACTTTTCAAGAAACTGTTATATGAATATGTGTGTCTGTGTATGGGTCAATGTGCTATTATTCGAAAGTAGTGTTATGCCTCGTTCGCACCTATATACAAGGGTTTGAATTTGTGTAAAAGTTCAGTTTTAAACATGATATAGCAGTGATGTTTTGTAAAAAAGAGGTTTTTCAAACCCTGTGCTCAATAGTAATTGAGGCATTTGATACTTCTATTTTATTAAATGTTTGGCTTGATTGTTTTTATTTTCGAGATGCGAAGCATCTTGGATAAAATAATGTACAAAACAGTGCTGAACTCCTCGTGGGTATGAAAACCATCTGAGGAAATCCAAACACCGTGAATAAATTTACAAGCTGCTTACAGCTGAAAATGTCTATCACGGGAACCGAATCTAGATTCAGTAGACTGAATCTGTGGTCACATGATTCCTAGGCTCACATGATACTGCAGTTTATATGAAAACTATAAGCAGTTATATAAATAAAAGCTGTAGACGGGTCGAACCGTCGCTATAGCCATGTAGTCTTTGGGGACGGGTCGAACCGTCGCCATAGACACCAAAGACGACGGTTCGTCTTTGGTTCACTTTTTAAGGTTCGCTTTAGAGACTCTCCGTATATATATATATATATATATATATATATATATATATATATATATATATATATTATATTTACATTTCTGATCCCCCATGGAGGTTCTTCATGGTGGTTGATCAACCTCCATGGGGGATCAGAAATGTAAATATATAAAAGCGGTATATATATATATATATATATATATATATATATATATATTGACATGATCAACTGCCACGAAACACCTCTATGGGGGATCAGAAATGTAAATAAAGTTGTAAAATGGATCAACCGCCACGGAGGAAACTCCAGGCACGGAGGAAACTCCAGGCAGGACGAAATGTACAAAAAGCAAAAAAAAACGGTCAACCGCTATGAAGTAAACTCCAGGTGGGAGAAAATGTATGTATGTATATATATATATATATATATATATATATATATATATATATATATATATATATATATATATATAAGCATGTAAACGCACCGGATGTAAATCTACGCTCATCGAACAAAGTCCGACAACAATTCATATATATATATATATATATATATATATATATATATATAAGAAATAAAAGCCACAGACCGAAGTCTGGGAAAACACACGCAACACGACTCTCAACGCGAAGAATAGTGTGTGTAAAGATGAAGAGAAAGGCCTGAGAGTGTGTAAGAAGGCTTACAGTGGGCTGCCAAAAAAATCTTCTATAGCTTTAAGTGGATGAACACTCGGCTCCCGTCGGTAAAAAGTATCTATATATAAGCTTACAAGTGTTTAAAATGAGAAAGCACTCAGTTTAGGGTGTGTATAGAGAAAATTGGACAGGGCTTCCTCGCCTTTTTTCTCTTCCAAAATGGCCACCCCAAGCCCTCTATTTATAGAAGGGGGAGCCGCAGGTGTACCTGCGGTCTGCTGCTAGCCGCAGATGTACATGCGGCTGCCCGGGGTGCCTCGGGCTTAGCGGGTCCCGCTGTCTCGAAATACGTGCACGCATGCAACATGATGTCTGCTCGAACTTTCAGAACATCAATCCAGGCATCCGACTGAGGTATAGAAGACCTATTTTCAAAAACCCGTTGTCGAGAGTTATGCAATGACATGGGATTAGAGGTTGTACGAAGTCAGGAAGATGAGACTATGCCCTCCAGTCTTCAAGCTTCAAATTCTATCCGTTACCCTGCGTAATAGTCACTCGGGATTGGACTTCCTTAGTTCTTGTGGGACATCACTGTATAGAAATGTAAGTCTAAAATGTTGAGACGACATGATGTGGCGTCAAGGTGGCAAGATGACGACTTTGCCCCTCATCAGGGTTATCTCCGGTTTGGGCTGATAAAGCAGATGTTGCTCAGGGTTATCTCTGAGATTGGACTACTGCAAGTGTTGAAGGTCCTCAGTGTCATCTCTGAGGTGTGCCTGTCTTCCCGGGGTTATCGTCGGGTCTTGTACTGAGTGCCTCGGTGTAAGCGCCGAGGTTGAAGCTGATTGCATGCATTTAAAACAAGCATTTACGGGGTTATCTCCAAGGTTGGAATCTGCTACTCCCAGTGTTGGGACTGAGACAAAATATCTCGGGGTTATCTCCGGGATAAATCGGTGTTCTCCGGTGGAATTTTTGGTATTGGAACTGCAGGCCTCGGGGTTATCTCCGAGGTTGGAACTGATGCTCCCGGTGTGTGTTCCAGGGTTGAGACTAAGCTTCTGGTAGTATCCAGACTGGATGTGAGCTGTCTTCCAGGGTTATGTCTGAAAGACGAATCTGCCCTCCTACAATGTCAGTAACAGGTGTGCAAAAAATTTTGAGTGTTTACAGATGCCCATCTTTATCATATTCATGCAATGTAATGGCATGGATAGGATAAAGAATCCTAGACACTTGAAATGCGATGAGATAAACATAATGTCACGTGTAGCAACATGATGCAAATGGATGATGCATATGAATTGCTTTCCTACATGATGGGGATGATTACCGACTCTCTGTTGCTTCTACCAGTGATGGTAATGACGACAAGCTTGGATGTGTGATCGAAAATTCTTAGGATGTTGACGTTGGGGTTATCACCAAAGTCCAGAATCCTTGATACTGACTTTATTCCAAAGATATGCCTCTCATGTACAAGAGATCTGTGGGGATAAAGCTTTGTCTATTTGAAGATGTGTATAACATATTCCATCATCGATCCTCTCCGATGATGTTGATCTTTTTTGGCTTGTATCGCCAGGCCATAACCATGTTCTATCGAATTTACTGCCAACAGTAGATGTTGTCAGGGCTACCTGACCTTCGTTGACATGTGAACCAACGGATGAACTCCCTACTGGGATAAATGCCAAGGCTGCTTGGCCTTTGTTGGTGTGTGTATCAACTGCTACAATCATCGAATGGATTCCGATGCGTCGTTGGGTTTAATTACTAACGGCTGAACTGACGTCAAGGTTGCTTGACTTTCGTTGACATATGAACCAACGAACAATATGCGTTGTAACCCTCATCGGGGATCTGCTTGTGGATAGATGACCATGCGTTGTAACCCCTGCCGGGGATCTGTTGGATCATCGCTGATGTGTGTATCGGCGGAACATGCGTTGTAACCCACGCCGAGGATCTGTTGGACCATCGCTGATGTGTATATCAGCGGAACATGCATTGTAACCCCCGCCGGGGATCTGTTGGATCATCGCTGATGTGTATATCAGCGGAACATGCGTTGTAACCCCCGCCAGGGAACTGTTTGATCAACGCTGATGTGTATATCAGCGGAACATGCGTTGTAACCCCCGCCGGGGAACTGTTTGATCATCGCTGATGTGTATATTGTTGGGTAAAATCTAATTACGCACAACACGCAAGTATACGTGGTCAACAAGTAATATAATAATGAGTACAATATCGTTCCCTCAGATATAAATTAGTAAGAAATTTAACTTTACAATTACCAATTTCCTATTAATCCTAATTATATCAAACTATTCAATTCAATGATTTAAAATTATAAAAACTAAATTAATAAATATTATATTACAAAACAAATGTCAATATCAAAACTGAATTTTAAACAACTAATGGATAATTAGACTTATGATTTCACCCTAAGCTTCACTCTGATTTCCACACCTTTATTCCAATTCAACTCACTATCCCAGTTCATTAATCAAGAACACAAATGTAGTACTAGCCACCTCTCGATGCACTAAAACCGTATTAACTTAAATCCACAATTTAGATAGAAACAAGTCAAACACCTTAATCAACTAACTGACTATATCTCTATGTGAATTAAAATTAAATAAGATTTAAGATTAAGTTCTATATATGATCACATGTGACGTCAAGCATATCTCTACCTTAACATTAATCAAGATTCTGTTATTCACAAAATTCATGAACACACGCTATATTAACTAAGTCTATATTCGAATATCCTCTCTCGATTCCATACAAATCCACAAAGAATTGTTGATCAGGCAATTCATAAATTCACGCTCAAATTAATATTGATAAACCAGAAAATATCTTATTAAAAAGGAAATCAAAGTTTATAAAATCATCATTTCACTTAAGGATCCACCATAAGCCTAAAAAGCGAATTAGTTCATAATGAATGAAATAAAAACTGAATAATCTAAAGGAAACATCCGGTCAATTACAAATATAGAACTAAGATGAAGAATAGTGCAAGACACCCTTCACGTAGCCTTATTATGCAATCGTCTCAGAAATCTCTTCAAAATACTCCCCTGAATCTTGGTATGAAAAACTAGAATTAATCTTTGTATATTGCCTTGCGTGGTGGTTTTTTTCGTTTTTTGTAGTGCAATATATAGATACTGTGATGCCCCCAAAATTAGGTATACATCACCCATCTTGGGTCGTCAGATACATGGTACAGAATTCAAATACTACTTAATAATACAACTGTCGTGTACAATATGACAAAATATAAACTGTGAGTTTGAATACAAATATTGTCCACTAGAGAGTATCCATACTCAAAAGGAGTCCTCATTACATTTATTAACACACTATTACATAGAATAGTGAGGACTACTAACTAATACTATCATTCGGACCATCACTCCGTTTCTTGACTTGCCCCAGCTACGTTCTCATTTCCTGAAGAGAACAGCAAAAAAAAGGGTGAGCTCAACTAGCCCAGTAAGAAATATTATGACTAAGATAATGCAGAATAAATTATCATTAGCCTTCAACAATGTTAAACTGATAAAATATAATAGACATCAAGTTTAACTGCAGCGGAATAAGCAATCTATTAAAAGAGTCAAGTAGAAAATAAACTCTACTATCTTTTATGATTTAAAAGGTTTTTCAACACTGTTATCGCTGGGACTCAGCTTAATAAAATAATTCACATCATCGAATCACCCCTACACTACGGCCAAGGATATTCGTGTATTCATTAATGGTCATGATCATGCCAACAACTGTCCATCAATGCACTACGGGCCAATGAGGACTTTTACCACATCATTTGTAACATTACAGTCATGATTATACCGAATAATCCCTGGTCATAATCATACCAAGTCCATCTATACACTACAGGCCACAGATGACTTTTAACATTTTATAAACATGAGGATGATGACAATGATATAAGAATTCAATAAAACAAGTTCAAGAATTAATTTATCCAAGAATTAACAACGTCCAAATTGTCAACATGATACTGCTTTGTGGAGTAAAGTTCAAGAATACTTAGAAGAATATTTTCATGAAAAAATACTGGATGAACCATAATTATCAAGGATATTCCACTAATTTCATGGAGTATAGAAGTCAAAACTTAACCAACTGCGTATAATAAAGAATGGAATAACAAAAGGAATCACCCGGCATGCGATAGACCGCACAGACAGGTTATTCCAACAGAATAATAAATAATGGAACCAGGTACGGCGTAAACGCACAGACAGGATATTCTGACAGAATAATAAATAATGGGACCAGGTCCGGTGTAAAACACACAGACAGGATGTTCCAACAGAATAATAACAAGACGAATCAGGTCCGGTGTAAAACACACAGACAGGATGTTCCAATAGAATAATAGAAGATTGTCACCAAGTATAGGGTAGACCGCGTATACAGGTTATTCCAACAGAATAATAAGAAATGGAATAACAACAGTTCTCTTCATGAATAAGAAAGAATAACACCCCTTACCGTTTTAAAGAAGAACTGAAATAAGGAAGTAGTTAAGTAGCAGAATACTTTTCTTTTCTCTCTCTATAGTTTCTCTCTCTAGAGTTCAGTGAATTCGTAAGTAATAATGAAGGAAAGAGCTGCTATTTATAGAAAAATAGAATGCATAGTAACTAATCCATGAACGGTCCAGACTGATAACTTTAATCTGACGGTTCATATTTAAAGAAAAATCTTTTAAATAAAATATAATATATTCTATTTATAGAATAACTTTAATAAAGTATTTTGTTTTATATAAAAAGTTATTTCTGTTTTATTACGTTAATAATACGAATAAAATAAAACTTCATTATCGCTAAATAATTCATATTATTAACTGACAATAATTAAATCAAACTGAGTGACTTCTTACATAAGCATTAATAATCAATACCGTGTGTTACTATGCAACCACACGTATTAATGTACTTTTACTACCGAGTAGTTCAACAGTAACAATGGTAAAACTTCCGCCGTTATTTTTCATAAAATATTTTTGTCGTTTCCTCAATCCGACAATAATTCCGTTGTGGGGTCCACCAATGATTGTGCCGTTATACGAATATTCCCTGTTAAAACGAATATTCCCCGACCAATCGAATATTATATAACAACTTGCGTACTTTGTAAAATTTATAAATATTACCCACAACTATAACATTATATCAAATTAACTCCATAATATTCAAAAATGATATTTATAGAAAATTCATCTTTATTTATAAAAGTTGGGGTCTTACAACCTCCTCTTCTTATGAAATTTCGCCCTCGAAATTAGGGTACGGACTTGGTATGTCGAAGAGGTAAGGATACCTTGATTTCATTTCAGATTCTAACTCCCAAGTCATTTCCTCAACATCGTGGTTTCTCCACAAAACTTTGATTTGAGGTATAACCTTAGAGCGTAGAATATGTTCCTTCTTATCCAAGATTTGAACAAGAACTTCTTCATACGTCAAATCTTCTGCTATTTCGTCCGGTTCTAACTCAATAACGTGGTTCGAGTCTTCCACATATTTACGTAACATAGATATGTGAAAAACGTTATGAACACGAGACATACTTGGTGGTAAAGCGAGTCTATAAGCCACAGTTCCTACTCGATCGAGGATTAAAAATGGACCGATGAATCGAGGATTGAGTTTTTCTCTCTTTCCAAATCTCGTAACTCCTTTCCATGGAGCAACACGTAAGAACACATGATCTCCTATATCAAATTCCACGTCCTTTCGATGAAGATCAACATAACTCTTTTGTCGATCTTGTGAGGTCTTTATACGTTGTCGGATCGTTTGAATCTTTTATGTAGTCATACGTACCAACTCCGATCCCAACAATGTTGTTTCACCCACCTCATCACAACATACTGGAGAACGACATTTTCTTCCATACAATGCTTCGAATGGAGCCATGCCAATACTTGTTTGATAACTGTTGTTATAGGAAAACTACACCAATGGTAAGAACTTGTCCCAACTTCCCTTAAAATTAAGGACACAGAGTCTTAACAGATCTTCAAGTGTTTGAATAGTCCTCTCTGATTGTCCGTCCGTCTGAGGATGATATGCTGAACTAAATTGTAAATCCGCGCCCATAGCTTTTTGTAAACTAACCCAAAATCGTGAAGTGAATCTTGGGTCTCGGTCAGAAACTATGGATACTGGCATACCATGCAGTCTTACAATATCGTTTATGTACATACGAGCAAGACGTTCAAGTGTATAAGTTTCTCGTATCGGTAAGAAATGAGTAGACTTGGTCAATCTATCAATAATGACCCAAATCGCATCAATATCTTGAGAAACCCTAGGAAGACTGGTAACGAAATTCATGGTAATGTGCTCCCACTTCCATTCTAGAATTTCAAGTGGTTGCAATGGACCTTTTGGTACTTGATGCTCCGCTTTGACTCGTTGACAAGTTAGACACCTTGAGATAAACAGCGCTATCTCTCTCTTCATATTGCTCCACCAAAATGTATGACGAAGATCATGATACATTTTGGTACTTCCAGAATGGATTGCAAACGGTGTGTTGTGCGCCTCCATCATAATTTCATACTTTAAATCAGGGTTGTTAGGAACACAAAGTCTGGAGTTGACTCGAAGTATTCCTTCTTCATCGATTCTTGCTTCCGGCATAGCACCTTCTTGCACTTTCTTCCTCATACGCATCAGCTCCAGGTCTGTAGCTTGAGCAGCTTTAACTTTATCGATTAAAGTCGGTTCTACTCGTATATTCACCATCATCACATGGGTCCCTGGAGTCTTTAACTCTATCTCCATCCTTTCCAAATCACACAAAATGGGCCTTTGTGTTGACAATTTCGCACTCGTACTTGCATATGATCTTCTACTCAATGCGTCAGCTACCACGTTCGTTTTTCCTAGATGGTATTGAATGGTATGATTATAATATTTCAACAGTTCAAGCCAACGTCATTGTCGCATGTTGAGTTCCTTTTGAGTGAAGAAATATTTGAGGCTTTTATGATCCGTAAATATCTCCACCTTCTTCCCATACAAGTAATGCCTCCAAATTTTAAGTGCAAAGACAACAGCTGCCAACTCTAGATCATGAGTAGGATAATTCCTCTCTTATTCCTTGAGTTGTCTTGATGCATAGGCTATGACTTTTCCATGTTGCATGAGAACGCATCCCAACCCTTTGCTCGAAGCATCACTGTAGATGACAAATCCCTCAGAGCTAGATGGTTTTGTTAGAACAGGTGCTGAAATGAGTCTCCTCTCGAGTTCTTGAAAACTCTTCTCACATTCTTTGCTCCAACCGAACTTTATATCTTTCCGAGTCAGCTGAGTTAATTGAGTAGCAATTCGAGAAAATCCTTCCACGAATCTCCGATAATAACCAGCTAAACCAAGAAAGCTACGTACTTCGGTCACTGATTTAGGTTGCTCCCAGCTTTGAATAACTTCAATCTTTGTCGGGTCAACAGATATTCCATGTCTTGATACCACGTGCCCAATGAATGCTACTTCCTCAAGCCAGAACTCGCATTTCTTCAACTTGGCATAAAGCTTGTATTCACGAAGCTTTTGGAGTACCAGCCTCAAGTGTTGCTCATGATCTTCACGACTTTTGGAATAAATAAGGATGTCATCAATAAAGATGACCACAAAGTGATCCAAATATTCCTTGAATACCCGGTTCATCATATTCACGAAGGTAGCAGGAGCATTAGTCAATCTAAAGGACATGACTAGGAATTCATAATGCCCGTACCGAGTTCTGAAAGACGTCTTTGGAATATCCTCAATTCTAACCTTCAGCTGATGATATCCAGAACGAAGATCGATCTTTGAAAATAATTGTGCTCCTTGCAACTGGTCAAACAGGTCATCAATACGTGGCAATGGGTACCTGTTTTTGATGGTGACATGATTCAACTCCTGATAATCAATTCAAAGTCGCATACTTCCATTTTTCTTCTTCACGAATAGAATAGGAGCACCCCAAGGAGAAGTACTAGGACGAATAAAGCCAATGTCTAACAATTCCTGCAGTTGGATCTTTAACTCCTAAAGTTTAATAGGAGCCATTCGATATGGGGCTTTGGAAATGGGTTTTGTACCGGGTTCAAGGTCGATACAAAATTCAATTTCACGCTATGGGGGTAGGCTAGGAAGTTCTTCAGGGAATACGTCAGGGAATTTATTAACAATAGAAATATCATTCAAAACTGACGTATTTTTATTTAGATCCGTGACATGAGCTAAGAAAGCTTGACATCCGTTTTTCAATAAACGAATAGCTTTATGGCTTGAGATGACATCGATTGATTTTAATGGTTTGGTTACTTGAATTCGCATAATAGGTCGATTAGGAATATGAAAGCTAACAAAACTGAGTGACTTCTTACATAAGCATTAATAATCAATACCGTGTGTTACTATGCAACCACACGTATTACTGTACTTTTACTACCGAGTAGTTCAACAGTAACAATGGTAAAACTTTCGCCATTATTTTTAATAAAATATTTTTGTCGTTTTCTCAATCCGACAATAATTTCGTTGTGGGGTCCACCAATGATTGTGCCGTTGTACGAATATTCCCTGTTAAAACAAATATTCCCCGACCAATTGAATAGTATATAACAACTTGCGTACTTTATAAAATATATAAATATTACCCACAACTATAACATTATATCAAATTAACTCCATAATATTCAAAAATGATATTTATAGAAAATTCATCTTTATTTATAAAAGTTGGGGTCTTACAGATACCATAGTGTTCCAGCCGAAAACCCCTGTCCAAGAGAGTCTATGCGCCACACCAAGTCTCAAATCCATGTCCCAGTCGAGTTCAAATCAAGTCAGGAGACTCCAGATTTTGGCACCCCCGCCCCGGCGGTGGGTACAAGGCAAATCATGCCCGCCCCGGTGGGCTAGTCCACTGTCAACTGAGTTTGCTTATTTAATGTATTTTTCCAAAATTGCTCCAACAGACCTCCTTTCTTCACCACTTGCCATAGCAACTACCCTACACATAAAAGAACACCAAACGAATAAAAACGAACACGAAAAATAAGAAAATAACAACGAATTACGCTTGAAATGGACATCGAGTCGTGGATATAAAATCCACTTATCAAAATCCCCCAAACTTAAACCATGCTAGTCCTCGAGCACAAAATAACTACATGTTATGCAATGCAATGATATGCAATGTATCTAACTAATTGAATACGAATCCAACAGTATCGTAGAATCAATCAAAAATTATTTCACTTGCCTCAGAGAAAACATACAAACCTTATAATATTAATCACCAAAACCAATCCATAACTTCTTATTAATTCTTAAATATTAAACCATTAGCACTGGTATAATGTGTGTGTGTGTGTTCAACATCCATGAAACTGATACGGACTCAAATTCAATACATAATCAATTTCTTAGAAGGAATCATACAACACAAACTTAAAATTTTCAAAAATAGGCACATTCCAACTAAAACTAAACAATACCATCTTGAAGGGTTCATGCAGGGTACTTATACTTTATTTATATTATTTTACACGGGGGCTTTTTTCTCTTTTCCCAGTTTATTGTTGTTGTTTTTTCATAGATTCATACATGACCGTGCAATGTCTCATCCCATTAGGCTAACAGTGATACCCCTTAGCGAGCTTTCGACCAACGACTCCCAGACCATAAAAGACCTTAGGGCGCTAGGTGTAAAGAAAATCCCCTCGGGTTTACTTGCTCAAGTAACAAAGGCCCTGAAACAAGACTAGTATATATATAATCCCTTTTTTCTTTTTTTTTCTTTTTTAAATAAAGCTTATATACCCCACATATAATCCCCCAAACTTAGGTTCTTGCCTAATTTTCGCCTTTACTGCCTATCCATGTCATTTTTGTATTTACCCTAGCAATATCTTTTAGAAGCTATTTATGTATCAATTTGAACTGACCAGTCAACAAAGATGTTATTAGCGTGCTAACCTTTATATACAAGTTTCAAACAAGTGCAAGATTCGATTCATAACAGAAAATTATATCACAGTTCTAATAATCAATGCTGTATTGGTTAACTTATTCACAATCTCATCATTGGCCCACAAATAACATGAAATACAACATTGCTGGACATATACAAACACAATATTAAACTAAATGTTTTTTTATGCTTAACATGAACGCAAATGTACATAACTAAAAAAACTAAATATGCAACTAAGCTACTGTGTGAATGCATGAATACATAAATATGCAACAATTAATCAACCTAGATATAATAACAAACTACCATGCAAGCCTAGCTTAATGAATATGCAATCATGAAATGCAAACATGAATGTAAATCCCCCAAACTTGACAGTTACAATGCCCTCATTGTAATGATATAGCGATAAAAACATGAGGACTTCCCTCTAATCTCTTCAAGCCTGGGGTGGTGGTGTGTGGTGTTCCTCTTCATCAGAATTACTTGGTGAAAACCTTGGCATTGGCATTGACATGGGTTACTGATATGGAAATTGTGCAGCCGGATTAAAACTCTAGAGTGTGGTATTCAAGGATGCGAATGACATGTTCATAGCATCAAACATATGGTCTTGTCGCACAGCGAGTCGTCGCATCTCCCTCCGTGCTGCTCTGTTGTACTTCTCTATGTGTTGTTGGAATGCAAGAAATTGAGGGTTAAACACGGCATCAGAAGATGGTTCCATCTCAATTCCTTGATCTCCCATAGTTTCTTCCTCATCACCCGAGGTGTCTTCAATGTTAGCCTCATCCTCTAAAGCTGATGGAAATACAAATCCTAAACCTCTAGGATGAGATTCACCCCCGGCCCACATTAAATATTGTGCGATCATTCTGTTGTCTAGTAACTGCAACGACATAAGGGTGGGCTCATCATCAGACCATCTAATACATGCTTGACGATATAACCCATAAATGAGGGAAGGGTGTGGCAAGTCTCCTAAGAAATTACCCCGTAGAGATTGGCGAATTAAAAAATTGATTATGGCCCAGACGTCGATGATGAAGTCTTTCACAATAGCAAGAAGGAGTTGTGCCTTTTCCTTGGTGATGTCTGAGGTGTGCGTGGATGGCAACAGTTTTGCAGATAAGAAGGCGTACCAGATTTTCCCATACCAATGAGATATTTGCTATGAAACACCGTGCCTCCTTTCCTACCTTTGATCCACGTCATACCCGGCTTAGTCATTTCTTTAATAACTTCTTCATAGTCAGGATCGAAATCCCTCAAATGAGCATATTGGCACTATCGAGGCACCTACAACTGATAATATGTGTTGATGGCGTCAGCACTAAATGGGACCAATCGACCCCACACAAAGGCTGTGAAAGGTGCCTTGTCCTCGGTATTAGAATAGAACTCTTTGACCACGTTGACAGCAGCGGCCTCGGGCTCCTCAGTGAACTTGACCCACCCTTTCTAATAAATTTGTTGCATCATTTCACCGTCGTGAGCATCCGATGCCAACCCCCGCTCCGGTGTTAGAGCCTTTGTGACCATGTAATCGTACCGGTCGGTGGCGGTGGCACATTTAAACTTGCGGCAGTCAAATATGCGGGTCGGTTGTGCGGGCCTTGAACTCTCTCCCCGTTGGTGTTTCGATGTGGGTTACGTAGCCATTTGCTCTCTATTGCCTTACTCACAGTATTTTTCCCCCAAACTTGGTTCACACAAAATACCGAACACTTGGTGGGCACAGTATTTTCTCCCCCCCCCAAACTAGGTGATTTCTATGGAAATTCTGGTGAGAGAAGATGAAGATGAAGTGGGATTGTGCTATGAAATTACCCCAATATCTTGCTGAATTCGTAAACTTTTGTAGAAGGAGTAGAGAGTATGTGGTGAATTTGGGGATTGAGTGAGTGAATTTATAACAGTGGATGATGTGAGGGAGAAGGTTATGAGTGATTGATGGAGTTGATGGATTTGTGCGTAGTAATGGGGTGAGATGATGGAGTAATCGTGGGTGTTGTGTAGGAGAATGGGTAGTTTAGGTGAGAAAGAAGGAGTAGTGGGCGTGTAGTTGGGAAGAAGAAAGAACTAGCGTGTGTAACTATAGAAAATATCTACCCAAATTCAAGGACCCCCACCCCGGCGGGGGGTACAAGGCCAAAATAGCCGGCCCCGGCGGGCTAGTCCCCTGACTTTAACTTTGTGGCTTCGAATTTGGCAGTGCAAAATTAGCTATGTTTTCTTCTTTTCTTGCTTGTTGTTGTTATTACTCACTTTTGAAACCTCCTGCAACCATAAAACATGCACGATAATAGATTATTGATCACTTTGAGTATGATTGAGAGATTAAGAAGACTTTAACTATATAATACCTACCTAATAACTTAATAAAAACTATATTCTAACAGTTATGAATGAAAATACTAAAAATAAACGAAAGATTGGGTTGCCTCCCAATTAGCGCTTGATTTTAAGTCATTCAGCCCGACTACTTCCTGTTCACGTTGCGTCAGACAATGTAATGGCGATGACATCGGTGTTGGACTCACCACCCCAATAGTGCTTTAATCGTTGATCGTTGACTTTGAAAGTTTCTAACGGATTTCGACTGTAAAGTTCAACGGCTCCATGAGAGAACTCCCACTTTATAGTGAATGGTCCTGACCATCTTGACTTGAGCTTTCCTGGGAACAATCTCAGCCGTGAGTTGAACAGAAGGACTGATTGCTCCGGTTCGAATGTTCTATGCATAATTTTCTGGTCGTACCATTTCTTGACCTTTTCCTTGTATATCTTGGAGTTCTCGTAAGATTGAAGGCGAAATTCGTCGAGCTCATTTATTTGCAGTAATCGCTTTTCCCCTACAGCTGCTTGATCAAAATTGAGTTTCTGAATCGCCCAATAAGCCTTATGCTATAGCTCTACTGGTAAGTGACAAGCCTTTCCGTATAATAGTTGATATGGTGACATCCCAATTGGTGTCTTGTACACAGTCCGGTATGTCCATAATGCATCATCCAACCGGAGCGACCAATCCTTACAATTCAAATTCACCACTTTCTGCAATATTCTCTTCACTTCCCTGTTTGACACCTCGGCATGTTCACTAGTTTGAGGATGATACGTCATCGCTACCTTGTGGTTGACACCATACCTTGCCAATAGAGCTGTGAATGATTTGTTGCAAAAGTGAATACCTTCGTCACTTATAATTGCTCATGGCATGCCAAACCTCATGAAAATATTTTTCTGTAGAAATTTAAGGACCACCTTAGCGTCGTTAGATGGGAGTGCTGTAGCTTCAACCCACTTTGATACGTAATCCACTACAAGTAGAATATACTGATTGTTAAGTGATGACGGGAATGGCCCCATGAAATCGATGCCCCATACATCAAAAATTTCAACTTCGAGAATCGTTTGTAGAGGCATCTCATTCCTTTTCGAAATGTTGCCCACCCTTTGACATCTATCACATGTTTTGACAAAATGGTGGGCGTCCTTGAATAGTGTAGGGCAATAAAACCCAAATTGTAATACCTTTGCTGCTGTCCTTTCACTACCATAATGACCACCATACGCAGATGAATGACACTCGTGCAGTATGTTCTTCACTTCACTGTAGGGCACACACCTTCTAATCATTTTATCGGTGCATTGCTTAAATAAATAAGGTTCATCCCACATGTACCATTTTACGTCATGAAGGAACTTCTTTTTCTATTGTCTTGTGAGATCAGGTGGTAGAACGTTGCTCACAAGATAATTCGCATAATCCGCATACCAAGAAAATTCTGTATTTATCCCAAACAATTGCTCGTTCGAGAATGATTCATTGATTTCGCATTTGTCCTCTTTCAATTTCCCTTGATTTTCCAGCCTAGACAAGTGATCAGTGACTCGATTCTCGGTCCCCTTTCTATCCTTTATTTCTAGATCAAACTCTTGAAGCAGAAGAATCCATCGGATAAGGCGTGGTTTAGCATCTTTTTTTGCACTTAGATACCGAATAACCAAATGATCCGTGTAGACTATCACCTTAATCTCGATCAAGTATGCCCAGAAATTGTCAAATGCATACACCACTGTAAGTAATTCCTTTTTTGTAGTTGTGTAATTCATTTGAGTCTCCGTGAGTGTCTTGCTTGCATAATATATGGCGTGAAATACCTTTTCTCGGCGTTGTCCCAAAACAGCCCTAACCTCGTAGTCACTTGCATCACACATCAGCTCGAAAGGCATATTCTAATTCGGTGCGATGATCACTTGGGCTGTAATTAACTTGTTCTTCAACAACTCGAAAGCCAACTTACATTCCTCATCAAAATTAAACACAGAGTCCTTTTCTAACAGACTACACAACGGTTTTCCAATTTTAGAGAAGTCCTTTGTGAATCTTCTGTAGAACCCAACATGCCCCAAAAAACTTCTATTTCCTTTTACTGAGCTCGGTGGAGGCATTTTCTCGATTGTTTCCAACTTAGCCTTGTCAACTTCGAATCCTTGAGCCGATACCGTGTGTCCCAAAATTATGCCCTCCTCAACCATGAAGTGGCATTTTTCCTAGTTAAGTACAAGGTTCGTATATTCGCACTGCTGTAACACCATTACCAAATTCTTTAGGCAAGTATCAAAATTTTCTCCATAGACAGAAAAGTCATCCATGAAGACTTCCACGTTTTTCTCCACCATGTCGGAGAAGATGGCCATCATACACCGTTGAAAGGTTGCAGGTGCATTACACAAGCCGAATGACATTATCCTGTACGTGAATGTGCCATAGGGGCACGTAAATGTAGTCTTCTCTTGATCCTCATGAGCGATGGCGATCTGGTTGTAGCCCGAGTATCCATCCAATAAATTGTAGTATTCATGACCCGCTAATCTGTCCAACATTTGGTCGATATAGGGTAGCGAAAAATGATCTTTTCTGGTTGCCTTATTCAACTTCCTATAATCGATGCACACCCTCCATCCTGTCACTATTCTGGTTGGAATTAACTCATTATCCTTATTCTGTACCACGGTCATTCCCCCTTTTTTCGGCACACAATGAACCAGACTAACCCACTTACTATCAAAAATCGGGTAAATGATACCGACATCCAATAATTTCAAAATTTCCTTCTTTACCACTTCCTTCATAATTGGGTTAAGTCGTCGTTGTTGCTCCACTACCAGTTTTGCATCATCTTCCATCAGAATCTTATGCATGCAAAATGAAGGGCTGATTCCCTTGATATCCGCCATCGTCCACCCAATCACTGATTTATGATCCTGAAGCACCCTCAGCAACTTTTCTTCTTATAAATCGTTAAGTGCAACAAAAATAATAATAGGTAAAGAATTTAAATTTCCTAAGTATGCATACCTGAGGTGTTTAGGGAGTGGCTTAAGTTCCAGAGTTGTTTGCTCCTCCAATGACGGTTTCAATTTTTTCGTGGCTATCTCCTCCATGTGTAATAGTTCAAATGGTGGTCTGAATCCGCTAACTTGTGGCAATGAATCTAACATCTGTAAGTAGTCCACAAATTTTGGGTCATCGTATTCTTCATTCCCCAATAATGTTTTTTCTAATAGATTGTTGACCAAACTCTTGCCCATGTCTTCACTTATAATCTGCTCAATTATATCCATCCTGAAATATTCTTCTTCATCCGTAGGGAATTTCATGGCCTTAAACACGTTAAATTTAATTTCTTGATCTTGGACCCTCATAGTAAGTTCTCTATTTTGCACGTCTATGAGTGTCCTACCCGTTGCCAAGAAAGGTCTCCCAAGGATAATCGGGATGTTCTTGTCCTCCTCAAAAACTAGAATAATAAAATCTGCGGGGAATATAAACTTATCCACTTTAACCAATATGTCCTCTACTATGCCTCTCGGATATGTGACTGACCTATCCGCCAACTGCAATAAAATATTCGTAGGCTTTGGCTCGGGTAAACCAAATTCTGTGTATACTGACAATGGCATCAGGTTCACACTCGCCCCCAAATCACATAAACACTTATTAAAAGACATGTTCCCGATCGTGCATGGAACAGTGAAACTCCCCGGGTCTTTCAGCTTTGGTGGCAACTTCTGCTGTAACACCGACTACACTCCGCTGTTAATGCCACTATTTCAAAGTCTTCCCATTTCTTTTTCCTTGACATAATCCCTTTCATGAACTTCACATAACTCGACATCTACTCTAGGGCTTCTGCAAACGAGATGTTAATCTGAAGTTTCTTGAAAACTTCCAAAAACATCACAAACTGCTTATCTAATTTCTATTTTTGGACCCTCTGCTGAAACGGTGGTGGAGGATATACAACTGGCTTGTTGTCTAACTTTGTTTTCTCACTTTGCTTATCCTCACCCTTATTTCCTTTAACCACTTTATTGTCATCAACTTTTTCATCCGATATTGCTGAATTTTTTGCATCTATACTAACGAGATGTTTTCCACTCCTCAACATAATTGCTTGACACTGTTCGTGGTTTCCCTTCGGATTTCTCTCGGCATCACTCGGTAGAGTCCCTTGTGGCCTGTTATTTAATGCTAAGGAAATTTGCCCCATCTGATTTTCCAAGTTCTTTATGGCCATTGCTTGATTTTTCATCGTTGCCTCATTTCTAGTTATGTACTTCGAACAACAACTCCCCTAAATCTAATTTTTTTTCTTGATGTTGAGTCGGTTGTTGGTGATTCTGAAAACCTGGGGGATATGATGGCCGTGGAGCTTGATTTTGCTAGTTATTGATCCACAAAAAATTTGGGTGGTTCCTATTCCCCTGGTTGTAAGTATTTTGGTACATATTATGTGGAATCCTATTGCAGCTACCCATGAATTGCACGGACACTGAGTTGATTGCGCATTGATCTGTAGGATGCTCACCCGAGCATAATTCACATACGACCGCAACCTTCTGAATCTGTGCATGTGCCTGTGTCCCCGACATAGCATCCAACTTCTTAGACAGTGCTAAAATCCGTGCTTGTATTGCCTTTACACCATCTACTTCTAACACTCCAGCTGCCTTTGCATGTGTCATTCTTGCATTGGGCCACTGGTAGTTGTTAGCCGCCATGGTCTCAATCAAATTGTAGGCCTCCTCATAAATCTTAGCCATGAATGCTCCACCCGAAGCTGCATCAATATTGGTTCTGAGATTCTCATGTAGTTCTTTATAAAAAGTATTCATTTGCAACCACTTAGGTAATCCATGATGCGGGTACTTTCTGAGTAACTCCTTGTATCTCTCCCATGCCTCATATAGCGACTGCCCATGCTGCTGCTCAAACATTGTTATGTTATTCCTCATTTTTGGCAGTTTTCGCCGGTGGGAAAAATTTGGCAAGGAATTTCTGAGCTAAGTCTTCCTACGTAGTTATTGATCCCGGCGGTAGAGAGTGTAACCAACTCTTCGCCTTGTCCCGTAAGGTGAATGGGAACAAGCGAAGTCTCACCGCATCATCCGACACCCCATTATACCTGAAGGTGTCACAAATCTCCAAAAAGCTTACTAGATGTTCATTCAGATCGTCATTAGCCAATCCCTCAATTTAAATTGAATTCTGGATCATTTGAGTCGTCCCAGGCTTGATTTTGAATGTATTTGCAGCAATTACGGGCCTGGTGATGCTCGATTGCAGTTCAGTTACCTTGGGTATGGCAAAGTCCCTTAACGTTTTTTGATCTTCAGCTGCCATTGCTCCTTCTATGTCAGAGTTTTTGAATTCGTTCCTTGTTTCCTTGATCCACTTACTTAACCTCTGAAATCTTGTTTCAATGTCGTCCTCAAAAGGAAGCAAGTCTGGATTTTTGGATCGTGTTTGCATAAACCAATGTCAAAAACCTGAAATAAAAAGAACAAAAACAAAAAAATGTTTAAGGAAAACTGGACTAATTAAACTGATATTGCAAAAATACTAAAATCTAGACTAAATTGTCCCCTGCAACGGCGCCAAAAACTTGTTGGGTAAAATCTAAATGCGCACAACACGCAAGTATACGTGGTCAACAAGTAATATAATAATTAGTAGAGTATCGTTCACTAAGAGACAAAATAGTAAGAAATTTAACTTTACAATTACCAATTTCCTATTAATCCTAATTCTATCAAACTATTCAATTCAATAATTTAAAATTATAAAAACTAAATTAATAAATATTCTATCACAAAACAAATGTCAATATCAAAACTGAATTTCAAACAATTAATGGAGAATTAGACTTATGATTTTACCCTAAGCTTCACTCTGATTTCCACACCTTTATTCCAATTCAACTCACTATCCCAGTTCATTAATCAAGAACATAAATATAGTACTAGCCACCTCTCGATGCACTAAAACTGTATTAACTTAAATCCATAATTTAGATAGAAACAAGTTAAACACCTTAATCAACTAACTCACTATATCTCTATGTGAATTAAAATTAAATAAGGTTTAAGATTAAGTTCTCTATAGGATCACATGCGATGTCAAGCATATCTCTACCTTAACATTAATCAAGATTTTGCTATTCACAAAATTCATGAACACACGCTATATTAACTAAGTCTAGATTAGAATATCCTCTCTCGATTCCATACAAATCCACAAAGAATTGTTGATCAGGAAATTCATAAATTTACGCTCAAATTAATATAGATAAACCGGAAAATAGTTTATTGAAATGGAAATCAAAGTTTACAAAATCATCATTTCATTTAAGGATCCACATAAGCCTAAAAAGCGAATTAGTTCATAATGAATGAAATAAAAACTGAATAATCTAAAGGAAACATCCTATCAATTATAAATATAGAACTAAGATGAAGAATAGTGCAAGACACCCTTCACGTAGCCTTAATCTGCAATCGTCTCGAAAATCTCTTCAAAATACTCCTCCGAATCTTGCTGTGAAAAACTGGAATTAATCTCTGTCTATTGCCTTGCGTGGTGGTTTTTTTCGTTATTTGTAGTGCAATATATAAATACCATAGTGTTCCAGCCGAAAACCCCTGTCCAAGAGAGTCCATGTGCCACACCAAGTCTCAAATCCATGTCCTAGCCGAGTTCAAATCAAGCTAGGAGACTCCAGATTTCGGTACCCCCGCCCCGGCGGGGGGTACAAGGCAAATCATGCCCGCCCCGGTGGGCTAGTCCACTGTCAACCGAGTTTGTTTATTTCATGTATTTTTCCAAAATTGCTCCAACAAACCTCCTTTCTTCACCACTTGCCACAACAACTACCCTACACATAAAAGAACACCAACCGAGTAAAAATGAACACAAAAAATAAGAAAATATCAACGAATTACGCTTGAAATGGACATCAAGTCGTGGATATAAAATTCACTTATCATATATCAGCGGAACATGAATTGTAACCCCCGTCGGGGATCTGTTTGATCATCGCTGATGTGTATATCAGCAGAACATGTGTTGTAACCCCCGTCGGGGATCTGTTTGAAAAGATTAGGGTAACGACCCTAAATTGACGGCATTGGACCTCTGTACGGTATTGGCGAATGTGATCTGTAAATACTGGGATCATCAGTATAGTATACCCTGTGTTTAGGTGAATACCAAAGAATGATATGAAAGCCATAGTCGGGCCAAGAAAACTAAGATTTCAGGATATTCTGCTCAATCGCGTAGCGTTTTTATCCCTGATTTGGCTTTTTTAGCTTATGAGAACTCCTTTGCAACTCGAACTGGACTGAGCCAGAGGGGTGGGACCCACGTAGGGGTGCCTCAAGTACACCTGCAGCAGCCGTAGGTGGACCTGAGGCCAGCCATGGCTACTAAATGAATGTAGGTTGCTTTCATAAGTTATTTTCAAGTTACGTCGCGAAGGAAATTCGAGAGCTCTTCTTTGGATCTGCTGAGTTTGGATGTCTTTCTGCAAATTATGTCACCGTACAAGTGTTCTACACTGTCCTGGTAACGTATGCATGTACTCTTTTCCAGTTTTTATCCGTTGGAAAATGACTTATAACATGAAATGCATCTAAACACATAGTAGTGCATATGCATGCTCAAATGTCTTGATAAAAAATATTCAACATAGTAAAGGTTAGTATTAAGCCATGCTAAACATAATAATGTGAAAAAAATTGACTTTTGAGACAGTCAAATTGGCGCCTTTTTTCTGCTATTTCTTATTCTATTTGAGGACAAATGAGCAAAGTTGATAAAGCAAAGTAATCCTGGTAATTAGACTACCCTTATGGATTGATGACTTTGATTTTTCATGCATTTAGTATGTATATGACCGTGGACAGGTGTGCTACTGAATGGCCACCTAATCATGCCTATGTGTATGTGGATACTCATATATATAGAGGAAACTATGGCAAAATTTTTCAAAATGTAGGCATTGAGTAGTCATGCATTTTTAACTCTACTGTAGACGTATGTTAAAATAATTCATGCATGCATGTAGTCATAAAAATGCATTTTGAAAAGATCCAGGTTAGAAAATATCACACCCTTTCTGAGGTAATTTGGAGACTTGTTGTCCAGATATTATGGATCCGGATCAGCCGAGTAGTCCCCGCAGGACCACTTCTGGTGTACGGACGTGGGCTTCTGAAGTGCCTTGACCCCGCTCTGTTAGACATCCTCGTCGTCGGGTGGAGGCGGTGATACGTCCAGTCCGGGTTGATGTGTCAGACGTTGAGGACGAGGAGGAGGATATTCCGGTTGCGGACCCCGCTCCTGCTGCACATGTTCCCCGTAGGGACCTCTCAATTATTAAGGTGGCAAACCCAGAGCTTCTAGGTGATTTGAGTCGACATCCCTCGATGTATTTGCACGTCAATGAGGTATCATGCTAGCTCTTAATCTTCCTTATTTCCTATTGATGAGGAGTAAAGGATTCTGATGTCGATCTGCATTTTATGTAGGTTCTCTGCTTTACACAGCCTCAAGGGATCTGCTTCAGCATTCACCTCATGTACCAGGCTCTGCATCCTGGCTATAGAGAGATTGTGCATGACTGGGGATTTGGGGCATTCTTTTCCATCCTTCCCCATCGCTGTCCCTTGGGTTACCTCAAGGCATTTTCTGAGCGTTGGTTTCACCAGACTCAGTCACTCTATTTGCTAGATTGTGAGGTGATGATGACGCCGATGGATTGGCGATTTATCACTGGTATGGAGTTTGGAGGGGCACCAGTGCCTTGCACGGAGGATATTACCCCGACTACTGTCAGATCCTTGTTAGGAGTTCTAGCGGAGGCGCTCAGGGGTAGGGTTATCCGTACAGGTCCTTTGAGCGTAGATTATGTGAGTGGGCTGTTGAGTGAGCCTATACCAGCTGATGTTCGAGTCAAGGATCGCATTCTTCAACGATTGTTCTTGATGATCATTAGGGGCTGCTTCATAGAAGATAACTCTTATATGGTGTCTGTCGACGTCGGGATTTTTATTTGTATCTTTTCATTACCTGTTCTTTTGTGTTCTCATTTTATGTGAGATTTATTTGAAAAAATAAGTGAAAAAGGTCCGACATGTATAATGTCGACAATGGACTGTTAAGAGTTGCGAGTTGGTTTTTTAACTGGTTGTACCAACACAACCGAGAAAAGGTTTGCACATTGACCCAGTGATGTGACACTACTAAACGGTTATGTGAAACCGAGATTCATTTAGGGTACGGGGACTTGATTATATAGAGGGAAGGTGTTAGGCATCCCCCGACATCCGTGTTGCCACGGTGACCGCCACTTTTGAAGAAGCTGTTATATGAATGTGTGTGTGTGTGTGGGTCAATGTGCTGTTATTTGAAAGTAGTGCTATGCCTCGTTCGCACCTATATACATAGGGTCTGAATTTGTGTAAAAATTCAGTTTTAAACAAGATGTAACAATGATGTTTTGAAAGAGGTTTTTCAAACCCTATGCTCAATAGTAATTGAGACCTTTGATACTTCCATTTTATTACATGTTCGGCTTGATTGCCTTTATTTTCGAGATGCGAAGCATCTTCGAGAAAATAATGTACAAAATAGTGTCGAACTCCTCTTGGGTATGAAAACCATCTGAGGAACTCCAAACACCGGGAATAAATTTATAAGCTACTTAGAGCTGAAAAGGTCCACCACGAGAACCGAATCTAGATTCAGTGGACTGAATCTGTGATCGCATGATTCTTAGGCTCATATGATGCCGCAATTGATATAAACACAGTAAGCAAGTATATATATATAAAAGCTGTAATATATATATATATATATATATATATATATATATATATATATATATATATATATATATATATACAGACATGATCAACCACCATGAGGGATCAGAAATGTAAATAAAGCTGTAAAATAAATCAACCGCCACAGAGGAAACACCAAGCGGGACGAAATGTACAGAAAGCTGTTAAAATGGTTAACCGCCACGAAGTAAACTCCAGGCGGGACGAAATGTAAATATATATTCAGGCTCATCGGACAAAGTCCAACAACAGTTAATATATATATATATATATATATATATATATATATATATATATATATATATGTATATATATATATATATATATATATGTATATATATTAAAGCAGTAACGTACCGGATGTAAAATTCAGGCTCACCGAACAAAGTTCGACACACAGTTCATATATATAGGTGTGTGTGTGTGTGTGTATATATATATATATATATAAAAACTGAAATGAAACCACGAACCGAAGTCCGGGCCTACACACGCAACACGACTTTCAATGTGAAGAATAGTGTGTGCAAAGATGAAGAGAAAGGCTTTAAAGTGTGTAAGAAGGCTTACAGTGGTCTGCCAAAGAAGACTTCTATAACTTTAAAGGGATGAAAACTCAGCTCCCGCTGGTAAAAAGTAGCTATATATGAGCTTACAAGTGTTTAAAATGAGAAAGCACTCAGTTTGAGGTATGTATAGAGCAAATTGGACAGGGCTTCCTCGCCTTTTTCTCTTACAAAATGGCCACCCCAAGCCCTTTATTTATAGAGGGGAGACCTGCGGCTGGGCCGCAGGTGTACCTGAAGCTGCCCGGGGTGACCCGGGCTTCGCGGGTCTCGCCGTCTCGAAGTACTTGCACGCGTGCAACGTGATGTCCGCTAGAACTTTTAGAATTACAATTCGGGCATCCGACTGAGGTATGTAAGACCTATTTCGGACTGCCATTGTCGAGAGTTACACAATGACATGAAATTAGAGGTTGTACGAAGTCAGGAAGATGGGACGATGCCCTCCGGTCTTCAAGCTTCAAATTATATCCGTTACCCTGCGTAATAGTCACTCGGGATTGAACTTCCTTTGTTCTTGTGGGACATTACTGTGTAGAAATGTATGTATGAAATGTTGTGACGATGTGATGTGGCGTCAAGGTGGCAAGATGATGACTTTACCCCTCATCGGGGTTATCTCTAATTTGGGTTGATAAAGCAAATGTTGCTCAAGGTTATCTCTGAGATAGGACTGCTGTAAGTGTTGAAGGTCCTCAATGTCATCTCTGAGGTGTGCATGTATTATAGTGATGGTATGTGGTTATGAGGATTATAATTAGTGTTAGATGAAGAATTTTATGATAAATTACATTTGCAAGAAGGAAATAGTTTTTACAGTAAATATATATGTATAAACGTATGTTTTGCATGATAACAAAAATTAGTAGGTGATTGTATGCTATTTATGAAATTGAACGTCATGTATATTAATTGGGTATTAATTTCAGAGAATCGTACTTTAAAGTAATCAAGTTTGGGTTATTATTGATATTACAGTGTTAAACAAATGTTAACACAGCACCCCAGCGATGTAGCTCGTGCCCCAGTGCCACTATTCCTCGCCCCGGCGCCGGAAAAGTGGTATGGGTTGAACAGTTTTGACTTCCTGTAGTAAACTGGCCATAACTTCCTCATACGAACTCCGATTGAGGTGATTCAAGATGATTCGGAACGAGGACGAGTAGACCTACAACTTTCGTTCTTTAAGTTTTTCAATTTGAGGTCATTAGGATGGGTCAAAATGGTCATCTTTAGGACTGTTGTGTTTTCAGAGGCAATCGGAGGGTGTCGGACATGCACATATGCATGTGTTGTGCTCTAGACCATAAAAGATGTTGTCCTAAGTTATAAAACATGAATAATAATAAATATAATGATGTTTGACATTAATATATGATGTATTAGATGAGTTATAGAAGCATAGTAAGCATACACAAGAGAGACAAATCTGGCGTGTGACGAATGAACGTCGAAACGCCGTGCCAAGTGTTAATGAACTTAAAAAGTGTTTCAATTCAATTGAAATAGATATTATAAGATATGGAATGGGTTTAATATAAGTAGTCCTAGAAAGACTTAAGCACTTGAATGAACTGCGAAAATGAAATACATGGAGATATAAGTTGAAAGTTAACACAATTAAGTGGAACATTGTGTATTTATTAATAGGAAAGATTATGAGACATAGAGTAGAGTTTACATTACAATTACTATGTGTTGTTATGTGACTAATATTTGATGTGTATGATTATATAATTGCGTAGGGCACGTGAAGTACAGATAGCTGTAAGCTGTTAAACTATTATTGGTAAACAACGATCAAGGCAAGTCTTTCGGTACCTATTTTCTACATGGACTTGATGAACTATTTTAAATTGCATGATATGTTATGCATGTTGAATCATGAAATGTTAAAGTCAATATATGACTGCATTGTTTTGGCTAAGTAATGATGATTGAGTAAGGAACTCAATCTTTAAATTTGCTATGTGAATTAAAAGCATGTATGCCATGTTACTTTAATGAGATGTATATCGAACATGTTATTATGTGTTATGTGATGCATGAAAACTGTTAGACTTTGCTGGGCTGTTGAGCTCACTCTTGCAAATAACCACTTTTACAGGTCAAGATTTTAAGGTAAAGATATGTGCTAAGTGAGTTATAGAGATCTATATTCACGAAGATTACTTATGTTTTATGAGAAAAGTATTTCATATTTTGAACGTAACATGTTGTTGAAATGTAAGTTAAGCTATCCAATGTATATGGATATTTAGTTATGATGTAAGACTTTGTATAGTCATTTTGTTGTAACGATTCATGATATAAGATTGAATCAAAGAGATGTAATGTAAAGGTTGCGATTCAGGGCAAGAAAGTAGGAAATGTATAAACGTTTTAAATATTCTGCAATTTTATTAAGTTTAACATCGAATAATGATGTATTATTTAGAGGTTGAATGTATGGTTAATGACCGAAGTCGAGATTTAAATTGTATAGATTTTGGGGTCGTTACAGTTGGTATCAAAGCTGTAGGTTATAACCTTAGAGAAGAGAGGTGAAGATAATGAACGAATAAGCTCAAATAGAGTTTGAACAATAAGGGATTAAAACTTGCGTGAAAGGATTCAAAGAAGAATCTCGCAGAGTTATAAGGAATATAAATGTGGGGTTACCCAACTCCAATAATAAGAATGTAAGGTGATAATAAATAGACAGTGTCTATAAGAAGAGTGATAAAGAAGTTAAGAAAAGAGAGTTATGTCTAAGTATGGCGCAATTGTACTCTTTAGTAGTTGATGTACGGTATCTGGGCTAAACGATTCCTTCATAGAGCGAAGGTATATACGAACTAGCAACTCGGAACCTAGTTTGTTGGTTGTTTGTAGGAAATCACTCAGCGTACCATATTGAAACTGTTAGAGACTCGATGTGTACCAAGTGTAGAAATGGACACGTATGATGAAAGTGTAGAACTCGAATGAAATTTTGAGCGATGTAACTGAAGAAAGGAATTCTTAAAGTAAGAATTGTTATACAAACAAGAAGATTCAAAGAAGAATTTTGAAGAGATATAAAGGTAAGAAATGGGAGTTTCCTAACTCCAATAGCCAAGATAACGAATAATGTCGTAAATGATGAAAAAGAGAAAGAATGAGGATCGTAAAACAAAACGATCACGAGTTAACAAAAGAATTTTAAGAGAGATGATTATAGAATAAGGTCACGACGTGATCTGTTTAAGTTATAAAAGAAAGATGGTCTGAATGTTTGAATGATTATAGCTTAATGCTATGAAGATGGTGTACTATGAAATAGTACGAGATAACTCATGAGGAGTTATAGATGATGTGATATGAGGAATTCGTATCGAGCAAAGAGCAAGTTAAAAGAAAGATAGAGTTAGGTGGGATTTCAATTGAGAACTTATGTGATGGCTGAGTTGTACAAACCTTTGTATGGGCGAAGATTTTGTGCTTGCACTCAGTTTATCACATTGATAATCATTGGAATGTTTGTGTCGCGCTATTTTCTATATGCCTGTTGAGAAGGTGATTCTTTTCTCATGTGTATAACAGATAGGTATAGTATAGTTAGAGAATATTATAAGGTTAAGTGCAAGTTCTTAAAACTCATACTTATGGTAGGTTCGTGACTCGTAATTATATGGTATGTTTTTGAACCCCTCAGCGAATGGATGCCTATGGTCTGACTAGGATAATTTCTTAAAATCATATGATTGTGGCGAGTTCCTGAACTCATAACGTGTGGTAAGTTTGACGAACCGGGGTATAATTAATTGTGAATGGAGTGTTGAGGATGATATGAATAGATAGACCTATTAAGCAATGAATCATTATAGAAAGTGGAGTTGATGGTGGAAGCATAGGTATTCTAATTCTACTAGCTATGCTAGACTTTCGAAATTTATTGACTTCATGCTGATGTTTACACTTTTATTTTCTTGAAAAACATTGGATCAAATGATGGAACCAATGAGTTTTAACAACAATGCTGTTATTCGTATGTCTATGCTAATTACTTTGGCTAGAAAAAAATGATTTGCAATATATCAAAATGTATTTTATATCATTAATGCATCATGTAACCTGGTGCAAAGATGATAAAAACTATGGAGTCATCAATGCAGTATGACCTAGTGTTGGATGTGATCTAAGGATCGTCAACCCACTATGGTATGATGTAGTATGATAAAGTCACCAAATGACGGAATCCTCAACAGACTGTAAATACAGTGCAGTACCATGACGTCATAAAAAGATTTTTGAGATTTCTTTAAGATATGAGAATATATATATATATATATATATATATATATATATGTATATTTCAATTGACGTCCCAATTGTTGTAGAAGTCTATGCTCTTTGATTCAGCTAGACGAATATTGAAAGATGTTCATGAAATTCAAGAGTTTCTTGAGAAGTTATGCCAAACCAAATTATTTTGGTGCGGATTCAGATGTTGAAAAGCTGAGATGAACAACCCTTTTATAGGGGATTACGCGGAGGCATTGAGATGTTTGTGCACAATACATTGTACGAAGGGCTGATCACCCTAACTACGAGGAGTCCCTATAGTCTTCTGACTGTTAAAGTTTAAGTTGAAAGATTACTTATAACTATGGACATACGCATAGCGTTTAAATATTTGTGCACACTACATCGTACGAAGGGCTTAACACCCTAAGTACGGGGGTCCTTATAGTCTTATGACTGTTAAAGTTGAAGTTGAAAGATTACTTGTAACTATGGACATAGTTCGTGGTCTTATGACCCTCAGCATGATTTGGAATCTTTTAAATTCTTGTTATTCATATCGCTTCCCAATTATTGAGCAATTGTGGAAGATTCTTGGTATTCTAAAAGGTGAATGTGGTAAGGATGATATTCCTTAGAAAGAAGTGAGTCATAGAATACGACACTGAATGATGAATATGTCGAATAAGTGAGAAAAGAGATTTTGAAGTCAGAATGATATGAGTTATTAAAGAATAATGTAAATCTTTTAATAGAAAAGTTAATAATTTTAGAATGATCTTTGTGGAAGAAGTGGTTATAGAACCTAAGGAATGAATGAAGTAGTAATGTAAAATCTAATTTGATAGAATGAATGAATAAAAATTAATAAATAAAATTTCGAGGACGAAATTCTTAGAAGAAAGGGTGAATGTAATATCCCGAGTGTTGATGATAACGATCCTTAGAAAAGGAAATGAATGGGTTAAAAGGTATATAATACTTAAAATATAATTGAGTTCAAGTGAAGGTTATGAAATAAAACCTAGAATTCGTTAAAGTAATGAATGTAGTATGAAATATAAAACCTATATTTAGATAAAATGATGAAAGATTACTCTGAGTTAATTGTTTAATTTCTGACTTCGATTATGGGGACATAATCTTTGTAAGTATGGAAGATTACAACGAATGCGTGGTTTGAGTTGTGATTCTGAGGACATAATCCTTGTAACGAGGGAATGATGTAACAATCCAGATTTTTAATTATAATATTTATATATATATATAAATATTTAATGGATGTATTTATCGTGCATAAATGTTTATTTGTTTTGATTTGAGTTGATTAATTAATTATTTAATAAATAATTAATGAGTTAAGAAAATTCTGAGATAGTATTCTAATTTAATAATTAAGTTAGAAAGTTATAATATTATGAATTGTTATTAGAATTAATTAAATTAAGTATGAAAACTTAATTAATTTGAAGTGTGACAAATAACTTTATTATAAGTGGTTATTAAAATAAATTAAAGTAGTTTTTATTTATTTTGCCAAACAAACCTTAAATATATATTAAGTCTTTAATTTTAAAGCGTTTTGCCAAACGGAGCCTTATGGATTTTGGATTTTTAAATTTGATTTATTAATAATATAAAGTAAATAAAGTAAATATAAATAATGTATAATAATTTGTGGTAACAGCTGTTTTAATAATGCCATTAGTGGCGTCAGTTTTAAAACTTTTGAAAAGATACGTTAGTTTATTTTAGTTATATCTAATCTATTTGGCTAAAGCCTAAGAGAGAAAAGGGAAGAAGAAAGAAAAGTTTCATAAAGTTTGAGAGAGTTTGAGAGAAAGACAAGTCTGTGATTCCAAAGCCACCAAAACAAATTCTCAGTGTTTAACAAGGATTACTTAAGCAACGCCGAAATCGGGATTTAATGATGTAATGTAATGAATGAACGTCGAAACGCCGTGCCAAGTGTTAATGAACTTAAAAAGTGTTTCAATTCAATTGAAATGGATATTATAAGATATGGGATGGGTTTAATATAAAACCAATAAGTAGTCCTAGAAAGACTTAAGCACTTGAATGAACTGCGAAAATGAAATATAGGGAGATATAAGTTGAAAGTTAACACAATTAAGTTGACCATTGCGTATTTATGATAGGAAGGGTTATGAGACGTAGAGTAGAGTTTACATCACAATTACTATGTGTTGTTATGTGACTAATATTTGATGTGTATGATTATATAATTGCGTAGGGCACGTGAAGTGCAGATAGCTGTAAGCTGTTAAACTATTATTGGTAAACAACGATCAAGGCAAGTCTTTCGGTTCCTATTTTCTACGTGGACTTGATGAACTGTTTTAAATTACATGATATGTTATGCATGTTGAATCATGAAATGTTAAAGTCAATATATGATATGTTAATTGGGTATGAATTTGAGCGAATATTATCAATGTATAACAGTGTTAATATTATATAAATATTAACATAACCTTGGATATTAATATGTTATAATATTAACATAATATGTTATAATTCTTTCAACTTTAAATATTATAACAGTGTTAATATTAGTCACATTGATATTAGTATTTTAATTTGTGGCGCTGGGGCGCGAGCTACAGCGCTGGGGCGCGAGATACAGTTTGAGTTAAATAAGTTTCATATCATGAGGAATATGAAACTAATTCGTTTCAAAACATTTTTGAGCGATTCTTGAGCCCACGCGAAACTAACTTCCGAGGCTACAACTTTCATTCTTTGACCATTTCCAAATTCAAAACACAGAATTCCGAAAAATTCGTTCAAGGTGATTGCCCCGAGTTGGTTATACAGTTTTGACGCGACTACTTTGAATGGTCATAACTCTTTGCTCCGAAGTCGGAATTAGTCCGTTCTAGAGTCTATGGAAAGCTAATTCAGTGTACTATAACATACCAAAAGCCCAGAAGTTTGTGGAAATATTAACTGATCGAAATAGTGTCCCGAATAGCACATCCCGCTGCTGACTTTTAGTTTGACAAATTCGACACATTTCTTTCTAATCACCGTAACTCCCTCATCCGAGGTCGGAATGAGGTCATTCCAAAGCCTATGGCTTCCTAACTTAGTGCACTACAACTACCCAGAAACTCGGAATTTTTCAGGCAACATAGCTATTCCAGAATTTGACACTATAGCCACTGTTCATTCAATTTTCATTTCTAGACATGGTTTACTAAAATCTTCACCACAGATTCATTTTAACTCCGTTTTGGTTCATTCAAGTTAGGAAATCTTCAGAATTTGGAGGGATATAACATACAATCATTAAATTAAGCTTTTAGAAATAAATCAAATGCACAAAGGGTCCTCAAGCTCAGTCCCAAAAACTGCCCAACAAGGTTCTTTGTAAATATTTTATTTTGTAAATTTTGGTTACACTTGGATGATGTTAAGGTTTCATATCTCTAATTACAATAATTATAACTCATTTACATAATCAATTACAAGCTAAAATAAACATAGTAAACTAACTAGTTTTCTAACAAAACTAACTAAACTTCCAAAATACAAACTTTAACTAACAAACTAAATACAATATTTAAAATAATAACATTACCAAAAATTAAATAAGAAACATACCCGAAAATACGAATTCCACAAACTGAATACGTACTCGACCAAAATTTAACTAGGAAAAGATCTTTATAAAAAGTCCTCCCACAACAAAGCCTTTCTCAAAATTGGAGGCCTTATTGTTGGTGAATGAAACAAATGATCAAGCCCTTCTATTTATAGGTTTAGCAAAGGTTAAAGTTCTCAATTTAGTTGATGTGGGACTTGGTTTATACTAATTCTAATTTGTTTATACTAATTTTTCCTATTTTCAACATGCTGAGTATATTCATTCATCAAGAATTCGTTTCTTAACCAATTCGATCCGTTCAAGTTGCGTTGTTTTCATTTTATAGAGGAGAACAACAATCATCCATCAATTTAAAGTTTTCATCATGAATTCATCATCAACTTTAGTCCCAAAGTACACCAAAACACACATTACAATCAAAATCCAAATTCCTCTTCTTTAGTATAAATACATGAATTTGATTTCTGAAAATTTGTTTCTAGATGACCACTATCAAATTATAAATATCTAAAAACATATATAACATCGTAACCTACAAATTCATTAACCAAAACTCCAATTTTAAAAGAAACTCAAGAACACATAAACTAGAAATATAAACTAGATTATGTACCTTTAATTCCTTAAGAAATAAAATTAACCTTATTAGTAAAATTATAATTTCTATTCAACCATTATAATTATAACATTATTTAACAAATTCTCACTCCTCTAATTTAATTATTTAATTAAATTAGAATATCACAATTATACTCGCGTAATAAAATACGTATAAATCTCATCTATTTTATCACACTTAAATAAACTATCTCATACCAATTTTCATCAAATATTTATTTAATATCATAAATATTCATCTAATTCCATAAAGTTTCCAACTAAAATATTTAATGTACTTAATAAATATTTTACTCGCATTATACTAATATTTACATTTTCATACAATATATTACCTTCTCACTTTATTAAATCAATTATACTTGTATTAATTCACTATTTTAATTAAGTGAATTATTCACACTATTTATGAAGCTTAACTCATAATAATATCCATTGCCCACAAGGCATAATAATTAAAATTATATTATCTCATAACATAATTTCAACTTAATTAAATTAACTAATATTATTTAATTTCTTTAATAGTTTAATTACCTATTAAATCTCACATTCTCCAACATATGAATATATAATTCTCTTCACACCAAATCATATATTTCAAAATATATACACCTCATAATAAGAATTTTAATTATTAAATTCTTATTTTAATAACTTATAAAAATTCGGGTTGTCACATCCTTCCCTCCTTATAAGGATTCCGTCCTCGAAATCAAAGAAACCTCCCTTACTCGGTTTTCACCAAATCTTTTTTCAAAATTTACTCGGAATATTACATACACCATTTCTTCTAAAAATTTCGTCCTCGAAATTTTATCTATTAATCTTTATTCATTCAATCTATCAAAATAGATTTTACGTTAATAATTTATTCAATCATTGGGTTCTATAATCACTTTCTTTCCACAAAAATCTTTCTACAATTATTAATTTTTCTATTGAAAGTTTTACATTATTCTTTGATAACTCATCTCCTTCTCATATCAACACTTCTTTTCTCACTTATTCAATATATTCATCATTCAGTATCGCATTCTACGACTTACTTCTTTCTAAGGAATATCATCCTTACCACATTCGCCTTTTAGAATAGCAAGAATATTCCATAATTGCTCAATAATTAGGAAGCAGTATGAATAACTCGGGAATTTAAAAGATTCAAATCATGTTAAGGGGTCACAAGACCGTGAACTCTATTCTCGGTTTACTAGTGCTTCAACTCAATCCTTCACATTGCAAACCAGAGTGTTTATCAATCACAAAGACTGAAAACACCCTCCTTACGTACACTAGGTGGCCAGCCTATTGTACCACTACGTTGGGCCGCAACGTAGTATTTTGTAACGACTATATGCGTTACGCTCGGAACCATTGTCCCCGAAAACATGTCCCCTTATAGGGTTGTTCACCTCAGTTTTTCAACATCTGAATCTGCACCAAAACAATTTGGTTTGGCATAACTTTTCAATAAACACTTGAATTTCATGAACATCTTTCAATATTCGTCTAGCTGAATCAAATAGCATAGACCTCTACAACAATTCGAACATCAACCGAAATATACATTCTATTTTTCTTAAAACCATTCTATGTTTCTTTAGAAACTTTTGTCCGTTATAACCTTTTTACGCCCAAAAGGTTCTCTCATGGATTTAGTATGTAAATACTTTACGTATCAAAACATAAACCATTTATATCTCCTTCGTTTTATATTACTAGGTTCAATATAATTTCACAAGGCAGCAACCCCTCACCTTTGACACCCATTTCGCGGTTTAATAGCTTGCAATTTACTTATCTAATCGTAAGGCATTTTTTTTAGTATGTTTTTCATGGCATACAAGACTATTTTTAAGAAATACTAACCTCTCATTTCGGGTTTGTTAAGTAGTCTAAAAAGCGTGCCAAAAATTGACGTTCATAGCAGTCTTCAATTTTTTTTCCAGCTTTACCCTCTCTCGCTAAAACAGCCATAACTAATTCGTTTCAAAATATTTTTGAGCAATTCTTGAGCCCACGAGATACTTTACAAACTTTTGGGGGTAAAATCAGTGTCTTGGAAATTACCAAATATATGTGAATTCATTTCATATATAATAAACTCAAATATAACACTGAAACTGTCCATGTCAGACTTAAATCTATTTCCACTCAATTTATGAGAATTAAATATAATTATAATTTCCACTATTATAATTAAAACTAATTGTGTAACATTTGTCATTATATTATAATAGTGTGACAAATGTTATTTTAATAATTATAATAGTGTGAAACTATTATAATAGTTTGAAACAGTCATAATATTATAATATCTATTTCCACTATTATAATTAAAACTTATTATAGTAGTTTTAATTTCTTCTTTCTACATAATTGTGTATCCTCATGATATGTATAATTTAATTTTGACATTATATTTATGATATAAGACTTAAATATATATTTAAGTTTTGAGTATTATATTTAGATTCATTTATATACATTTTTAAATATAAATTGTCTATTTGAGTTTTATAAAGTTTGGGTTATTTATAATTAAGTGTTTAAATATAACACTGATTTTATGAAGATCTGAGATATCTTCGTAAAGAAGTAATTTAAGTAATTTATAAAGAGGGGATTTAAACTTGCGTGAAAGGATTCAAAGAAGAATCTCGCAGAATTATCAGGAATATGAATGTGGGGTTACCCAACTCCAATAATAAGGATTTAATGTGATAATAAATAGACAGTGTCTATAAGAAGAGTGATAAAGAAGTTAAGAAAAGAGAGTTATATCTAAGTATGGTGCAATTGTACTCTTTAGTAGTTGATGTATGGTATCTGGGCTAAACGATTCCTTCATAGAGCGGAGGTATATACGAACTAGCAACTCGGAACCTAGTTTGTTGGATGTTTGTGGGAAACCACTCAGCGTACCATATTGAAATTGTTAGAGACTCGATGTGTACCAAGTGTAGAAATGGACACGTATGATGAAAGTGTAGAACTCGAATGAAATTTTGAGCGATGTAACTGAAGTTAGGAATTCTTAAAGTAAGAATTGTTATATAAACAAGAGGATTCAAAGAAGAATCTTGAAGAGATATAAAGGTAAGAAATGGGAATTTCCTAACTCCAATAGCCAAGATAACGAATAATGTTGTAAATGATGAAAAAGAGAAAGAACGAGGATCGTAAAACAAAACGATCATGAGTTAACAAAAGAATTTTAAGAGAGATGATTATAGAATAAGGTCACGACATGATCTATTTAAGTTATAAAAGAAAGATGGTCTGTAATGTTTGAATGATTATAACTTAATGCTATGAAGATGGTGTACTATGAAATAGTACGAGATAACTCATGAGGAGTTATAGATGATGTGATATGAGGAATTCGTATCGAACAAAGAGCAAGTTAAAAGAAAGATAGAGTTAGGTGGGATTTCAATTGAGAACTCATGTGATGGCTGAATTGTACAAACCTTTGTATGGGCGAGGATTTTGTGCTTGCACTCAGTTTATCACATTGATAATCATTGGAATGTTTGTGCCGCGCTATTTGCTATATGCCTGCTGAGAAGGTGATTCTTTTCTCATGTATATAACAGATAGGTAGAGTATAGTTATAGAATATTATAAGGTTAAGTGCGAGTTCTTAAAACTCATACTTATGGTAGGTTCGTGACTCGTAATTATATGGTATATTTTTGAACCCCTCAGCGAATGGACGCCTATGGTCTGACTAGGATAAGTTCTTAAACTCATATGATTGTGGCAAGTTCCTGAACTCATAACGTGTGGTAATTTTGACGAACTGGGGTATAATTAAGTGTGAATGGAATATTGAGGATGATATGAATAGATAGACATTTTAAGCAATGAATCATTATAGAAAGTGGAGTTGATGGTGGAAGCATAAGTATTCTAAATCTACTAGCTATGCTAGACTTTCGAAATTTATTGACTTCGTGCTGATGTTTACACTTTTATTTTCTTGAAAAACATTGGATCAAATGATGGAACCAATGAGTTTTAACAACAATACTGTTATTCGTATGTCTATGCTAATTACTTCGGCTAGACAAAAATGATTTGCAATATATCAAAATGTATTTTATATCATTAATGCATCATGTAACCTGTTGCAAAGATGATAAAAACGATGGAGTCATCAATGCAGCATTACCTAGTGTTGGATGTGATCTAAGGATCGTCAACCCACTATGGTATGATGTAGTATGATAAAGTCACCAAATGATGGAATCCTCAACAGACTGTAAATATAGTGCGGTACCATGACGTCATAAAAAGATTTTTGAGATTTCTTTAAGATATGAGAATATATATATATATATATATATATATATATATATATATATATATATATATATATATATGTATGTATATGTATATGTATATTTCGATTGACATCCGAATTGTTGTAGAAGTCTATGCTATTTGATTCAGCTAGACGAATATTGAAAGATGTTCATGAAATTCAAGAGTTTCTTGAGAAGTTATGCCAAACCAAATTGTGTTGGTGCGGATTCAGATGTTGAAAATCTGAGATGAACAACCCTTTTATAGGGGATTACGCGGAGGCGTTGAGATGTTTGTGCACAATACATTGTACGAAGGGCTGATCACCCTAACTACGAGGAGTCCCTATAGTCTTCTGACTGTTAAAGTTTAAGTTGAAAGATTACTTATAACTATGGACATACGCATAGCGTTTAAATGTTTGTGCACACTACGTCGTACGAAGGGCTTAACACCCTAAGTACGGGGGTCCTTATAGTCTTATGACTGTTAAAGTTGAAGTTGAAAGATTACTTGTAACTGTGGATATAGTTCGTGGTCTTTTGACCCTCGGCATGATTTGGAATCTTTTAAATTCCTGTTATTCATATCGCTTCCCAATTATTGAGCAATTGTGGAAGATTCTTGGTATTCTAAAAGGTGAATGTGGTAAGGATGATATTCCTTAGAAAGAAGTGAGTCATAGAATACGACACTGAATGATGAATATGTCGAATAAGTGAGAAAAGAGATTTTGAAGTCAGAAGGATATGAGTTATTAAAGAATAATGTGAAACTTTTAATAGAAAAGTTAATAATTGTATGAATTGTAGAATGATCTTTGTGGAAGAAGTGGTTATAGAACCTAAGGAATGAATGAAGTAGTAATGTAAAATCTAATTTGATAGAATGAATGAATAAAAATTAATAAATAAAATTTCGAGGACGAAATTCTTAGAAGAAATGGTGAATGTAATATCCCGAGTGTTGGTGATAACGATCCTTAGAAAAGGAAATGAATGGGTTAAAAGGTATATAATACTCAAAATATAATTGAGTTCAAATGAATTTATGAAATGAAACCTAGAATTTGTTAGGTAATGAATATAGTAGGAAATATAAAATCTATATTTAGATAAAATGATGAAAGATTTCTCTGAGTTATTTGTGTAATTTGTGTCTTCGATTATGGGGACAGAATCTTTGTAAGTAGGGAAGATTGTAACGAATGAGTGGTTTGAGTTGTGATTCTGAGGACAGAATCCTTGTAAGGAGGGAATGATGTAACAATCCAGATTTTTAATTATAATATTTAAATATTTATTGAATTATAAAAATATTTAATGGATGTATTTAACGTGCAGAAATGTTTGTTTGTTTTGATTTGAGTTGATTAATTAATTATTTAATAAATAATTAATGAGTTGAGGAAATTCTGAGATAGTATTCTAATTTAATAATTAAGTTAGAAAGTTATAATATTATGAATTGTTATTAGAATTAATTAAATTAAGTATGAAAACTTAATTAATTAGAAGTGTGACAAATAACTTTATTATAAGTGGTTATTAAAATAAATTAAAGTAGTTTTAATTTATTTTGCCAAACAAGCCTTAAATATATATTAAGTCTTTAATTTTAAAGCGTTTTGCCAAACGGAGCCTTATGGATTTTGGATTTTTAAATTTGATTTATTAATAATATAAAGTACATAAATAAAATATAAAAAATGTATAATAATTTGTGGTAACCACTGTTTTAATAATGCCATTAGTGGCGTCAGTTTTAAAACTTTTGAAAAGATACGTTAGTTTATTTTAGTTACATCTAATCTATTTAGCTAAAGCCTAAGAGAGAAAAGGGAAGAAGAAAGAAAAATTTCATAAAGTTTGAGAGAAAGACAAGTCTGTGATTCCAAAGCCACCAAAACAAATTCTAAGTGTTTAACAAGGATTTCTTAAGCAACAAAAAGGTAGGTTACATAACCTTAACATATATGTTTTACGTTATAATCTCTAAGTCTCTGTGTGTTTGAATTTGACGGTAACATAAAATTCTTTACAAACTTTCTGTAAAACCATGATTTTATAATTGGTTAAGAAATTATGTGTATTTATAATTTTAATGGTTATACTAGCATAAATGTATATATATGTTGTATGCTAAAATACGTTCAAAGAGAAAGAAGAAATTAGTTTTACAGTGGACATGAGGATGAACATGAACATGTTTTGGAGTATAACAAAATTAGTATTTTATCGTATGCTAATTGTGAAATTGAAGCTTATGTATGTTAATTGGGTATGAATTTCAGAGAATCGTACTTTAAAGTAATCAAGTTTGGGTTATTATTGATATTAAAGTGTTAAACAACGTTAACAACGGAGTTTTTCTTAAAAACAGTGTTTTCAAATAATGAAATTTTCTAAAGTAGTTGTTTAATTATTGGTAATTGTTATATGGATGATTGTTAAACGTTTATGTGTAGTTTGCGATGAAGTTATGGATGTTAATTAGTGTTAGAATTGAAGTAATAGACAAAAAAATTAGTTGTTCTGTTCTTCGTGGTTGGGTTCTGCGAGTTTCGGCGCCCCAGCGACAAAATTCACGCCCTAACGCCAAATTTCGCGCCCTGACGCCAAGGTTTGCGCCACAGCGCCAAAACGGGCCAGTAGCTCACGGCCCAGTGCTGTAGCTCGCGCCCCAGTGCCACTGTTCCGCGCCCTGGCACCGGAAAAGTGGTCTGAGTTGGACAATTTTGACCTCCTGTAGTAAAATGGCCATAACTTCCTCATACGAACTCCGATTGAGGTGATTCTAGATGATCCGAAACGAGGACGCATAGACCTACAACTTTCGTTCTTTAAGTTTTTTAATTTGAGGTCATTAGGATGGGTAAATATTGTCATCTTTAGGACTGTTGTGTTTTCAGAGGCAATCGGAGGGTGTCGGACATGCACATATGCATGTGTCGTTCTCCAGACCATAAAAGATGTTATCCTAAGTTACAAAACATGAATAATAGTAAATATAATGATGTTTAACATTAATATATGATGTATTAGATTAGTTATAGAAGCATAGTAAGCATACACAAGAGAGACAAATCTGGCGTGTGACGAATGAACGTCAAAACGCCGTGCCAAGTGTTAATGAACTTAAAAAGTGTTTCAATTCCATTGAAATGGATATTATAAGATATGGAATGGGTTTAATATAAAAGCAATAAGTAGTCCTAGCAAGACTTAAGCACTTGAATGAACTGCGAAAATGAAATATAGGGGAGATATAAGTTGAAAGTTAACACAATTAAGTTGAACATTGTGTATTTATGATAGGAAGGGTTATGAGACGTAGAGTAGAGTTTACATTACAATTACTATGTGTTGTTATGTGACTAATATTTGATGTGTATGATTATATAATTGCGTAGGGCACGTGAAGTGCAGATAGCTGTAAGCTGTTAAACTATTATTGGTAAACAACGATCAAGGCAAGTCTTTCGGTTCCTATTTTCTACGTTAACTTGATGAACTATTTTAAATTGCATGATATGTTATGCATGTTGAATCATGAAATGTTAAAGTCAATATATGACTGCATTGTTTTGGCTAAGTAATAATTTGTGGTAACCGCTGTTTTAATAATGCCATTAGTGGCGTCAGTTTTAAAACTTTTGAAAAGATACATTAGTTTATAACTTTATAAGTTTGGGGATTTGGGGGTGTCTAGAATTGGTTATGATGTAACATGTTTTTATTGTTATAATTGTTATAGTTAGCATATATATGTATGTTGTATGCTAAATTACGTATTCAAGAAATTAATTTTTTCACAGTGGAAGAATGTGAGTACGAACTTGAGTGTAGAATCTATCAAAGGTTATATATATATATATATATATATATATATATATATATATATATATATATATATATATATATAATTGTATGCTAACTGAGAAATTGGACTATACATGTTAATTGGGATATATATTGGTATACTTGTATTTCAAAGGAATCAAAATTGGTTAATAACAGTGTAAATTACATTCACTGCAAATTGATATTTCGTCAATGGAGTTTTTGTTTTAAAAGGAATGTTTTCAACGAATTAGTTATGATGGTGTTGATTAGTGGTTGATAATTAGTATATAGTTAATTGTTAACTTTTATGTGTAATTTTTATGAAGTTATATATGTTGTTGGATGTCATTGACCGTTAAAAATAAATTAGACAGTAGCTTTGCTCTGTCTTTCTGGGTTGGTTCTGTGAGTTGCGGCGCCCCAGCGTCAAAATTCACGCCCCAGCGTCAAATTTCGTGCCCTGGTGCAAAGGTTCGCGCCCCAGCACCGAAAATGGGCCAGTAGCTCGCGCCCAGCGCTGTAGCTCGCGCCCCAGCGGTGAAGCTCAAACTCTAAACTTATTTATTAACATACAATTACCTATGGCACCCCCAAATTAGTACACAATTAAAATTATAACACTAACTATAAATTATATACAGTGTTATATTTTATCAAACACAAAATATAATACTCAAAATATAATGGAATACATTTATATACTTTGGTTAACTCATTAACCAAATACATGACATAAAGTTATTTTAACTCAATTTATGTTGAATTCATAAAGTTTTATATTTAAACACTGATTAGCATAAATGTATAATGAATGGGTTAAAAGGTATATAATACTCAAAATATAATTGAGTTCAAATGAAAGTTATGAAATGAAACCTAGAATTTGTTAGGTAATGAATATAGTAGGAAATATAAAATCTATATTTAGATAAAATGATGAAAGATTTCTCTGAGTTATTTGTGTAATTTGTGTCTTCGATTCTAGGGACATAATCTTTGTAAGTAGGGAAGATTGTAACGAATGAGTGATTTGAGTTGTGATTCTGAGGACAGAATCCTTGTAAGGAGGGAATGATGTAACAATCCAGATTTTTAATTATAATATTTAATTATTTATTGATTTATATATATATTTAATGGATGTATTTATCGTGCATAAATGTTTGTTTATTTTGATTTGAGTTGATTAATTAATTATTTAATAAATAATTAATGAGTTAAGGAAATTCTGAGATAGTATTCTAATTTAATAATTAAGTTAGAAAGTTATAATATTATGAATTGTTATTAGAATTAATTAAATTAAGTATGAAAACTTAATTAATTAGAAGTGTGACAAATAACTTTATTATAAGTGGTTATTAAAATAAATTAAAGTAGTTTTAATTTATTTTGCCAAACAAGCCTTAAATATATATTAAGTCTTTAATTTTAAAGCGTTTTGCCAAACGGAGCCTTATGGATTTTGGATTTTTAAATTTGATTTATTAATAATATAAAGTAAATAAAGAAAATATAAATAATGTATAATAATTTGTGGTAACCGCTGTTTTAATAATGCCATTAGTGGCGTCAGTTTTAAAACTTTTGAAAAGATACGTTAGTTTATTTTAGTTACATCTAATCTATTTAGCTAAAGCCTAAGAGAGAAAAGGGAAGAAGAAAGAAAAATTTCATAAAGTTTGAGAGAAAGACAAGTCTGTGATTCCAAAGCCACCAAAACAAATTCTCAGTGTTTAACAAGGATTTCTTAAGCAACAAAAAGGTATGTTACATAACCTTAACATATATGTTTTACGTTATAATCTCTAAGTCTCTGTGTGTTTGAATTTGACGGTAACATAAAATTCTTTACAAACTTTCTGTAAAACCATGATTTTATAATTGGTTAGGAAATTATGTGTATTTATAATTTTAATGGTTATACTAGCATAAATGTATATATATGTTGTATGCTAAAATACGTTCAAAGAGAAAGAAGAAATTAGTTTTACAGTGGACATGAGGATGAACATGAACATGTTTTGGAGTATAACAAAATTAGTATTTTATCGTATGCTAATTGTGAAATTGAAGCTTATGTATGTTAATTGGGTATGAATTTCAGAGAATCGTACTTTAAAGTAATCAAGTTTGGGTTATTATTGATATTACAGTGTTAAACAACGTTAACAATGGAGTTTTTCTTAAAAACAGTGTTTTCAAATAATGAAGTTTTCTAAAGTAGTTGTTTAATTGTTGGTAATTGTTATATGGATGATTGTTAAACGTTTATGTGTAGTTTGCGATGACGTTATGGACGTTAATTAGTGTTAGAATTGAAGTAATAGACAAAAAAATTAAAACTACCAACTATAACGACCCCAAAATCTATACAATTTAAATCCCGACTTCAGTCGTTAACCATACATTCAACCTCTAAATAATACATCATTATTCGATGTTAAACTTAATAAAATTACAGAATATTTAAAACGTTTATACATTTCCTACTTTCTTGCCCTGAATCGCAACCTTTACATTACATCTCTTTGATTCAATCTTATATCATGAATCGTTACAACAAAATAACTATACAATGTCTTACATCATACCTAAATATCCATATACATTGGATAGCTCAACTTACAATTCAACATGTTACGTTCAAAATATGAAATACATTTCTCATAAAACATAAGTAATCTTCGTGAATATAGATCTCTATAACTCACTTAGCACATATCTTTACCTTAAAATTTGTACCTGCAAAAGTGGTTATTTGCAAGAGTGAGCTCGACAGCCCAGCAAAGTCTAACAGTTTTCATGCATCACATAACACATAATAACATGTTCGATATACATCTCATTAAAGTAATATGGCATACATGCTTTTAATTCACATAGCAAATATAAAGATTGAGTTCCTTACTCAATCATCATTACTTACCCAAAACAATGCAGTCATATATTGACTTTAACATATCATGATTCAACATGCATAACATATCATGCAATTTAAAATAGTTCATCAAGTCCACGTAGAAAATAGGAACCGAAAGACTTGCCTTGATCGTTGTTTACCAATAATAGTTTAACAGCTTACAGCTATCTGCACTTCACGTGCCCTACGCAATTATATAATCATACACATCAAATATTAGTCACATAACAACACATAGTAATTGTAATGTAAACTCTACTCTATGTCTCATAACCCTTCCTATCATAAATACACAATGTTCAACTTAATTGTGTTAACTTTCAACTTATATCTCCCTATATTTCATTTTCGCAGTTCATTCAAGTGCTTTAGTCTTTCTAGGACTGCTTATTGGTTTTATATTAAACCCATCTCATATCTTATAATATCCACTTCAATTGAATTGAAACACTTTTTAAGTTTATTAACACTTGGTACGGCGTTTCGACGTTCACTCGTCACACGCCAGATTTGCCTCTCTTGTGTATGCTTACTATGCTTCTATAACTCATCTAATACATCATATATTAATGTTAAACATCATTATATTTACTATTATTCATGTTTTGTAACTTAGGACAACATCTTTTATGGTCTGGAGCACGACACATGCATATGTGCATGTCCGACACCCTCCGATTGCCTTTGAAAACACAACAGTCCTAATGATAACCATTTTTACTCATTCTAATGACCTCAAATTGAAAAACTTAAAGAACGAAAGGTGTAGTTCTACTTGTCCTCGTTCCGGATCATCTTGAATAACCTCAATCGGAGTTCGTATGAGGAAGTTATGGCTATTTTACTACAGGAGGTCAAAACTGTCCAACCCAGACCACTTTTCCGGCGCCGAGGCGCGGAACAGTGGCGCTGGGGCGCGAGCTACAGCGCTGGGACGTGAGCTACTGGCCCGTTTTGGCGCTGGGGAGCAAACCTTGGCGCCAGGGCGCGAAATTTGGCGCTGGGGCGTGAATTTTGACGCTAGGGCGCCGAAACTCGCAGAACCCAACCACGAAGAACAGAACAACTAATTTTTTTGTCTATTACTTCATTTCTAACACTAATTAACATCCATAACTTCATCGCAAACTACACATAAAAGTTTAATAATCATCCATATAACAATTACCAACAATTAAACAACTACTTTAGAAAACTTCATTATTTGAAAACACTGTTTTTAAGAAAAACTCCATTGTTAACGTTGTTTAACACTGTAATATCAATAATAACCCAAACTTGATTACTTTAAAGTATGATTCTCTGAAATTCATACCCAATTAACATACATAAGCTTCAATTTCACAATTAGCATACGATAAAATACTAATTTTGTTATACTCCAAAACATGTTCATGTTCATCCTCATGTCCACTGTAAAACTAATTTCTTCTTTCTCTTTGAACGTATTTTAGCATACAACATATATATACATTTATGCTAGTATAACCATTAAAATTATAAATACACATAATTTCCTAACCAATTATAAAATCATGGTTTTATAGAAAGTTTGTAAAGAATTTTATGTTACCGTCAAATTCAAAAACACGGAGACTTAGAGATTATAACATAAAACATATATGTTAATGTTATGTAACATACCTTTTTGTTGCTTAAGAAATCCTTGTTAAACACTGAGAATTTGTTTTGGTGGCTTTGGAATCACAGACTTGTCTTTCTCTCAAACTCTCTCAAACTTTATGAAACTTTTCTTTCTTCTTCCCTTTTCTCTCTTAGGCTTTAGCCAAATAGATTAGATGTAACTAAAATAAACTAACGTATCTTTTCAAAAGTTTTAAAACTAACGCCACTAATGACATTATTAAAACAGCGGTTACCACAAATTATTATACATTATTTATATTTTCTTTATTTACTTTATATTATTAATAAATCAAATTTAAAAATCCAAAATCCATAAGGCTCCGTTTGGCAAAACGCTTTAAAATTAAAGACTTAATATATATTTAAGGCTTGTTTGGTAAAATAAATTAAAACTACTTTAATTTATTTTAATAACCACTTATAATAAAGTTATTTGTCACACTTCTAATTAATTAAGTTTTCATACTTAATTTAATTAATTCTAATAACAATTCATAATATTATAACTTTCTAACTTAATTATTAAATTAGAATACTATCTCAGAATTTCCTTAACTCATTAATTATTTATTAAATAATTAATTAATCAACTCAAATCAAAACAAACAAACATTTATGCACATGTTTTATAATCTTAACATATATGTGTTATACTATAATTCCTTAGTCTCGGTGTTCTTAAAATTCACTGCGTTGGTGGTATAATTTCAGCAATTGCTATTATACAATTCAATTGTAGTGATGGTATGTGGTTATAAGGATTATAACTAGTGTTAGATGAAGAATTGTATGTTAAATTACGTTTGCAAGAAGGAAATAGTTTTTACAGTGAATATATATGTATAAACGTATGTTTTGCATGATAACAAAAATTAGTAGGTGATTGTATGCTATTTATGAAATTGAACGTCATGTATATTAATTGGGCATGAATTTCAGAGAATCGCACTTTAAAGTAATCAAGTTTGGGTTATTATTGATATTACAGTGTTAAACAAATGTTAACAATGGAGTTTTCTTAAAACAGTGTTTTCAAAGAATTATGTTTTCTAAGGTAGTTGTTTAATTGTTGGTAATTGTTATATGGATGATTATTAACGTTTATATGTAGTTTACAATGAAGTTATGCATGTTAATTGGGGTTAATTGCTGTTAAAAATAAAGACAGTAGCTTCAATGTTCTTCGTGGTTGGGTTCTGCAAGTTTCGGCGCCCCATCGCCAAAATTTGAGCACCAGTGCTAAAAATCGCGCCCCGGAGCCAAAATTCGCACCCCAGCGCTGAAATTTGCACCCCAGTACCAATCTCGCGCCCTGGCGCCACTGTATAGCCTAGTCCTCGCGCCCCAGCGCCGGATTTGTAGTCTGAGTTGGACAATTTTGACCTCCTATAGTAAAATGGACAAAACTTCCTCATACGAACTCCGATTGAGGTGATTCAAGATGATCCGAAACGAGGACGAGCAGACCTACAACTTTTGTTCTTTATGTTTTCCAAGTTGAGGTTATTAGAATGGGTCAAAATGGTCATCTTTAGGACTGTTGTGTTTTCGGAGGCAATCAGAAGGCGTCGGACATGCACATATGCATGTGTAGTACTCTTGACCATAAATGATGATGTCCTAAGTTATAAAACATGAATATTAGTAATTATAATGATGTTTAACATTAATACATGATGTATTAGATGAGTTATAGAAGCATAGTAAGCATACACAAGAGAGGCAAATCGGGCGTGTGGCGAATGAATGTCGAAACGCAGTGCCAAGTGTTAATGAACTTAAAAAGTGTTTCAATTCAATTGAAATGGATATTATAAGATATATAATGATTTTAATATAAAACCAATAAGTAGTCCTAGCAAGACTTAAGCACTTGAATGAACTACGAATATGAAATACAGTGAGATATAAGTTGAAAGTTAACACAATTAAGTTGGACATTGTGTATTTATTAATAGGAAAGATTATGAGACATAGAGTAGAGTTTACATTACAATTACTATGTGTTGTTATGTGACTAATATTTGATGTGTATGATTATATAATTGCGTAGGGCACGTGAAGTGCAGATAGCTGTAAGCTGTTAAACTATTATTGGTAAACAACGATCAAGGCAAGTCTTTCGGTTCCTATTTTTTTTACGTGGACTTGATGAACTGTTTTAAATTGCATGATATGTTATACATGTTGAATCATGAAATGTTAAATTCAATATATGACTGCATTGTTTTGGCTAAGTAATGATGATTGAGTAAGGAACTCAATCTTTATATTTGCTATGTGAATTAAAAGCATGTATGCCATGTTACTTTAATGAGATGTATATCGAGCATGTTATTATGTGTTATGTGATGCATGAAAACTGTTAGACTTTGATGGGTTGTCGAGCTCACTCTTGCAAATAACCACTTTTACAGGTCAAGATTTTAAGGTAAAGATATGTACTAAGCGAGTTATAGAGATCTATATTCACGAAGATTACTTATGTTTTATGAGAAAAGTATTTCATATTTTGAACGTAACATGTTGTTGAAATGTAAGTTGAGCTATCCAATGTATATGGATATTTAGCTATGATGTAAGACTTTGTATAGTCATTTTGTTGTAACGATTCATGATATAAGATTGATTCAAAGAGATGTAATGTAATGGTTGCGATTCAGGGCAAGAAAGAAGGAAATGTATAAAAGTTTTTAAATATTCCGCAATTTTATTAAGTTTAACATCGAATAATGATGTATTATTTAGAGGTTGAATGTATGGTTAACGACCGAAGTCGGGATTCAAATTAAGTTTTTCCTAACTTAATTTGGGGTCGTTATGAATAGAGAGTTATGTCTAAGTGTGGTACAATTGTACTCTTTAATAGTTGATGTATGGTATCTGGGCTAAACGATTCTTTCATGGAGCGGAGGTATATATGAACTAGCAACTCGGAACCTAGTTTGTTGGTTGTTTGTGGGAAACCACTCAGCGTACCATATTGAAACTGTTAGAGACTCGATGTGTACCAAGTGCAGAAATGGGCACGTATGATGAGAGTTTAGAACTTGAATGAAATTTTGGACGAGGTAAATGAAGTTAGAAATTCTTAAAGGAAGAATTGTTTTATAAACAAGAAGATTCAAAGAAGAATCTAGAAGAGATATAAAGATAAGAAATGGGAGTTTCCTAACTCCAATAGCCAAGATAACGAATAATGTCGTAAATGATGAAAAATAGAAAGAATGAGGATCGTAAAACAAAACGATCACGAGTTAACAAAAGAATTTTAAGAGAGATGATTATGGAATAAGGTCACGACGTGATCTGTAATGTTTGAATGATTATAGCTTAATGCTATGAAGATGGTGTACTATAAAATAGTACTAGATAACTCATGAGGAGTTATAGATGATGTGATATGAGAAATTCGTATCGAGTAAAGAGCAAGTTAAAAGAAAGATAGAGTTAGGTGGGATTTCAATTGAGGACTCATGTAATGGCTGAGTTGTACAAACCTTTGTATGGGCGAGGGTTTTGTTCTTGCACTCAGTTTATCACATTGATAATCATTGGAATGTTTATGTCGCGCTATTTGCTATATGCCTGTTGAGAAGGTGATTCTTTTCTCATGTGTATAACAGATAGGTAGAGTATAGTTAGAGAATATTATAAGGTTAAGTGCGAGTTCTTAAAACTCATACGTATGGTAGGTTCCTGACTCATAATTATATGGTATGTTTTTGAACCCCTCAGCGAATGGACGCCTATGGTCTGACTAGGATAAGTTCTTAAACTCATATGATTGTGGCAAGTTGCTAAACTCATAACGTGTGGTAAGTTTGATGAACTAGGGTATAATTAAGTGTGAATGGAGTATTGAGGATGATAGGAATAGATAGACCTATTAAGTAATGGATCATTATAGAAAGTGGAGTTGATGGTGGAAGCATAGGTACTCTATTTCTACTAGCTATGCTAGACTTTCGAAATTTATTGACTTCGTGCTGATGTTTACACTTTTATTTTCTTGAAAAACATTGGATCAAATGATAGAACCAATGAGTTTTAACAACAATACTCTTATTCGTATGTCTATGCTAATTACTTCGGCTAGAAAAAAATGATTTGAAATATATCAAAATGTATTTTATATCATTAATGCATCATGTAACCTGGTGCAAAGATGATAAAAATGATGGAGTCATCAATGCAGTATTACCTAGTGTTGGATGTGATCTAAGGATCGTCAGCCCACTATGGTATGATGTAGTATGATAAAGTCACCAAATGACGGAATCCTCAACGGACTGTAAATACAGTGCGGTATAATGACGTCATATAAAGATTTTTGAGATTTCTTTAAGATATGAGAATACATATGTATGTATGTATGTATGTATATGTATATTTTAGTTAATGTCCGAGTTATTGTAGAGTTCTATGCTATTTGATTCAGCTAGACAAATATTAAAAGATGTTCATAAAATTCAAGAGTTTCTTGATAAGTTATGTCAAACCAAATTGTTTTGGTGCGGATTCAGATGTTGAAAAGCTGAGATGAACAACCCTATTATTAGGGGTTACGCTTAGTTTATACTTTGCACTGAAATGTTTGTGCACAATACATGTACGAAGGATTGATCCCAAGTACCTTGAAGTCATTATAGTCGTATGACTATAAAAGTTAAAGTTGAAAGATTACTTATAACTGTGGACAAGGTTCGTGGTCATTAGACCCTCAGTTGAATGCTTGCACTCTAAATTCTGAGATGAACAACTCTTTTATTAGAGGTTACGCTTAGTATACTTTGCGCTAAAATGTTTGTGCACAATACATGTACAATAGGTTAATCACCTAAAGTACTTGCGGAGGGTGTTTTCAGTCTTTGTGATTGATAAACATTCTGTCAAAGAGGGTTTAAAGTGTGAAGAACCAGGGGTAAAGCACTATTAACCCTAGAGAATAGAGTTCATGGTCTCATGACCCTCAGCATGATTTGGAATCTTTTATATTCCTGAGTTATTCATACTACTTCCCAATTATTGAACAATTGTGGAAGATTCTTGTTATTCTGCAAGATGGAAGTGAAAAAGGAAAATATTCCTTAGAAAGAAGTAAGTCGTATAATGCGACACTGAATGATGAGTATGTTGAATAAGTGAGAAAAGATATTTTGAAGTGAGAAGTAGATGAGTTATCAAAGAATAATGTGAAACTTTTAATAGAAAAGTTAATAATTGTAGAATGATCTTTGTGGAAAGAAAGTGGTTATAGAAACCATTGAATGAATGAAGTAGTGATGTAAAATCTACTTTGATAGAATGAATGAATAAAAATTAATAAATAAAATTTCGAGGACGAAATTCTTAGAAGAAAGGGTGAATGTAATATCCCGAGTGTTTATAATAGCGATCCTTAGAAAAGGAAATGAATGGGTTAAGAATATAATACTCAGAATATAATTGAGTTCAAGTGAAGGTTATGAAATAAAACCTAGAATTCGTTAAAGTAATGAATGTAGTATGAAATATAAAACCTATATTTAGATAAAATGATGAAAGATTACTCTGAGTTAATTGTTTAATTTGTGTCTTCGATTCTGGGGACAGAATCTTTGTAAGTAGGGAAGATTGTAACGAATGCGTGGTTTGAGTTGTGATTCTGAGGACAGAATCCTTGTAAGGAGGGAATGATGTAACAATCCAGATTTTTAATTATAATATTTAAATATTTATTAAATTATATAAATATTTAATGGGTGTGTTTATCGTTGAATAAGTATTTGTTTAATTGATTTGATGTGATTTGATTATGTATTTGTTTAATAAATAATTAATGAGTTAAGAAAAGTAATTATTTTGAAATAGTAATCTAATTTAATTTAATAATTAAGTTAGAGAGTTTATAATGATTAAATAAATTATTATATTATGCAATGAATTATTATTAGAATTAATTAAATTAAGTATGAAAGCTTAATTAATTAGAAGTGTGACAAATAACTATATTATAATTAGTTATTAAAATAAATTAAAGTAATTTTGATTTGGTTTTACCCAAACAATGCTTAAGGATATAAATTCCTTAATTTTAACTAGTTTGCCAAACAAAGCCCTATGGCTTTTGGATTTTTGAAATTTAAATTATTTACAAAATAAAATAAATAAATAAAATATATTTAATCTATACGTTATCTTCTGTAATTGATATAATAAGTAGGCTTATTATTGCCATATCAGTTTTTATTTTGGCGTATACTTTTGTCAGTTATTGGTTTACGCTAGCCTAGTCTAAGATTGAACCTAAGAAAGAAAAGAAATTTGAGAGAGAAAAGGCTGTGATTTTCAAAGCAAGTTCTGACTTCTTCTAGCTATTATCAGTGATTCACAAATAGTTTCAATGCAACAGAAGGTATGTTTTATAATCTTAACATATATGTGTTATACTATAATTCCTTAGTCTCGGTGTTCTTAAAATTCACTGCGTTGGTGGTATAATTTCAGTAATTGCTATTATACAATTGAATTATAGTGATGGTATGTGGTTATGAGGATTATAACTAGTGTTAGATGAAAATTGTATGATAAATTACGTTTGCAAGAAGGAAATAGTTTTTATAGTGAATATATATGTATAAACGTATGTTTTGCATGATAACAAAAATTAGTAGGTGATTGTATGCTATTTATGAAATTGAACGTCATGTATATTAATTGGGCATGAATTTCAGAGAATCGTACTTTAAAGTAATCAAGTTTGGGTTATTATTGATATTACAGTGTTAAACAAATGTTAACAATGGAGTTTTCTTAAAACAGTGTTTTCAAAGAATTATGTTTTCTAAGGTAGTTGTTTAATTGTTGATAATTGTTATATGGATGATTATTAACGTTTATATGTAGTTTACAATGAAGTTATGCATGTTAATTGGGGTTACTTGTTGTTAAAAATAAAGGCAGTAGCTTCAATGTTCTTCGTGATTGGGTTCTGCAAGTTTCGGCGCCCCAGCGCCACAATTTGAGCCCCAGTGCCAAAAATCGCGCCCTAGAGCCAAAATTTGCGCCCCAGCGCTGAAATTCGCGCCCCAGCACCAATCTCGCGCCCTGGCGCCACTGTATAGCCTAGTCCTCGCGCCCCAGCGCCGGATTTGTAGTCTGAGTTGGACAATTTTGACCTCCTATAGTAAAATGGCCATAACTTCCTCATACGAACTCCGATTGAGGTGATTCAAGATGATCCGGAATGAGGACGTGTAGACCTACAACTTTTTTTCTTTAAGTGTTTCAATTTGAGGTCATTAGAATGGGTCAAAATGGTCATCTTTAGGACTGTTGTGTTTTCGGAGGCAATCGGTGGGCGTCGGACATGCACATATGCATGTATAGTGCTCTTGACCATAAAAGATGATGTCCTAAGTTATAAAACATGAATATTAGTAATTATAATGATGTTTGACATTAATATATGATGTATTAGATGAGTTATAGAAGCATAGTAAGCATACACAAGAGAGGCAAATCGGGCGTGTGACGAATGAATGTCGAAACGCCGTGCCAAGTGTTAATAAACTTAAAAAGTGTTTCAATTCAATTGAAATGGACATTATAAGATATGGAATGAGTTTAATATAAAACCAATAAGTAGTCCTAGGAAGACTTAAGCACTTTAATGAACTGCGAATATGAAATACAGTGAGATATAAGTTGAAAGTTAACACAATTAAGTTGAACATTGTGTATTTATTAATAGGAAAGATTATGAGACATAGAGTAGAGTTTACATTACAATTACTATGTGTTGTTATGTGACTAATATTTGATGTGTATGATTATATAATTGCGTAGGGCACGTGAAGTGCAGATAGCTGTAAGCTGTTAAACTGTTATTGGTAAACAACGATCAAGACAAGTCTTTCGGTTCCTATTTTTTTTACGTGGACTTGATGACCTGTTTTAAATTGCATGATATGTTATACATGTTGAATCATGAAATGTTAAAGTCAATATATGACTGCATTGTTTTGGCTAAGTAATGATGATTGAGTAAGGAACTCAATCTTTATATTTGCTATGTGAATTAAAAGCATGTATGCCATGTTACTTTAATGAGATGTATATCGAGCATGTTATTATGTGTTATGTGATGCATGAAAACTGTTCGACTTTGCTGGGCTGTCGAGCTCACTCTTGCAAATAACCACTTTTACAGGTCAAGATTTTAAGGTAAAGATATGTACTAAGAGAGTTATAGAGATCTATATTCACGAAGATTACTTATGTTTTATGAGAAAAGTATTTAATATTTTGAACGTAACATGTTGTTGAAATGTAAGTTGAGCTATCCAATTATATGGATATTTAGCTATGATGTAAGACTTTGTATAGTCATTTTGTTGTAACGATTCATGATATAAGATTGAATCAAAGAGATGTAATGTAATGGTTGCGATTCAGGGCAAGAAAGAAGGAAATGTATAAAAGTTTTTAAATATTCCGCAATTTTATTAAGTTTAACATCGAATAATGATGTATTATTTAGAGGTTGAATGTATGGTTAACGACCGAAGTCGGGATTTAAATTGTATAGATTTTGGGGTCGTTATCGCTGAAATTCGTGCCCCTGCGCCAATCTCGCGCCACGGCGCCACTGTATAGCCTAGTCCTCGCGCCCCAGCGCCGGATTTATAGCCTGACTTGGACAGTTTTGACCTCCTGTAGTAAAATAGCCATAACTTCCTCATACAAACTCCGATTGAGCTGATTCAAGATGATCCGGAACGCGGAAGAGCAGACCAACAACTTTTATTCTTTAAGTGTTTCAATTTGAGGTCATTAGGATGGGTCAAAATGGTCATTTTTAGGACTATTGTGTTTTCAGAGGCAATCAGAGGGTGTCGGCCATGCACATATGCATGTGTAGTGCTCCAGACCATAAAAGATGATGTCCTAAGTTATAAAACATGAATGTTAGTAAATATAATGATGCTTAACATTAATATATGATGTATTAGATGAGTTATAGAAGCATAGTAAGCATACACAAGAGAGGCAAATCGGGCGTGTGACGAATGAACGTCGAAACGCCGTGCCAAGTGTTAATGAACTTAAAAAGTGTTTTAATTCAAATGAAATGAATATTATAAGATAATGAATGGATTTTATATAAAGCTAATAAGTAGTCCTAGCAAGACTTAAGCACTTGAATGAACTGTGAATATGAAATACAGTGAGATATAAGTTGAAAGTTAACACAATTAAGTTGAACATTGTGTATTTATTAATAGGAAAGATTATGAGACATAGAGTAGAGTTTACATTACAATTACTATGTGTTGTTATATGACTAATATTTGATGTGTATGATTATATAATTGTGTAGGGCACGTGAAGTGCAGATAACTGTAAGCTGTTAAACTGTTATTGGTAAACAATGATCAAGGCAAGTCTTTCGGTTCCTATTTTCTACGTGGACTTGATGAACTATTTTAAATTGCATGATATGTTATGCATGTTGAAATCATGAAATGTTAAAGTCAAAATATGGCTGCATTGTTTTGACTAAGTAATGATGATTGAGTAATGAACTCAATCGTTATATTTGTTATGTGAATTAAAAGCATGTATGCCATGTTACTTTAATGAGATGTATGTCGAGCATGTTATTATGTGCTATGTGATGCATGAAAACTGTTAGACTTTGCTGGGCTGTCGAGCTCACTCTTGCAAATAACCACTTTTGTAGGTCTAGATTTTAAGGTAAAGATACGTGCTATGTGAGTTATAGAGATCTATATTCACGAAGATTACTTATGTTTTATGAGAAAAGTATTTCATATTTTGAACGTAACATGTTGTTGAAATGTAAGTTGAGCTATCCAATGTATATGGATATGTAGTTATGATGTAAGGCTTTGTATAGTCATTTTGTTGTAACGTTCATGATATAAGATTGAAGCAAAGAGATGTAATGTAATGGTTGCAATTCAGGGCAAGAAAGAAGGAAATGTATAAAAGTTTTAAATATTCCGCAATTTTATTAAGTTTAACATCGAATAATGATGTATTATTTAGAGGTTGAATGTATGGTTAACGACCGAAGTCGGGATTTAAATTGTATAACGACCCCAAAATCTATACAATTTAAAACTTGCGTGAAAGGATTCAAAGAAGAATCTCGCAGAGTTATAAGGAATATAAATGTGGGGTTACCCAACTCCAATAATAAGAATGTAAGGTGATAATAAATAGACAGTGTCTATAAGAAGAGTGATAAATAAGTTAAGAAAAGAGAGTTATATCTAAGTATGGTGCAATTGTACTCTTTAGTAGTTGATGTATGGTATCTGGGCTAAACGATTCCTTTATAGAGCGGAGGTATATACGAACTAGCAACTCGGAACCTAGTTTGTTGGTTGTTTGTGGGAAACCACTCAGCGTACCATATTGAAACTGTTAGAGACTCGATGTGTACCAAGTGTAGAAATGGACACGTATGATGAAAGTGTAGAACTCGAATGAAATTTTGAGCGATGTAACTGAAGAAAGGAATTCTTAAAGTAAGAATTGTTATATTAACAAGAAGATTCAAAGAAGAATCTTGAAGAGATATAAAGGTAAGAAATGGGAGTTTCCTAACTCCAATAGCCAAGATAACGAATAATGTCGTAAATGATGAAAAAGAGAAAGAATGAGGATCGTAAAACAAAACGATCACGAGTTAACAAAAGAATTTTAAGAGAGATGATTACAGAATAAGGTCACGACGTGCTCTGTTTAAGTTATAAAAGAAAGATGGTCTGTAATGTTTGAATGATTATGGCTTAATGCTATGAAGATGGTGTACTATGAAATAGTACGAGATAACTCATGAGGAGTTATAGATGATGTGATATGAGAAATTCGTATCGAGCAAAGAGCATAACTTTATAAGTTATGCTAAATTAAACGAATTCCAAACATTCATACTCTACTTTTATGAATACAATTCATAAACTAAAATGGTGAAATACATACTATCTACCTATGATAAATAATTAATTACAAACTCCGAAAAATTAGTTCAAGGTAATTGCCAAGACACTGATTTTACCCCCAAAAACTGCAAAAGTTTAAATTCATATATGTGTTATTTTGAATTATTATAAAATTAGTTTACATTATGAATTAGTTTTACAGATAATTTTTGGTAAAAACCTTAACAGAGTGAATGACTTTCAAGAACACAGACTATCAAATTCACAGTAAGTATAAAGCGTGAAACATATATGATTACATACACATAATTTAAGGTTATAAGCACCTACCTTTTTGTTAATTTTAGAAAATCTTGTAAATCACTGAAGAAAATCTTGACAATCTCTGAGCTTTCCTCTCTCTGTCTCTCTCTCAACTATCTCAGACAAACTCCAAATTTTGATTAGGCTTAAACCAACATAGTATATACGTAATATTAACTAAAAACCAACGCTTACTTTTAAAACGTATAAAACTGACGCCACACTTATTACCCTAATAATATATATCAGTTACCATATATATATATATATATATATATATATATATATATATATATATATATATATATATATATATATTATTATTATTTACTTAATAAACTAAATTCAAAAGAAATCCAAAAGTCATAAGGCTTTGTTTGGCAAACCATTTAAAAATAAAGGGTTAATATACTTACACCTTGTTTGACAAAACTAAATTAAAATTACTTTAATTTATTTTAATAACTCTTTATAACATAATTATTTGTTACACTTTATTTAATAACAATTTATTAAATAAATTACTTAATCACATAATTCAATCCACATAACACATTAAATATTTAACAAATAAATAATTAACTAATCACATTAATTATTTAGCAAATAAATAATTAACTAAATAAACTCAATCAAATTGAACAATTACTTATTCAATAAATTAATTTTTTCACAGTGGAAGCATGTGAGTACGAACTTGAGTGTAGAATCTATCAAAGGTTATATATATATATATATATATATATATATATATATATATATATATATATATATATAACTGTATGCTAACTGAGAAATTGGACTATACATGTTAATTGGGATATATATTGGTATACTTGTATTTCAAATGAATCAAAATTGGTTAATAACAGTGTAAATTACATTCACTGCAAATTGATATTTCGTCAATGGAGTTTTTGTTTTAAAAAGAGTGTTTTCAAAGCATTAGTTATGATGGTGTTGATTAGTGGTTGATAATTAGTATATAGTTGATTGTTAACTTTTATGTGTAATTTTCATGAAGTTATATATGTTGTTGGATGCCATTGACCGTTAAAAATAAATTAGACAGTAGCTTAGCTCTGTCTTTCAGGATTGGTTCTGTGAGTTGCGGCACCCCAGCGTCAAAATTCACGCCCCAACATCAAATTTCGCGCCTTGGCGCCAAGGTTCGCGCCCCAGCGCCAAGGTTCGAGCCCCAGCGCCAAAAATGGGCCAGTAGCTCGTGCCCAGCGCTGTAGCTCGCGCCCCAGCACTGAAGCTCGTGCCCCAGCGCTGTAGCTCGCGCCCCAGCGCCACTGTTCCGCGCCCCGGCGCCGGAAAAGTGTCCTAGTTGGGCAGTTTTGACCTCCTGTAGTAAAATGGCCATAACTTTTTCATACGAACTCCGATTGAGGTAATTCAAGATGATTCGGAAAGAGAACGAGTAGACCTACAACTTTTATTCTTTAAGTTTTTTTAATTTGAGGTCTGTAACAGTAGTCAAAATGGCCATCTTTAGGACTGTTGTGTATTTGGAGCCAATCGGAGGGCGTCGGGATGCACGAATGCAAGTGAAACCCTTTGGGTATTAGTATAACTTAATGATAACATGTTGGACATGTATTAGGATGTTGTATCAAGTTGTTAATGTACACGTGGTGCAATGGCATGATCATTTAAGTAGTTATAATAAAGCTAAAAAGTAATATTCATGAAAGATGTGATGTTGTTTAAACTTAAACTTAGTTAGTAGCTATACTAAGAGTAATAAAGGAACTCATAAAGGTAGTGTTAGTGTAACTAATGTGTATTGTCAATGCATATGGTATGTGTAGGACTTGGGGTGAACGTGAATAGTAATTGTTTAACCTACACACGAGGCAAGTTCCCTAACCTTTGCTACTTTATTATTCAGCAAGGTTACTTTTCACTGTTATGTTACACTTATGCAAGTTCTCTAACTCTACTTTTATAATTGTGCAAGTTTTCTTAACTCTAAACTTGTTATATTAGCATGCAAGTACCTTTAGTTTATCGTTCAAGTTATTATTTGTTGTGCATGCTTGATATTAAATTCTAAGATGTAACCTTAGCTTAACGTTGTTCAAAGCAAGGTATGATAAGTTATTCAATTGTTATGCTATTAGATTATTCCTAAAGCATGAACTTAGAACGAAATGTTTATTCAGTATGATCATTCAATAACATAGTGTTATTATCTTGTATTCAACTAATCCTTAGTTGATGTCCGTTGAACTCCAAATTACCTTGAAAACTTATCCAAACCAAACTTACTTTGGTGCGGACTTGTATTCTAAATACTGAGATGAACAACTCTTTTAATAGAGGTTTACGCTTAGCGTTAAAATGGTTGTGCACAATACATTGTACGAAGGGTTGATCCCCCTAAGTACGTGGAGTCCTTATAGTCCTATGACTGTTAAAGTTAAAGTTGAAAGATTACTTATAACTGTGGACATGATTCGTGGTCATTAGACCCTCAGTGAATGTTATAATTTTCAGAAAGTTAATAGAATATATTGTTCAGTTCTATTGAGCCTAATATTGGCAATTGATGTGAAAGTTTAAAGATTTGCTTATTTTTATTTCAAGTGGGCCTTGTTTGCTCACTCTTGCCTGTAAAATTTCTTACAGCTAAAGTTGAAACGGGTGACGTACCTAGCACCGGTAAGGGAAAAGGAAAGATGAATAATTACTGAAGACTTGCAATAGCTTTGATAGTTTACTTTCAGAATTTGATTTAAAGATTGTAATGAAGTTATTTAATTTTTTGCATTTGAATGATTGTTGTTAAAGGTTGGATAACCTGGGAGATTTCTTTTATTTAAGTTTAATCCTGTATGGGCAGTTTTTTTTTTATTATTCAATTCTATTATGATTGGGTAGTTAGAAATAAATGTTTTGATTACGTGAACACCAAATCTTGAGGTAATGAAGTACCGGGATTTGGGGGTGTCATAGGTAGAGTATGAAGGTACCCAGTGGACATACAAATATCATTTGCAAAACAAACAATTACAATCTTTAAATGATTAGCATACAAATTCTTTACAAACTTTCTATAAAACCATGATTTTATAATTGGTTAGGAAATTATGTGTATTTATAATTTTAATGGTTATACTAGCATAAATGTATATATATGTTGTATGCTAAAATACGTTCAAAGAGAAAGAAGAAATTAGTTTTACAGTGGACATGAGGATGAACATGAACATGTTTTGGAGTATAACAAAATTAGTATTTTATCGTACGCTAATTTTTAATTGAGTAAGATATAAAGCAGAACATGGTTCAAAGGAATCAAATTGGTAGGGTGGCAGTGTTCACTGTGTAAACAAACGTCGGTTATGGAGTATTTTTGGTTTAAAATAGTGCTTTCAAGGATTTAAGTTTTCTAAAATTGTTGTTAAGTGGTGCTAAATTGGTATATGTATGATAATTAATTGTTTATGAGTAATCTTTATAAGTTTTACGTCCTAATTTAGATGTTAGTAGTAGTAATTAATCCAGAGTCTAGTTATTCTGTTCTTCGTGGTTGGGTTCTACAAGTTTCGGCGCCCCAGCGCCAAAATTTGAGCCCCAGCGCCAAAAATCGCGCCCCGGCGCCAAAATTCGCGCCCCAGCGCCAGAAGTTCACTCCCCAGCGCTAAATTCCGTGCCCCAACGCCAATCTCACGCCCCGGCGCCACTGTATAGCCTAGTCCTCGCGCCCCAGCGCCGGATTTATAGCCTGACTTGGACAGTTTTGACCTCTTGTAGTAAAATAGCCATAACTTCCTCATATGAACTCCGATTGAGGTGATTCAAGATGATCCAGAACGACGAAGAGTAGACCTACAACTTTTATTCTTTAAGTGTTTCAATTTGAGGTCATTAGGATGGGTCAAAATGGTCATTTGTAGGACTATTGTGTTTTCGGAGGCAATCAGAGGGTGTCGGGCATGCACATATGCATGTGTAGTGCTCCATACCATAAAAGATGATGTCCTAAGTTATAAAACATGAATGTTAGTAAATATAATGATGCTTAACATTAATATATGATGTATTAGATGAGTTATAGAAGCATAGTAAGCATACACAAGAGAGGCAAATCTGGCGTGTGACGAATGAACGTCGAAAAGCCGTGCCAATTGTTAATGAACTTAAAAAGTGTTTCAATTCCATTGAAATGGATATTATAAGATATGGAATGTGTTTAATATAAAACTAATAAGTAGTCCTAGCAACACTTAAGCACTTGAATGAACTACGAAAATGAAATATAGGGAGATATAAGTTGAAAGTTAACACAATTAAGTTGAACATTGTGTATTTATGATAGGAAGGGTTATGAGACGTAGAGTAGAGTTTACATTACAATTACTATGTGTTGTTATGTGACTAATATTTGATGTGTATGATTATATAATTGTGTAGGGCACGTGAAGTGCAGATAGCTGTAAGCTGTTAAACTATTATTGGTAAATAACGATCAAGGCAAGTCTTTTGGTTCCTATTTTCTACGTGGACTTGATGAACTGTTTTAAATTGCATGATATGTTATGCATGTTGAATCATGAAATGTTAAAGTCAATATATGACTTGAAGTGCATGTTGTGTAATATATGACTGTGTTTAACAAATGTCAAACATGGAGTTTTGTTTTAAAATAAGGTTTTCAAGGAATTTAGTTTTCTGTGATTATTGTTTAGTAATTTCAACAAGTATATGCATGTTGGGTAGTGTATATATGTGTAATTTATGTGTATATATGCATGTAGTGTATATAAATGTGTTTAAGAAATGTTTGTGCACAATACATGTACGAAGGATTGATCCCCTAAGTACCTTGAAGTCATTATAGTCGTATGACTATAAAAGTTAAAGTTGAAAGATTACTTATAACTGTGGACAAGGTTCGTGGTCATTAGACCCTCAGTTGAATGCTTGCACTCTAAATTCTGAGATGAACAACTCTTTTATTAGAGGTTACGCTTAGTTTATACTTTGCGCTGAAATGTTTGTGCACAATACATGTACAATAGGTTAATCACCTAGAGTACTTGCGGAGGGTGTTTTCAGTCTTTGTGATTGATAAAAATTCTGCCAAAGAGGGTTTAAAGTGTGAAGAACCGGGGGTGAAGCACTATTAAACCTAGAGAATAGAGTTCATGCTCTTGTGACCCTCAGCATGATTTGGAATCTTTTATATTCCTGAGTTATTCATACTACTTCCCAATTATTGAACAATTGTGGAAGATTCTTGTTATTCTGCAAGATGGAAGTGAGAAAGGAAAATATTCCTTAGAAAGAAGTAAGTCGTATAATGCGACACTGAATGATGAGTATGTTGAATAAGTGAGAAAAGAGATTTTAAAGTGAGAAGTAGATGAGTTATCAAAGAATAATGTGAAATTTTTAATAGAAAAGTTAATAATTGTAGAATGATCTTTGTGAAAAGAAAGTGGTTATAGAAACCAATGAATGAATGAAGTAGTGATGTAAAATCTACTTTGATAGAATGAATGAATAAAAAGTAATAAATAAAATTTCGAGGAAGAAATTCTTAGAAGAAAGGGTGAATGTAATATTCCGAGTGTTTATGATAGCGATTCCCGAGTATTTATGATAACGATCCTTAGAAAAGGAAATGAATGGGTTAAAAGATATATAATACTCAAAATATAATTGAGTTCAAATGAAAGTTATGAAATGAAACCTAGAATTTGTTAGGTAATGAATGTAGTAGGAAATATAAAATCTATATTTAGATAAAATGATGAAAGATTTCTCTGAGTTATTTGTGTAATTTGTGTCTTCGATTCTGGGGACAAAATCTTTGTAAGTAGGGAAGATTATAACGAATGAGTGGCTTGAGTTGTGATTCTGAGGACAAAATCCTTATAAGGAGGGAATGATGTAACAATCTAGATTTTTATTATAATATTTAAATATTTATTGAATTATATAAATATTTAATGGATGTGTTTATTGTTGAATAAGTATTTGTTTAATTGATTTGATGTGATTTGATTATTTATTTGTTTGATAAATAATTAATGAGTTAAGGAAAGTAATTATTTTGAAATAGTAATCTAATTTAATTTAATAACTAAGTTATAGAATTTATAATGATTAAAAAAATTATTAAATTATGTAATGAATTGTTATTATAATTAATTAAATTAAGTATAAAAACTTAATTAATTAGAAGTGTGACAAATAACTATATTATAAGTGGTTATTAAAATAAATTAAAGTAGTTGTAATTTATTTTGCCGAACAAGGCTTAAATATATTAAGTCTTTAAATTTATATAATTTTGCCAAACAAAGCCCTATGGCTTTTTGATTTTTAAATTTGATTTATTAGTAATATATATTAAATTAAACAAAATATAAATATAATATATATATATATTATTTTGGTAACTGATAATTTATTAGTATATTAAGTATAGCGTCGGTTTAGACGTTTTAAAAATCGTACGTTGTTTGTGTTTTTATTTTACGTATATTCTATTTGGCTAAAGCCTAAGTAAGAAAAGAGAAGAAGTTTTGTCAGAGAAAGGAAATTTTTAGAAAGGTTTGAGAGAGTCTGAGAAAGAGAAGCAACAAGAGCTGAGTTCTTCAAGTTATTAATAGAGTTTAACACGAATTTCTTAACAACAAAAGGTATGTATTATAATCTTAACATATATCTTTTATAGTATAATTCCTTAGTCTCTGTGTTTTTAAAATTCTCTATGTTTTATAATATAAAGTTCGGATGTAACAATCCAGATTTTTATTATAATATTTAAATATTTATTAAATTATATAAATATTTAATGGATGTGTTTATTGTTGAATAAATATTTGTTTAATTGATTTGATGTGATTTGATTATTTATTTGTTTAATAAATAATTAATGAGTTAAGGAAAGTAATTATTTTGAAATAGTAATCTAATTTAATTTAGTAATTAAGTTAGAGAATTTATAATGATTAAATAAATTATTATATTATGCAATGAATTGTTATTAGAATTAATTAAATTAAGTATGAAAACTTAATTAATTAGAAGTGTGACAAATAACTATATTATAAGTGGTTATTAAAATAAATTAAAGTAGTTTTAATTTATTTTGCCAAATAAGGCTTAAATATATTAAGTCTTTAAATTTAAATAATTTTGTCAAACAAAGCCCTATGGCTTTTGGATTTTTAAATTTGATTTATTAGTAATATAAATTAAATTAAACAAAATATAAATATAATATATATATTATTTTGGTAACTGATAATTTATTAGTATATTAAGTATAGCGTCGGTTTAGACGTTTTAAAAATCGTACGTTGTTTGTGTTTTTATTTTACGTATATTCTATTTGGCTAAAGCCTAAGTAAGAAAAGAGAAGAAGTTTTGTCAGAGAAAGGAAATGTTCAGAAAGGTTTGAGAGAGTCTGAGAAAGAGAAGCAACAAGAGCTGAGTTCTTCAAGTTATTATTATAGTTTAACATGAATTTCTTAACAACAAAATGTATGTATTATAATCTTAACATATATCTTTAACAGTATAATTCCTTAGTCTCAGTGTTTTTGAAATTCACTGTGTTTTATAGTATAAAGTTCGGTAATTCATATATTATAGTTGAGTATGAAATTATGAAGTTGTAATAGTGTAAATATCCTATATATACATATAGGTGATTGTATGAAGAGGATATACATGTACGTGATTATGTGAATTACGATCAAAAAAAGAAAGAAATGAGTTTTTACAGTAAAAACATATGAGTATGAATATGTTTTGTAGGATAACAAAATTAGTAATTGATTGTATTCTAATTGTAGAATTGAAACTCGGGTATGTTAATTGGATATGAACTACAGAGAATTGTAGTTTAAAAGTAATCAAATTGGTGGTTATTAGAGATTACAGTGTTCACTGTGTTTAACAAATGTCAAACATGGAGTTTTGTTTTAAAATAAGGTTTTCAAGGAATTTAGTTTTCTATGATTATTGTTTAGTAATTTCAACTAGTATATGCATGTTGGGTAGTGTATATATGTGTAATTTATATAAGTTATACATGTTAATTGGGATTAATTGCTATTAAAAATAAAGACAGTAGCTTTGTTATGTTCTTCGCGGTTGGGTTCTTCAAGTTTCGGCGCCCCAGCGCCGAAATTTGAGCCTCAGCGCCAAAATTCGCGCCCTGACGCCAAAATTCGTGCCCCAGCGCCAAAAGTTTGCGCCCCAGCGCAGAAATTCGCGCCCTAGCGCCAATCTTGCTCCCCAGCGCCACTAGTTGGCTTAGTCCTCGCGCCCCAGCGCCGGATTTGTAGTCTGACTTGGACAGTTTTGACCTCCTGTAGTAAAATAGCCATAACTTCCTCATACGAACTCCGATTGAGGTGATTCAAGATGATCCAGAACGAGGACGAGTAGACTTACAACTTTTGTTCCTTAAGCTTTTCAATTAGATGTCATTAGGATGGGTCAGAATGGTTATCTTTAAGACTATTGTGTTTTCGAAGGCAATCGGAGGGCGTCGGGCATGCACATATGCATGTGTAGTGCTCCTGACCATAAAAGATGTTGTCCTAAGTTATAAAACATAAATAATAGTAAATATAATAATGCTTAACATTAATAAATAATGTATTAGATGAGTTATAGAAGCATAGTAAGCATGCACAAGAGAGACAAATCGGGCGTGTGACGAATGAACATCGAAACATCGTGCCAAGTGTTAATGAACTTAAAAAGTGTTTCAATTCAATTGAAATGAATATTATAAGATATGGAGCGGATTTAATATAAAACCAATAAGTAGTCCTAGCAAGACTTAAGCACTTGAATGAACTGCGAATATGAAATACAGTGAGATATAAGTTGAAAGTTAACACAATTTAGTTGAACATTGTGTATTTATTAATATAAAAGATTATGAGACATAGAGTATAGTTTACATTACAATTACTATGTGTTGTTATGTGACTAATATTTGATGTGTATGATTATATAATTGCGTAGGGCACGTGAAGTGCAGATAGCTGTAAGCTGTTAAACTGTTATTGGTAAACAACGATCAAGGCAAGTCTTTCGGTTCCTATTTTTTACGTGGATTTGATGAACTATTTTAAATTGCATGATATGTTATGCATGTTGAATCATGAAATGTTAAAGTCAATATATGACTGCATTATTTTGGCTAAGTAATGATGATTGAGTAAGGGACTCAATCTTTATATTTGCTATATGAATTAAAAGCATGTATGCCATGTTACTTTAATGAGATGTATATCGAGCATGTTATTATGTGTTATGTGATGCATGAAAACTATTAGACTTTGTTGGGCTATCGAGCTCACTCTTGCAAATAACCACTTTTGCAGGTCAAGATTTTAAGGTAAAGATATGTGCTAAGTGAGTTATAGAGATCTATATTCACGAAGATTACTTATGTTTTATGAGAAATGTATTTCATATTTTGAACGTAATATGTTGTTAAATTGTAAGTTGAGCTATCCAATGTATATGAATATTTAGTTATGATGTAAGACTTTGTATAGTCATTTTGTTGTAACAATTCATGATATAAGATTGAATCAAAGAGATGTAGTGTAAAGGTTGCGATTCAGGGCAAGAAAGAAGAATATGTATAAACGTTTTAAATATTCCGCTATTTTAGTATTTTTAATATGGAATAATGATGTAAAATTAGAGATTTAATGTATGGTTAACGACCGAAGTTGAGATTTTAAATTGTATAGATTTTGGGGTCGTTACAGTACTGTAACGACCCCAAAATCTATACAATTTAAATTCCGATTTCGGTCGTTAAGCATACATTCAACCTCTAAATAATACATCATTATTCGATGTTAAACTTAATAAAATTATGGAAAATTTAAAAACTTTTATACATTTCCTTCTTTCTTGCCCTGAATCGCAACCATTACATTACATCTCTTTGATTCAATCTTATATCATGAATCGTTACAACAAAATGACTATACAAAGTATTACATCATAACTAAATATTCATATACATTGGATAGCTCAACTTACATTTCAACAAGATGTTACGTTCAAAATATGAAATACTTTTCTCATAAAACATAAGTAATCTTTGTGAATATAGATCTCTATAACACACTTAGCACATATCTTTACCTTAAAATCTTGACCTGTAAAAGTGGTCATTTGCAAGAGTGGGCTCGACAGCCCAACAAAGTCTAACAGTTTTCATGCATCACATAACACATAACAACATGCTCGATATACATCTCATTAAAGTAACATGGCATACATGCTTTTAATTCACATAGCAAATATAAAGATTGAGTTCCTTACTCAATCATCATTACTTAGCCAAAACAATGCAGTCATATATTGACTTTAACATTTCATGATTCAACATGTATAACATATCATGCAATTTAAAACAGTTCATCAAGTCCATGTAAAAAAAATAGGAACCGAAAGACTTGCCTTGATCGTTGTTTACCAATAACAGTTTAACAGCTTACAGCTATCTGCACTTCACGTGCCCTATGCAATTATATAATCATACACATCAAATATTAGTCACATAACAACACATAGTAATTGTAATGTAAACTCTACTCTATGTCTCATAATCTTTCCTATTAATAAATACACAATGTTCAACTTAATTGTGTTAACTTTCAACTTATATCTCACTGTATTTCATATTCGCAGTTCATTCAAGTGCTTAAGTCTTGCTAGGACTACTTATTGGTTTAATATTAAACTCATTCATATCTTATAATAACTATTTCAATTGAATTGAAACACTTTTTAAGTTCATTAACACTTGGCACGGCGTTTCGACATTCATTCGTCACACGCCCGATTTGCCTCTCTTGTGTATGCTTACTATGCTTCTATAACTCATCTAATACATCATGTATTAATGTTAAACATCATTATAATTACTAATATTCATGTTTTATAACTTAGGACATCATCTTTATGGTCAAGAGCACTACACATGCATATGTGCATGTTCGACGCCCTCCGATTGCCTCCGAAAACACAATAGTCCTAAAGATGACCATTTTGACCCATTCTAGTGACCTCAAATTGAAACACTTAAAGAACGAAAGTTGTAGGTCTACTCGTCCTCGTTCTGGATCATCTTGAATCACCTCAATCGAAGTTCGTATGAGGAAGTTATGACCATTTTACTATAGGAGATCAAAACTGTCCAACTCAGACTACAAATCCGGCGCTGGGGCGCGAGGACTAGGCTATACAGTGGCGCCAGGGCGCGAGATTGGTGCTGGGGCACGAATTTCAGAGCTGAGGTGCGAATTTTGGCTCCGGGGCGCGATTTTGGCACTTGGGCTCAAATTTTGGCGCTGGGGCGCCGAAACTTGCAGAACCCAACCACGAAGAATATTGAAGCTACTGTCTTTATTTTTAACAGTAATTAACCCCAATTAACATGCATAACTTCGTTGTAAAGTACATATAAACGTTAATAATCATCCATATAATAATTACCAACAATTAAACAACTACCTTAGAAAACATAATTCTTTGAAAATACTGTTTTAAGAAAACTCCATTGTTAACATTTGTTTAACACTGTAATATCAATAATAACCCAAACTTGATTACTTTAAAGTACGATTCTCTGAAATTCATACCCAATTAATATACATGACGTTCAATTTCATAAATAGCATACAACCACCTACTAATTTTTGTTATCATGCAAAACATACGTTTATACATATATATTCACCGTAAAAACTTTTTCCTTCTTGCAAACGTAATTTATCATACAATTCTTCATCTAACACTAGTTTTAATCCTCATAACCACATACCATCACTATAATTCAATTGTATAATAGCAATTACTGAAATTATACCACCAACGCAGTGAATTTTAAGAACACCGAGACTAAGGAATTATAGTATAACACATATATGTTAAGATTATAAAACATACCTTCTGTTGCTTTGAAACTATTTGTTAATCACTAATAATAGCTAGAAGTAGTCAGAACTTGCTTTAAAAATCACAGCCTTTTCTCTCTCAAATTTCTTTTCTTTCTTAGGTTCAGTTTTAGACTAGGCTAGCGTAAACCAATAACTGACAAAAGTATACGCCAAAATAAAAACTGATATGACAAAAATAAGCCTACTTATTATATCAGTTACAGAAGATAACGTATAGATTAAATATATTTTATTTATTTATTTTATTTTGTAAATAATTTAAATTTCAAAAATCCAAAAGCCATAGGGCTTTGTTTGGCAAACTAGTTAAAATTAAGGAATTTATATCCTTAAGCATTGTTTGGGTAAAACCAAATCAAAATTACTTTAATTTATTTTAATAACTAATTATAATATAGTTATTTGTCACACTTCTAATTAATTAAGCTTTCATACTTAATTTAATTAATTCTAATAATAATTCATTGCGTAATATAATAATTTATTTAATCATTATAAACTCTATAACTTAATTATTAAATTAAATTAGATTACTATTTCAAAATAATTACTTTCCTTAACTCATTAATTATTTATTAAACAAATACATAATCAAATCACATCAAATCAATTAAACAAAAACTTATTCAACGATAAACACAACCATTAAATATTTATATAATTTAATAAATATTTAAATATTATAATTAAAAATCTGGATTGTTACATCGACAGCTCTTGATGGGAGAGACGTAGCCTTGTTAGAGAAGGACAAGGCATTAGCTCGTAGAGATGCCGCTGTTGTTGAGCGGGATGAGGCCAGATCAGCCAAACATGCAGTGATAGTTGAGCAGGATAGTGTCATATCTGTCTGGGATGTAGCCGTCACAGATAGTACTGCAGTGAGGTCCCTTACCACTAGCATGCTTGTAGAGATGAGCACTTACATCGTTGAGCATACGGTCACCATGCAGATCGCTACAGATCTATTGGGTCGTGTGGATATCCTCGTCCAAAAGGCCACAGCTTTGCCTCCTTCTTCAGATAGGGATGCCATGTTGGGCTTGTTAGCTCGCATATACACAGATTTGTAGATGAACTTGTACTTTCCTGCACCGACTAGCTTAGCCATTTTGTCATGCACAGTTTACATTGTGTATATCAAACAACATTATATATAGTAGGGAAATATTATTTTGATCACTTCCCTTTTAGATATGGTCTGATACTTGCTTGATATTTGCCTGCTTCTTCAGGGCTTGTGCTCTTGATGTATTTTAAATTCCTCCTTACTGGATGGACATTGAGTTGTCTCTGGATAGTTCAGAATAGATCATAGATTTGTGTGTATCCCTACCATCTTTGGTGTCTTGGGACTGGTTTCTGTATGGACATGTGGAGAGGAGTGTGGCTTTCCTCTCTGAGATTGACAGCACCACAGATGGTCGCTAGTGCTCCTATTTAGGAGGAGCCTAGTTAATTCCGTCTCTTATGGATTGGTGTTGCTCTTCAAGGAACAACCGCAACTTAGATGGTCACCGAATCTCCTATTTGAGATGAGTTCAGGTAATTCCATCCCTTTGGTTTGAAGCCAATGAAATGTAGTGGATTGAAGGATGATCCCAATACCATTAATAGATATTTGTGTTTTGGTAGGGGGTTAGACCGAACCATGAATGGCTGCCTACGTGCTCCTATTGAAGAGGAGATCAGCTCTGCGTAGTTCGAACCTGGTGTAAGAGGTTCAACGTTGTTTATGAAAGGAAAATGGGTGTAGAAGCTTTATTGATGAAGAAGGTTATAGAAGTGTTTTTGTGATTTTTATTTTTATAGAAATGGGTAGAAGTGTTTTTGTTGTTTTTTGTTTATTGCGATCGGGTCATATAGAATATGGTTGCCTACGTACTCCCGTGTATCAAAGAGATCAGGTCAACATAGTTCGCCCCTCAGGGCGAGTTAAAAAGCGTGATCCCATGGGCAGGGTAAACTGCGGGGAAGAAAGATTAATCATATGTACATGTCAGACTGTGGGGAAGAAAGATTAATCCCAGGTTAAGGATAAACTACAGGTGTGAAAAGTTTGATCCCATATTTGAGGGGACAAACTATAAACGCGAGAGGATCAATCCCTAATGGGATGACCAAAGTTGTAAGAGCGCAGTGAAGCCAGGCTTCTGGCTTAAAGAGTATGTTTCCCTGAAGGGCAAAGTGTTGAAAAGAGTTGTATGTAATGATGGGTTGAAGAACCGGAATGACTGGTGATCTGATGATCCAATACCAAGATGTTTGCTTGATAGCAACTTCAGACATAGTACCGTTTCACGGTGTTCGAGTTGATAAGCTGTGGAAATTCATCGTCATCCATTTCTTGCATTCTGAGGGCACCTCTTGTCAATGCCTCCTTGACAATAAATGGGCCTTCCCAGTTAGGAGCGAATTTTCCCTTCGCGGGTCCCGCTGTCTCTAAGTACGTGCATGTGTGCAATGTGATATCCGCTCGAACTTTTAAAATTTCAATCTGGTCGTCCGACTGAGGTATATAAGACCTATTTCGGACCGCCGTTGTCGAGAGTTACGCAATGACATGGGATTAGAGGTTGTACCAAGTGAGGAAGATAGGACGATGCCCTCCGGTCTTCAAGCTTCAAATTTTATCTGTTGCCCTGCGTAATAGTCACTCGGGATTAAACTTCCTTGGTTCTTGTGGGACATTGCTGTGTAGAAATGTATGTATGAAATGTTAAGACGGCGTGATGCGGCGTCAAGGTGGTAAGATGACGACTTTACCCCTCACTGGGGTTATCTCCAGTTTGGACTGATAAGCAGACGTTGCTCAAGGTTATCTCTGAGATTGGACTGCTATAAGTGTTGAAGGTCCTCAGTGTCATCTCTGAGGTGTGCATGTCCTCCTGGTGTTATTACCAGACCTTGTACAGAGTGCCTCGGTGTAAGCGCCGAGGTTAAAGCTGATTGCATGCATTTGAAACAAGCATTTCCAGGGTTATCTCCGGAACTGTAACTGCCTTCCTTGGGGTTATCTCCAAGGTTGGAATCTTCTATTCCCAGTGTTGGGACTGAGACTGAATATCTCAGCATTATCACCGGGATGAATCGGTCTTCTCCGGTGGAATTTCCGGTATTGGAACTGCAGGCCTCTGGGTTATCACCGAGGTTGGAACTGTTATTCGCGGTGTGTGTTCCAGGGTTAAAACTGAGCTTCCGATAGTATCCGAACTGGATGTGAGGTATCTCCCAAGGTTATTTCTGAACGAATCTACCCTCTTGCAATGTCAGTAACAGGTGTGCAGAAAAATTCGAGTGTCTACAGTGTCGTTCACTTTGATCAGCACCACGCGACATGTGGACGGTATTGGAGAGTATGAATGGGGTTCCTAAACATTTACCTATTTCCTCAGGGGTATGCGTATGCGCTCGTAGGGCTTGACCGAGGCTTGGTTAGGATTCTACCCATTTCTGCTGGTAAGTATTTCTCTTATCATTTATAATGTACAGGTTAAGAGTGTTAACTGACAGCAGATGTTTGCCTTTGTGTTGGCAGTTTTGGGCCTATGAGAGGCTCCCATGTTTACGCCCGGTGAGTGTATTAGGGTTGGATACTTACCCATGAGGATGGTGATGGCATTATTCCATACTGGCAGAGGTCCCCTTAGCTAAGGGTTTCACTCATTGTCGCCTACAGTTGGAGTTGTTGACAGCGGATGTCATCACATGGATTCCATATTCTAGGGAGCACTTGGCCACTAGATTTGAGGGTGGGTACCCAACTGGTGTCGAGTACGTGATTTCCACCCGTAGGGTTCCTCTCTTCATAGATGGAGGATGGGAGCTCTATTTAGGAGAGCGTGCTATTAGGAGCACCATAGGAGAGATCCGTATACCGATCTTGCCTCCCGCCAGGCGTTATTATCATGTGTCGCAGTCACCCATCATTGATATCCCATTGTTGGATTTTGACGGTTTTGCATTGTTAGTGGGTCCCTGCACTCAGGATGTATTCCAGCATTGGTGGATCCCTTGTACCTTTGGAACCCAGACCCGCGCCACTTAGTTCATGGGAGATATGGTTCCAGGATCCGTGATGATGATGGATTGGCTAGCCTGTGCCCGAGATTCGACTCATGTGACACAAATTGATAGCCTGACCCATCGACCGGACCGGACACATTTCTTTATCCGGCATTTGGGTAGAGATCCGACAAAGGCAGATTCATTTGATCCTTCTAGCGCAGTAGCTGGCCCCTTAGATGACCCATTTGGATTTGCCGGCGCAGATCCTCCTTTGTATAGGCCTGACATCTCTGTTGATAGAGATCCAGTGACTCAGGAGGAGTTACATCAGGTGGACAAGATTGATGATGTAGATATTGACACCATTATCTTCTTCTGATGTGTATTCTCGTTATCTCTTTTGATAGACCTCTTGTTAGATATTGGTTGGTTGTGCCCCATTCTTGTTATATCTTTTGATAGGCCTCTGTTAGTAGTAGGGCGTCTGTTGCCCCATTTCCCTGTATTTTTAGCTGTACAGAAATGATGTATATAGATGATGATGTATTTAGGAATGTATGTACTAGCTTCTATTCCCTGCATCATATTGTCATCTATTATCTGTTATGCATGTATCATGTTATGCATATGTATATATGTTCATAGATATTCAGCATTGACCCCTGGATGGTATTATGATACGGCCCACACAGACGTCTTCTTCGACAGTCAGCCACATAGATCACACCCCACCATTATTGGTAGCATCCCGTCTGAGATATTGGTATGATAGTGTGTTACCCCCATATAAGGTGATCGTAGATCAGCTGTTGCAGCATACTATGACCCTTTTGATGTTTCAGGTTCCTACAAGATTTGTGGAGGGCATACTGGAGCACTGGGTACCAAAGAGGCAGGTTTTCTGGCTTGGGACCCAGGAGTTGACTTAGACTTTAGAGGAGTACGTACGTTTGACGATGCTGCCACTTGATAGACCTTGCGTGCATATGGCCATTGGTGACATGAGTCGTCAGTTTATGACTCTCACCGGGCTGAGGCGGAGAGTTGTGCAGGATGAGATCACATCTGGCCACGTGATATCCCGGCATTTTCTGATTGAAAGATTTGGCTATGAGGACAGCTATGCTCAGTATTCTGGGGATTTCACCATACCAGAGGACCAGTGGCATTTGACCAGGATAGATGTATTGCTAATGTGCATATTATCATTCGTGTACATGTCACGATACATGGACGAGTTGGACATCGGTGTTATTATGGCAATGAGAGCTCTCAGGGAGGGTCGTACCATTATTTTGATGATCATGGCAGAGATACTGAGGTCGGCCACGTTCTATAACACTTACCCTACAGAGGTATTCACAGGTAGTTCGGTCATGCTGTACGTGTGGTTTATGTCATACCTGAGACCGATTGGCACATTTAGATGACATGGGTATTGTTTTACTCATGACATAGCTATGTCGTATTCCTTCCAGCCTATAGAGTGTACAGATCCTGCATCTTGGTCCGTTTTCCTAGCTGGGATTGGAGATCCATTTGCTATCTTGTCATGTACAGGGCTCAGTTCACCCTACAGTTTTGTTACTCATGCTCCGGGCATGGATTATCTCCATCTGGCTGGTTTGAGGGGCATAACTATCTACCACCCACTGACCATGATGTCGCAGTTTGACTAGTTTCAGAATTTCCATCCTTTTGATGGGGCGTTAGGTCAACGCTTAGCTTCTCACTACTTATCAACAGAGGACCGATCTCGTGTGTATGCTTATTAGAATTAGCGTGAGATATCTGCTTTTTCTGTTAGTCATCCGGGTTATTCGCTAGAGTATTCTGCGTGGATGGAGACAGAGACTTCATCGGCTGCGGTAGTATCTACAGTGCCGAGCATTGCTTCAGATGGTGGAGAGCCCATGGAGGACATTGATTCACACACCGAGGAGGAGCCACTTACTGGGTTGCCAGCGGCTCTCTTGGATTCTCCCAGTACTAGTACTATTGTGATCCAACATTCGGCACAGTACTTTGAGCATAGTTTTCATCTAATGACATTTGAGAGAGATCAAGCTAGAGCCCTGATGTTGACAGTTCTTGATGGGAGATACGCAGCTCTGTTAGAGAGAGACGAGGCATTAGCTCGGAGAGATGTCGCTATTGTTGAGCGGGATGAGACCATATCAGCCAGAGATGTAGTGATAGTTGAGCGAGATAACGCCATATATGCCCGGGATGTGGCCATCACAGATAGTGCCACAGTGAGATCCCTGACCACTGGTATGCTTGCCGAGATGAGTGCGTACATTGATGAGCACGGTGTCACCATGCAGATGGCCTCAGACTTGCTGGCGCGTGTGGATATCCTTGTACAGGAGACCATGGCATTATCACCTTCTTCTGAGAGAGATGCCATGTTAGATTTGCTAGCTCGTATGCATACCAATCTGTAGATATCCTTGTATTTTCCAGCACAGAATAGCTTAGCCATTTTGTTATGTACACTTTATATTGTGTATATCAAACAGTATTATATATAGCAGGGAAATATATTTTTGGTCACTTCCCTTTTAGATATGCCTGAATACTTGCTTGATAATTGCATGCTTCTTCAGGGCTTGTGATCTTGATATATTCTGAATTCCTCCTTGCTGGATGGACATTGAGTTGTCTCTAGATAGTTCAGAATGAATCATGGATCTGTGTGTATCCCTACCATCTTTGGTGTCGTGGGACTGGTTTCTGTATGGAAATATGGAGAGGAATATGGCTTTCCTCTCTAAGATTGACCGCACCACAGATGGTCGCCAGTACTCCTATTTAGGAGGAGCCTAGTTAATTCCATCTCTTATGGATTGGTATTGCTCTTCAAGGAACAACCGCAGCTTAGATGGTCGCCGAATCTCCTATTTAGGAGGAGGTCAGGTAATTCCTTCCCTTTGGTTTGAAGCCAATGAAATGTGGTGGATTGACGTTTGATCCCAGTACCGTTGACAAGTATTTGTGTTTTGGTTGGGGGTTAGACCGAACTATAAATGGCTGCCTACGTACTCCTGTTGAAGAGGAGATCAGGTCTATGTAGTTCGAACCTGGTGTAAATGGTTCAACACTGTATGTGGCAGAAAGGGTGTAGGAATGTTTTTGTTGTTTTTGTTTTTGTAAGGAGAAGGGTGTAGGAATGTTTTTGCTATTTTTGTTTTATTGCGACTGAGCCATATAAAATGCTTGCCTACGTACTCCCATGTATCAAGGAGATCGAGTCAACGTCAGGATGATTTGGTAGCCAACGAAAAGTTTGATCCTATGTGGAGGACAAACTGCGGGGGAAGAAAGTTTAATCTTAAGTTTAGGATAAACTGCAGGTATGAAAAGTTTGATCCCATGTTTGGGGACAAACTGCAAGTGTGAAAGGTTCAATCCCTAGTGGGATAACCGAAGTTGAGTAAGGGTTAAAAAACCGAGTGAAGAGGAAAGGATCTGATGATCCGAAAACCAGGCTGCTGGCTTAAAAAGTCTGTTTCCCTGAGGGGCGCAGTGTGGAAAAAGAGTTGTATGTAGTGAAGGGTTAAAGAACTGGAATGACTGGTGATCTGATGATCCAACACCAGGATGTTTGTTTGATGGTAACTTTAGACATAGTACCGTTTCACGGTGTCCGAGTTGATAAGCTGTGGAAATTCATCGCCGTCCATTTCCTAAAATCTAAGAGCACCTCCTGTCAATACTTTCTTGACAATAAACGGGCCTTCCCAGTTAGCGGCGAATTTTCCCTTAGACTGATCTTAATTGTCGATGATCTTCGTCAAAACCAAGTCATGTCATTTAAACTGCCATAGCCGGACTTTTCTGTTGTAGGATCGGGCGATCCTTTGTTGATATAATCGACAATGGAAGATAGTCACGGTTCGCCTTACGTCTATTACAGACAATTGGTGATACCTGTCTTGTACCCATTGGTCTTCATCCAGCTGAGCGTCCATCAACACTCCTAGGGATTCCATTTTTATTTCTATAGGGAGTGCTGCTTCCATCCCATAGGTTAATGCATAGGGGGTTGCCCCAGTTGAAGTGCGCATTGATGTTCTGTAGGCTAATAGAATAAGAGGCAATAAGTCAGGCCATCCTTTGTGGTTGGCGGACATCCTTTGCATGATCTTCTTAATGTTTTTGTTAGCCACTTCAACAACACCATTCATCTTTGGACGGTAGATGACGGAGTTAAGGAGTTTGATGTGGAATTTACTACATAACTCCTCCATCATTTTGTTGTTGAGGTTCTTAGCATTGTCTGATTCAATTACCTCTAGTTGTCCATATCAACAAATTATATTGTTTCTGATGAAAGAAATGATGACTTCTTTGGTAACCCTGGGGAATGAGGCTGCTTCTACCCACTTGGTGAAATAATCGATCATGGTGAACATAAAGCGATGTCCATTACTGACTTTGGGCTCGATGGGCCCGATCACATCCATTCCCCACATTTAGAAGGGCCAAGGCAAACTCATATTGTGGAGTTCCCGTGGAGGGGCGTGGATAGCATTCCCATGAATTTGGCATTGATAACATCTCCTGACGTGGTCATTGTAGTCAACCTTGAGAGAGAGCCAGTAATGTCCTGTTCTGAGGATCTTCTTCACAAGTAAAGGGCCGCTCAGGTGTGGGCCACATACTCCACCATGGACCTCATCCATGAGTCTCTGAGCTTGATCCTTATCGAGGCATCTAAGTATACCTAATCTTGCATCTCTTTTGTAGAGTGCATCTCCGCTCAGGTACCAAGATAGGAGCTTTGACTAGCTGTTCTTTGATGATAAGGAAGGCCTTCTAGCACTCATCATTCCATTTCATGGAGGAGTTCTTCCTTAACAGCTTGAAGATGGGCTCACAGGTTGCTGTGAGTTAAGAAATGAACCTGCTAATGAAGTTGTCTTCCCAAAAATCCCTGTATTTCCTTCTCTGTATAAGGAATGAGCATTTTTGTAATGGCTTAGATTTTGGTGGGATCCAGCTCAATCCCTTTGTGGCCGACTAGAAATCCTAGCAACTTGCCTGATTTAATGCCGAAGGCATACTTGGCTGGATTCAACTTCAAGTTGTACTTACACAACCTGTTGAAAAGCTTTCTGAGATGGTCTAGGTGGTCTTCCTCCCTTCAGGATTTGACAATAATGTCATCCACATAGATCTCTATTTCTTTGTGCATTAAGTCGTGGAAAAGAGCCATCATAGCTCTCTGATAGGTAGCTCTGGCATTGATGAGGCCGAACGACAACCGTCTATACCAAAAAGTTCCCCAAGGCGTGATGAAAGCAGTTTTCTCATGATCCTCTTCAGTAGCAATGATCTGATGGTACCCCTCAAAGCAATCAGCGAAGGAGTACATGTCGTATTGAGCAGTATTGTCAATGAGAATGTCGATAAATGGCACGGGAAAGCTATCTTTAAGGCAAGCTTTATTCAAATCCCGATAATCCAAGCAAACTCGCACCTTTCCTCCAGGCTTAGGTATAAGAACGATGTTGGATATCCATTCGGGATATGTGGACACCATGATAATACCAACTTGAAATTGTTTTACAATTTCTTCTTTCACCTTTAAACTCCACTCAGGTTTCAATCGCCTGAGCTTCTGCTTGGCTGGATTGAATCCCTCTTTGATGGGAAGGTTATGAAAGACAATGTCAGTGGACAAGCCCACCATGTCTTCATGAGACCATGCAAACACATCTTGGAATTGGGTTTGTAGTGTAACCATGTCATTCCTCTGGTTTGGGGTATGGTCTGAACCAATCTGGATTAACTTAGGGCTTTCTAAGGTTCCGAGATTGAAGGAGGTGGTTTGATCAAGGTTGGGTTTAGGTTTGACTTCGATCCATTCTTCGATCGAGAGGCACCTCAATGTCCTCTTGTATTTCCATCAAGTCTGAGTCCAACTTTTCATCAAAGTTACAATCTGAAAGTAGTATGCACACAAGCCAGTCGTGTTTGATGATAAAGCATATACTTTGTAACAATTTTATTCATTTATTAATAAAAAGTATTAATTTATTAAAGGCTTTTAATTATCTACATGATGCTATTTTATAATATGTGATAAACCCATGGTTTTAAGCAATGCTTTTAGAATAATGATGATAATCATTCTAATGAGATCTAAATTCTTACAAAACTTAAAACTAAAATAGTTTCCAATCATTGGACTATTAAATTGGGGATTAGTGAATCCGGATAAATTGGTACATACGTTGCTTGCTCATTGGATGAGGATGATTGATATCATGATCATTTGTGTGGAGACACTAAAGCAAGTATGTAGGTGCTTATTAGAGAATAAGTTCACTGAACGTAGCTCGCTAAGGAATACCTAATGGAGTTTTACTTGTCTGTCAATAGGAATTCCTGTAGTGATATTAATACAAGCGATCCTTGGATTTAAGACCATCGTAGTATCTTGTGTATGATGAGTTATACTTTAACTTATTCCTTAAGACCCTTAGGGTATATCAAAGGGTATGCTTGGGTATAATAAGTTATACATGGAGATAATGTATGATCAATAAAGAATCTACCACTTCTAGTAAAAGAAGAGAAATGTCTTATGTGATTCGATAAATGACAACCCAGTAGTCCTTGGCCAAGGCAGAATGAAATTAGAAAGGAGTTTCTAATTTGCATTATTTAGAGTTGTGCATTTAAGAGTCGAAATACATATAATAAAATAAAATAAGATTTGACATTAATTCCATATCTTATATTTAATTGGGACATTGTATGGTGGAAGGATTAAATTGTACGGTAACTATTACTCAAAGGTTCTTTTATGATTAATGTTGAAATCTATATTATCTGAAAATTCTTTAATCGCTAGGGAGGCTTATCCCTATTGTAGAATAAATATTATTTATTTAAATAAATTAATTATTTAATTTATTTATTTAAATAAGTTTAGAATTGTTCTAATTGATTTATTCACAACCGGTTTAATATGAAGAACCTAAAGGGTCACACCATAAAAGGAAGAATAATTATTTAAGAAGTTAATGACATAATCGTAATAATAAGTTAAGTATACTTAATTTAATCTGTGGTGATAGAATAAATTAAATAGCTTAATATTTATTATTTAATATTTTAGAAATATTAAATATAAATTAATAAGAGGAGTCTTATTATTATTATTACCATTAGTATTATTTAATTCTTAAAAGAGTTTGGAAATTAATTAATAAAAGTACTATCATATATTCCTAATAATATTATGAGACTAATTAATTAAAAGAGTTTAATTAATTATTCCTAATAAGATTGGGAGTATAAATAATTAAAGAAATTTATTTAATTAAAATAAAACTCAATTTCTTAATTGTTAAGGAGGGTTGCCTACATCTATAAACAAGAGTAGTCTTATTATGAGTGTAGAGTGGTTGTTGACTTTTTCACAACAGACGTGATTCCAATTGTTGGAGAGTATGCTCCTTTTCTATAGAGATAGAAAAACTAGGGTTTAGCCAACTACCCTTCTTCTTGAATATTTCTTCTTCCTTGGTGGATCACTTCTAGAGGCCAAACACTTGGGTGGCTAACGTTGATCAAAGGAAGGAACCAAACATGGTGGATTCAAGTTGAACGCCAAAAGATTTGGAGGTGAACTTGTACCTGAGGAAGCTCGAATCTTCAAGGGTATGATTCTTGTTCTTTATCTTTTCGTTTAATTAATAATTGTGCATAAAGGATGATCGGGGTATATGGTTTATAAAATTTTAAACTTTGATTTTTACACATTTTCGCTTATTTGTGCAATTTGATTGCGTTCATGATTATTACAAACCTAACAGTGGCATCAGAGGCAAACCTTTATGCAAATTATTATTGTTTTAATTTGATATGTATATTGATATGTGTTTAGAACAATTTAATTAGGCATAATTTTGTTGTATAAAATTTATTTAATAAAAAAAAGCACGGAATCATGCAAGCTGCGGAATTCACGAATCGAGATAACATGCTTAGATGATTCAAGGGATAGTCATGCTTTAGGTGATTCAAATTGGTGGCTATTACAATATATTATATATTAGTAAGTATAACCTGAAACATGAATCTCTGTTAAGCATTACTTTTTGAACCACAGATTCACATATTATATATAATATCACGTTAGTGCTTGTCACGTTAATATATATAATATATTACGGTTTATATATATATATATATATATATATATATATATATATATATATATATATATATATATATATATATTCTTAATTATTTTATAATTAAAATAAAAGTTTATTTTAATTTTAAAATTAAATTTTATGCTAACTAATTGGAGTTGAAATTGGATTCCATGTTTCCTTAAATAAAGGAGTTTATTTAGATATTGAATAAGATTTCATATTATTCAAAATAAAAGAGTTTATTTGTGAATAGGAAAGAGAATCCTAATTTCCTTAAATAAAAGAGTTTATTTATATATGAAATAAGATTTCATATTATTCAAAATAAAGAGTTTATTTGTGAATATGAAAGAGAATCTGTGTTTCTTTTAATAAAGGAATTTTTTTTATTGGAATTGGATTCCATAATTAATTAAAACAAAGGGGATTATTTTGATTAAAGATTTTGATTAAAATAAAATAGTTTATTTTATTCAAAATTGGATAAATTAAAATAAAAGAGTTTTATTTTGATTTAAATTTGGATTAAAATAAAGGAGTTTATTTTGATTCAAAATTAGATTTTTTTACTAACTAAATTTGCCCATTAAATGATATCAATATATATATTGAATGTTTATTATTCATGAGATGAATGTTATTTATTGATACATATGGTGATTTATATGACAATAAATGGGATTGATTATGGAATATTTACCAATGTGATTAGATTTTATTTTAGTTGGATGCATGAATGTATGAGCTTTATTAAATGGGGTCTGCGTACCTCGTCTTCTCTAATTTTTTTTAATTTAAATTCTATCTCCCTCCTATGTAATTCCCTTTGACTGCTGATCAAGGTTTCTATTTATTTTAAATAGTTTTGTAATATGAATAGTTAGAATTAATTTTGAAGAATTAGAGATCAAAGAGTAAGGAGCGCTTGAAGACCCGTTTGTAATGCAGCCTGGGTTTAAATGTAATAGTTATATTTAAATATTAATTCTTGTAGCACTAGGGTTTGACCTTTTGGTTTACTTGGTGGCTCTAGTGAACCAAACTAGAATAAAAGTCCATAATCAATCCATGTAGAATATAGTATTTTATATGTGCATGCTTATACTATATATATTATATATTATGCAAACATGCTTCGCATGTTAATTAATATGACGCGTATTTTATATATATATGTGCATGCGCTCTAAATAGGATGAGACAAATTAATTACATGCAAACCCCTCAAATTTTTTATTACGTCCTAAGCGTTCAAAGATATTTGGAATATTGAACGTCGCATTCTAGTATGATAAAAAATAATAGAGTATCAATTAATTATTATAAGTTTGTTGTGTCACCACAAGGCTTATCTTAATTCTTTGAGATGTTAATTTTATCACATTTGATGCTTATAAAGAAAATTGAACAATATTATTTTGTTGTGTCACCACAAGGACAATATTTTTCTTTTTTGAATATATGGAGTGCTAGGTTGGACTTAACTTAAATCATTTTAGTTCGGATGTGCACACACTTGACCATTATGATTTAAGAGGCAGAATATAAGGAGTTGCATAGTTGATGTAATTGACAAGAGTTGTCTACCTATTTATTTATATATAGTTTGTTGTGTCACCACAAGGCTATATACATTTGAAATGAGATCCTTAATTTCACTAGCAAATCTTTAATTAGATTTTGCCGAACTATATAAGTGAGAGTAATATAGTTTGAAGAAAATAGTGGGAGATACCAATTTAAAACAAGACCTAATTTATTTTGGTAATTAATAAAAGAATGTATGCTAATATGTTGTTTATTACAAATTCATTTACAGAATTTTACAATGTCAAAATTATTATCACTGCGAAGCATATTAGATGCTATTTAACTGGACCGAATTAAACGGATTGGTTAAGGAATTTGAGAATAGTTCTCACGGCTGAAAAGATATCTTATGTCCTTAATACGACTATCCCTGTAATGGTTGCAGACAATGCCTCTGATGAAGAGATTGCTACTTTTAGAAAGTGGCAAGATGATGCACATTTGGCTCAATGCATCATGCTCGCATCCATGAGTAACGAGCTTCAGCATCAGCATGAAACTATGGATGCTCCTACTATACTCCTGCACGTCAAGTAGTTGATGGTGAGGAAAGTAGGACTAATAGATATCAGATATCTAAAGAGATCTTCCAATCTAGAATGACCGATGACACTACAATACAGACAAAAGTCCTTAACATTATAAATACGATTGAACAATTAGGACAACAGGTTTTGTCATGGATGGAGAGTTGAGTCAAGATTTGATCTTGCAGTTACTCCCGGACTCTTTCTTACAATTGTTGTGAATTTTTCATATGAAAAAGCTAGATATCAGCCTCGCTGATTTTCTTAACATATTGAAAAATGTTGAGAGTCACTTTGCAACCAAGAAAGACCATGTCTTACTGGTAGGGACCAAAGGATCTTCTGAAAGAAGAACGATTCAAATAAGGTAAATAGAAAGGCAAAAACAAAGGATAATAAGAACAAAATTGATACAGATAGTAAAGGAGTTTGCTTCCACTGCAATAAGCCTGGACACTGGAAAAGAAACTGCAAGAAGTATCTTGGAGAGGATAACCAGAAGAAGCTTAGTGAAGTTTCGGTTACAAATAAAATTTTGTTCATGATTTAAAATAAATTTTTCTTTAAGTCAATGTTCTACTTAGGTATTGGATACCGACTTTGGTTATCATAAATATAGATTTATGAAGGGACCAAGCAAAAGTAGAAAGCTAAACAAATATAAGTAATCCTATGTGTGGGAAATGAAGCAAAGGTTGTCACATTAGCCATAGAAACTTATAGTTTAGCAATGCCTACGGGCAAATCTATTAAGTCAATTAGTTGTTATTGTATTCCTGTTCTCGTTAGAAAAATTATTTCTATTTTGTTTTTGGACAATAAAATCTTTGGTATTATATTTAAGAATAATTGATGTTCTATTTATAATAACAATATTTTGTATAGAACTGGAATATTACTTAATGGATTTTGTATGCTTGACTTACGTGAAAAATTATTTTGCAAATTGAACAAACTAGTATAAGAAAAGGAGATGATCATTCAAAAAGTTGAATGTGTATATTTGCTGAAATACAATTATGAATTATTTGAAAGGTTCAAAGAATTCAGAAATGAAACAAATTGGCAAAGTATTAGGATTCTTTGATCGGATCAAGGAATGAATAAATACTTTTGCAATAAGTTTCTAGATCATCTCAAATGGTTTTCTCATAATGGACGCCTCTTGATACGCAATAATTAATTGATGTATCTTAAAGGAAAAATTGTACCTTGTTAGACATGATGAGGTCCATAATGATTTTATCGACATTCCAGTATCCTTCTGGGGTCATGCCCCAAAAATGGCTACATATCTATGAAAAAGGTAACCTAAAAATTCGATCCCAAGACTCTATAAGACTTATAGACAGGGAGGATTCCTAATCTTAAGTATGTTAAGATAAGGGGTTATCCAACTTATATGAAAAGGTTTCAAAAGATAAGCTTGGGACAAGATTTGACAAGTGTCAATTTGTGGGCCATCCTAAAGTAAGTTTAGGGTATATGTTCTATAATCCTGCTTAGTAAAAGGTGTTTGTTGCGAAACACGCTACCTTCTATGATAAAGGTGTTTATCATTGAAGGAGCTAGTGAGAGGATAATAGATCTTGAAGAGTTCAAGAACCATAAAACACTATAAGTTAAATAAGAGGAACCTATAGATAGACCTATTGTACCACAACTGAATCGTAAATCTGGAATAGTATCGAAGATACCTAGGAGGTATGGATTCATCATGGATGATGATGATGAGGTACACATCATGGAAGATGATGATCCAGTTACATATGATGTGGTAAGAGTTGTAGACACTCAGAGAAATAGATTGAAGCAAACTTCTCAAAAATAGAATATTCGTTTTGATGAAACAATCAAAAGAGTTTGATTTTATCAAAATAAGAATGAACCTAGTGTGTACAAAAGGGTTAGTGAGAGCGTTGTGACATTCCTAGTATTATATGTTGATATACTATGGATAAGGAATAACATATCAATGCTACAATCAGAAAAGATAAAGTTATCTAAACATTCCTCCATGAATGATTTGAGAAGAGTATCTTAATTAGGGATACAAATATATCTAGATAGATTTAAGAGGATGCTCATCTTAACCCAAGGAACGTATATTTATTTGATGCTAAAGTCGTTTAGCATGGCAAACTTTAAGAGATGTCTCATGTTGATGAGCTATGGAGTGTATCTTTCTTAATAGTCACCATAGACTCCTGAAAAGAAAGATCGCATGAGTGACAATCATGTATATAATAAAATATACGAGACCTATTGATGATCGATCATATTCTGGAGAAGTTCACTATGAGACAGTGAAAAACATCTTAAAGTACTTAACTGGAACTAAGGATGTGATCTTATTCATGGTGGGTCTAAATTAAAACTAGAGGGCTTAACAGATTTGAGTTTTTTCAGACAGACCAAGACGACAGAAAATTCACTTTAAGGTAAAGCGTTACCTTGAACAGTGGTGTAGTGAATTGCAAAGGTTTCAAATAGCAAAGTGCGGTTGGTTTAGTGATAAAGACAAAATATATAGCTATAAATAAAGCTGCAAGTTGATTGTTTGGATAAAAGTTCATTACAGAACTAGGAATAGTTCCTAAGTCTAATCTTGGATCTAAACATGTTTTGTGGAACTTTCATTTGATTATAGGAATCATTGAAAGATGAAAAATCACTATAGAGATAGTGGACTCTCAAGAACAATATTACATATCCATTAACTAAAGTTTATCCAACAGCAGGATAATCGTCACTTAGAGTATGCACACAAGCTAACCATGGCGATTGACTTTAGTGCAAGTGGGAGATTGAAAGTAGTATGCACACAAGCCAACCATGGTTGATGATAAAGCATATACTTGTTAACAATCTTATTCATTTATTAATAAAAAGTATTAATTTATTAAAGGCTTTTAATTATCTACATGATGCTGTTTTATAATATGTGATAAACCCATAGTTTTAAGCAATACTTTTAGAATAATGATGATGACGATTCTAATGAGTTCTAAATTCTTAGAAAGCTTAAAACTAAAATAGTTCCCAATCGTTGGATTACTAAATTGGAAATTAGTGAATCCGGATAGATTGGTACATACATTGCTTACTCATTAGATGAGGATGATTGATCTCATGATCATTTGTGTGGAGACACTAAAGCAAATATGTAAGTGCTTATTAGAGAATAAGTTTACTGAACGTGGCTCGCTAAGAAATACCTAATGGAGTTTTACTTGTCTGTCAATAGGAATTCCTGTAGTGATAGTAATACAAGCGATCCTTGGATTTAAGACCATCGTAGTATCTTGTGTATGATGAGTTATACTTTAACTTATTCCTTAAGACCCTTAGGGTATATCAAAGGGTATGCTTGGGTATAATAAGTTATACATGGAGATAATGTATGATCAATAAAGAATCTACCACTTCTAGTAAAAGAAGAGAAATGTCTTATGTGATTCGATAAATGACAACCCAGTAGTCCTTGGCCAAGGCAGAATGAAATTAGAAAGGAGTTTCTAATTTGCATTATTTAGAGTTGTGCATTTAAGAGTCGAAATACATATAATTAAATAAAATAAGATTTGACATTAATTCCATATCTTATATTTAATTGGGACATTGTATGGTCGAATGATTAAATTGTACGGTAACTATTTACTCAAATATTCTTTTATGATTAATGTTGAAATCTATACTATCTGGAAAGTCGTTAATCGCTAGGGAGGCTTATCCCTATTGTAGAATAAATATTATTTATTTAAATAAATAAATTATTTAATTTATTTATTTAAATAAGATTCGAATTCTTCTAATTGATTTATTCACAACCGGTTTAATACGGAGAACCTAAAGGGTCACACCATAAAAGGAAGAATAATTATTTAAGAAGTTAATGGCATAATCGTAATAATAAGTTAAGTATATTTAATTTAATCTGTGGTGATAGAATAAATTAAATAACTTAATATTTATTATTTAATATTTTAGAAATATTAAATATAAATTAATAAGAGGAGTCTTATTATTATTATTACTATTATTATTATTTAATTTCTAAAGGAGTTTGGGAATTAATTAATAAAAGTACTCTCATATATTCCTAATAATATTAGGAGACTAAATAATTAAAAGAATTTATTTAATTATTCCTAATAAGATTGGGAGCGTAATTAATTAAAAGAATTTAATTAATTAATATAAAACTCAATTTCTTAATTGGTAAGGAGGGTTAACTACATCTATAAACAAGAGGAGTCTTATAATGGGTGTAGAGTGGTTGTTGACTTTTTCACAACAGACGTGATTCCAATTGTTGAAGAGTACGCTCCTTTTCTACAGAGATAGAAAAACTAAGGTTTAGCCAACCATCCTTCTTCTTGAATATTTCTTCTTCCTTGGTGGATCACCTCTAGAGGCCAAACACTTGGGTGGCTAACGTTGATCAAAGGAAGGAACCAAACCCGGTGGATTCAAGTTGAACGCGAAAAAGATTTGGAGGTGAACTTGTACCTAAGGAAGCTCGAATCTTCAAGGGTATGATTCTTGTTCTTTATCTTTTCGTTTAATTAATAATTGTGCATAAATGATTATCCGGGTATATGGTTTGTAAAATTTTAAACTCTGATTTCTACACGTTTCCGCTTATTTTTGCAATTTGATTGCGTTCATAATTATTACAAACCTAACACAATACTTGTGGAGAAGAGGCATCTTATTAGCAAGTACAGACACATCTAAGTTTAAAGTCCTGAAACAAAATATGATTTCACTTAATATATATGAAATTGTTTAATCATACAAAGTGTTAGCATGTACAAACAAAACAACTGCTAATACTGTACAGAAAAGTAAGCACTTATGATATCTACAGGGCATAAAGAAGTCCTACCCGTGTTACCCTTGTCGACCAATGCAAGGAGTGCTGCTCCAACCTTTATATCAGAGTCTAATCCCAGTTTCTCTACCTTTACAACATTACATTACATGATAGATAATAAATATTATCTTCTTAATATAAAATAAATAATACATAAAATACTATAAAGTTTATTCTGCTAGCTTTCCATTTCCTTTGTTCTTGTCTGAATCTTCAGGTTGATTATGCTTAGCTGAAAACATTTACATTTAAAGCAAGAATGAGCATTTGGGTGCCCAGCAAGTAATAGCAGACAATAAACGTTAGCTGAAAGAAGTAAATATTTTCTGTGAATGACACTTCTACAACGAATCAATAGTTGTGAAGTGAGCTGAACCAATAATAACAACATGTCAAATCTATCTCAATTTTTGAAACTACGTACTGACTATAAATGGAGAGCAGTCAACAGACTATGAACTTTGTTTTCTATTTTCGATATTCAACTGAATAACATGAATTAATTATACGCAATAGCAAATTGGAATATTTTCTAGAGTTTATGCTAAGTGATCCCTAAGGATCTTGAACTTAATTCTCGAGTAACTATCAAAGATTTGCTTTGATATACCCAGGTGTATCAGATAACCATAAAGATTAAGTCATACCCCTCTGCAAGTATAACAAGTGATCAGCTTAATTATACCCTATATTATGCATAATACTTAACTATGCGCAATAGCCGAATATACGACCAATAGTTTTCCCTTTGTATTAAAGGTTGTTCTTCTCAGACGTACAATCAGAATTTGAATTATAACAATGAAATACTATGATTTTAATATCTAATCACTTTTTTGATCTAGCCGAAGCAATTAGCATTGACCTGACAATAATAATTGAGTTCTTTTCTCGAACCTATTAAGTTCTAATAAATATTCGTCTGTCCAGAATAATTAGCTAAGACATATCTCAACGTTATCTTTAAATCTATGTCTAACCGAGTCAAATAGCTTAGACAACTTTTAATTAACATATACATACTGGAAAAATAATAAGTATGTGTGAATATGTGATTAAACACAATGATTATCCAAGTAAGGTCACTTGTTTAATAAATTTTAGAAATTAACGAACAGAATATATATATATATATATATATATATATATATATATATATATATATATTGTGCGTGGATTGTACAATAATACTGAATTGATAACCAATGATTGGATAGAATTCAAGAACTGGCATATCGACAAAAGTATAGATACATGAACAATAACAATAAAAATAGACTTGGATAATCATTGTATTTAATCACATGTTGATACGTACTTATTATTTTTCCGATATGTATATGTTAATTAAAAGTTGTCTAATGTATTTGACTCGGATAGACATAGATTTAAAGATAACGTTGAGATATGTCTTAGCAAATTATTCTAGCTAGACGAATATTTGTTAGAACTTGATAGGTTCGAGAAAAGAACTCAATTATTATTGTCATGTCAATGCCAATTACTTCGGCTGGATCAAAAAAGCGATTAGATATTAAAATCATAGTATTTCGTTGTTATAATTCAAATTCTGATTGTAAGTCTGAGAAGAACAACCTTTAATACAAAGGGAAAACTATTGGTCGTATATTCGGCTATTGCGCACAGTTAAGTATTATGCATAATATAGGGTATAATTAAGCTGACCAGTTATTATACTTGCAAAGGGGTATGACTTAATCTTTATGGTTATCTGATACACCTGAGTATATCAAAGAAAATCTTTGATAGTTACTCGAGAATTAAGTTCAAGATCCTTAGGGATCACTCAGCATAAACTCTAAAAAATATTCTAATTTGCTATTGCGTATAATTAATTCATGTTATTCAGTTGAATATCAAAAATTGTAAACAAAGTTCATAGTCTGTTGACTGCTCTCCATTTATAGCCAGTACGTAGTTTCAAAAATTGAGATAGATTTGAAATGTTGTTATTATTGGTTCAGCCCACTTCACAACTATTAATTCGTTGTAGAAGTGTCATTCACAGAAAATATTTACTTCTTTCAACTAACGCTTATTGTCTGCTATTACTTGTTGGGCACCCAAATGCCCATTCTTGCTTTAAATGTAAATGTTTTCAGCTAAGCGTAATTAACCTGAAGATTCAGACAAGAACAAAGGAAAGAGAAAGCTAGCAAAATAAATTTTATGGTATTTTATGTATTAGTTATTTTATATTAAGAAGATAATATTTATTATCTATCATGTAATGTAATGTTGTAAAGGTAGAGAAACTGGGATTAGACTCTGATATATGTAAATTAAGTTTGGTATTTACATTATTGTTATTATTCCGCTCATAGAAATGGTATTGTGAAGCACTGAATTCGGGTTTCAAGTACCTAAATTTGGGGGCGTCATAACATGGTATCAGAGCTATAGGTTAGAAACCTTAGGTGGGTTAGACCTTAGGCTATAACCTTTAGGATAGAGGAAAATGTTAAAAATACAAATAACTTATATAGAGTTTGAAAGGAGATGAATTGAATAAATTCATCGTAAAACAAAATAAAAGATAACTTATATAAAACTATTATTTGCTCTGTGTATATATTATTTGTGAATCAGGATAATTTATGTGTAAATGTTAAATGGAAAAAGGATTAGGATACTCTCAGATCGTAAAGAAGGAGTCAACCTCCATAACCGAGCCATTATTAAAGCCAATAGCTGAAATAGAGTCTCACTTTGAAAGAAACCCTGTTGAGGTAGCTATTGTGGATATTGTAGAATCGGATCTATAAATGGTGGTAAGTTTGACGAACTTGGTATAGTTATGTGTGTGAATGGATTATTGAGGATAATAGGAATATATAGATTTCTAAGCAATTGATCCTTAGTGAAGGCGTATGAAATAAGTAGTATTAGTATTACTGGAATATATATGTTCTATAATGAGTAATGTAACATTCTCAACTTTTGTATAAGTTGTGGCAGCGATTCCCGACTTTTGTGTCTCAAAGGGATAGCGGATGTTTAAAGCAGTGTGTGCTATGATATTTGGTGTAGAGTACTATGAATTAGTTGGATGAACATGGTTTTATTTAATCAGATAATGTCGCCAAGATGAAAACGAAACCAAAAGGCAGAAGAACCTGCCAACAAAGCTGGAGGACAACCAGACTCGATACAGAATTTGACAAATAAGGTCGCTCTAGCTATGCAGAATGGAATATCAGCCGCGGGAAATAAGCTAGATAATCAATCGACAAACGTCAAAGACTTCAAAGCAATCGAACTGCCAGGATTTAGAGGATCAACTGACCCTGTAGAAGTGTTTGTGATAGCTAGGGTAACGGAGGGCAAAAGACAGCTTTTGCCACCTATACAATGAAAGGGGAGGCGAATTTTTGGTGGGAAGTAAATCAGGTTAAAGCCGCAGAAGGGAATAGTGGTAGTAGAACTGGAAAGAGGAAAGGTGATAATGTTGGGAATATATGAAAAATAGGTCAGGAGGGAGGTTGAAAGAAACAGGTTGTGCAGTATAGAAATTTTGGAAAGAATCACTCGGGAGTGTGTTTAAAAGGAAAGTTTGTGTGCTACAAGTGTGGGCAGGAGGGATAAATATCTCCTAACTGCCCTAATCCAAGAATGTTTAGTGGATGTTTTATTTGTAAATCAATGGAGCATAAGGTGAAAGACTGTCCAAAAGGTAAAAGGGAGGCAGGGAGCGCGAATACGAGGAAAAGCAGCGGGACATTGGCGACAACGTGACCAACTTTAACAACCAAACCAACAAAATCAAACGTCGGAGTCTTCAACAAGACAATGCAATATACGGTAGTAGCCGGTGATGGAATACTAGGTATTATTCAAATAAAGTTTATTTTCTTACACATGATTTTCCTACATATAGTAAATTATTTTATAAAGAAATTTTGAAAGAGAAATTTGAGTTTTATTAGAAATCAAATTTCTTATTAGTCAGATAGACAAGCTTTAGGCTGAATAGTTAAAGATCAGTTCGATCAAATTTGATCGAGATCTACTTGTAATGATTGTGTATGCTATGTACCCTAGTATGTATAGGTTTTGAAACGGTGATTCCGGAGACGGAATCCTTATAAGGGAGGGTGAATGTAATAACCCAATATTTTCTCTATAAATAAATAAGAAATTTTGGGTTTAAATTTTTTTCTTTTTTTAAAGGTAGGAATATGTGCAAGTTAATGTGTAGGTACATATGTGATAAATAAAAATTTATTTAGTACATTAATAATTACAAATAATTTTATTTTAGAATTATTGACCATTATAAAATATATTCTTATAATAATTAATTTTATAGTAGAAATATTTTTTATGAATTATTTTCCATGAAAATATGATTATATTTTATTTAAATAATATATAAAATGATTATTAGAATTATTATAATAACTATTTTATTATATGAATTAATTTTAGATTAATTAAGTTAATTATTATAACTTAATTAATAATGATATGTATATGAAAGATAAATCAGATATGGAATCCAAACCCTAATTCTGGAGTTTGGACAAGGAATGGGAATAATAATATAAGATTATTCTCTTTTTTTTAGTGCTATAAATATGTACTATATGTACGTATTAATAATGGTTGGTCAATTATGTGTATAATGTCAAAACCCTAGCATTAATTGGTTTAACCATAATTTTGTAACTCAAACCGGAGTTTATGATTGGTAAGAAATTGTGTTATGTAATTAATGGTATTATAGATATTAACTTTAATTAGGGAAACCCTAATTTTTGAAAAGCCTAATTAATACTTAAAAACCCTAATAGCTAATTAGAAACCCTAATTTGCTATGTATGAACCCTAATTGCTAATGTAATCATCTTAATGTTAATTAGTAACTTTTTAAACCTAATTAGTAAGTTAGCTAATTAGGAAACCTAATTTAATTCGGGAGACCAAATTTACTATTTTTAGAAACTAAAAATTTTATTTTATTTTAAACCCTAAATTGAAAGCCTATAAATTTTAATTTTTGAAAATCTTAGGGCTAAAACCTAAGGGTTTACCAAGTTTACCAATGTGCCATTAAATTTGGTATTCAAAAGACAATTATGCCCTTTTTCAATTCTTTAAGAGGTTACTTGCAAATCTTGACAAAATACGTAGTAGGTGACCTAATGAGATTGCACATGTGCTGAGAATTAACACACCAGCCAAAAAATGACAGCTACACCAGCCATACATTGCATCTAGATCAATATATATATATATATATATATATATATATAGAGAGAGAGAGAATTAGAGAGAGAAAGTTCACTTTTTAATCCCATTTGATCACCAAACTCATCCAAGTCCCTCTCTCTCTAACCCACGAATTTCCTTAGAAATTCAGTCCCCAAAGCAAGCCCCAGTAATACTCACAACAAATCAGTAGCCTAGAATCAAGATTTATTCATAGAAGGTATAAACCCTATTCGTAAAATCTGATCTTTGATCTATGTTAAATGTTATGTTTTTATATTTAAAAGAGTTGTATGTTATGTTAATAAATGATCTGGGTTGGTATTTAGTGGATCCATAACATCTAGATTCATGAAATAGGAGTTTTCAAAAATTTAGAAATTTTTGTTTTTGTGGTCTGACAACGAATGTCAGACCGCATAGATTTCATTCTATTTATAGTTTTTGTGTTATAAATGTTTGTATTAGTAGTATGTTGTAAGGACTTTGATCTGGACTTGAAAACATGCTTAGATTAGATCCAGATTACAAGAAATTCTTGGTCAAATTCAGTTGACCGAGAATGACCAAGAGTTTCTGGGCAACCCAGAAAGTCAATCTCAGTGTCTGACAAGATATTGCAAGGCTTAAATTTGTCAGATGTTAAGTATTTTGATGTTGTTGTTGTAGCCTGTTTGTAGCCTGTGATATATACTCTAGAATCATGCCTTTATATTCCCTAAAAAACAAATACAGTGGATGTAGTGAGTGGTCAAACAAGACCCTTCGGTCACAAAGTTGAGTTTTTGGAATTTCCAGAAACCGAATGAACATCCTTTCTTACATGGTTTGACCGGATGCTATCTTATGATTCTGAAGTAGTTTGGCTGATTTGATGAATGTTATGTGTACTCTGTCATGTATACTATAAGAGTTAACCATAATAACAACTTGTTAATGACCAGAACCTAAAGCAAATTTAGCCTCAAATTGGACCCTCGAACTGCCTGGGTTTCTAGGTTACCCAGAAAACCCAAGAACCGTCTGACAACGAGTTTGAAGCTTTGGATCTTCCATCTGAGTTGTTGTTTGACCTAGGTGATGCTTGTATCTTGTACTGTTACAACAATACTACAATGTCAGTGTCTTAGTTAGCCCAGAACATATTTAGTCAGTAAATTAGAGATGGTTAAAGGGAGCCTCTTGTTAACTGCTTGCCAATGTTCTTGAGCGTCAAGAACACCATCAGTGACAGAAACAGTCACTAAAGCCTTTAGTGACGGATTTAATTATTTTAGTTTTCTAATTTCCGAAAAATGATTAAACATATAAATAAATTCTAAAAAAATTATTAAAAATAGTAAATAAATTCTAAAAATTACAAAAATTATTTAAAAAATTATTTTAAGTTATAACAGTTAACTTTTAATAATTTTACACTTTTTTCATAAATATTAATATTTATTTGAATATTATTGATAATTAATTTATTTATTAAATACATTAAATAATTTAATTAAAAATTATTTTAAATGATAATAAGGTATTTAATAATATTTTAAGTTATCAAAATTACTTTTAATATTTCAAGATAAATTTTATTAATTATTTAATATTAATAATATTAGATTTATTTAGTAATTATATTAAATAAATTAATTAAAATGATTTTAATATTATAGAAAATCATTTTAAATAAAAATAAATAGTTTAAAAATATTTTAAGTTATAAAATATAACTATTAATATTTAAAGGTAATTTCATTAATAATTTGTTATTAAATTTATTTAATAATTATATTAAATAAATAGGTTAAAAATAGTTTTACTAATTTAAAAATCATTTAAATAGGATATAAATGGTTTAAAAATATTTTCAAGTTATAATTAATAACTTATAATATTTTGATAAATAGTACATTAATATTTAAATATTAATGATAATTATTTAAAAATGATTTTAAATATTTTAAAAGGGTAATAAAAAGTTTTAAAAATATTTTGAGTTATTATAAATAACTTTAATATTTTGGCTATAGTTTTATTAATAATTTAATATTAATTAAATATTAATGATAATAGAATTCTTTAATATTTAAATCATTTAATAATGATTCTAATGTTTGAAAAATCATGATTAATTATAATAATTATTTAAAAATTATTATAAGGCTACGAAAAATAATACGACTGATATTTAAAATATCCAGAATAATATTGAACTACACGATAGAGTTTTAGACTCGATAATTACCTGATAAAGTTGTCGGTACACCAAATTGACTTCGAAACTGATCTAGACCTAGATAGTTTGATTTGATAAGTGATTATTTATGATCCAATGACTGATATAGCTATGTGACAATGTGATTATGTTATGTGCTGACTGTAAATAGCAGTACTATGTGTTATGATATGTATTTCTAATCGATAGAATGATCTTATTACTTATAGATCTCGATATAAAGATAAAACTAAGTTGCGTAACTGTAAGCAGCAGACCAGACAAGTATCTAACCTTTACATTTACTTTATGCAATGGACATGTGTAAACTAGTTTCAGAAGTGAGATCACTTGTTTAATAAATTTTAGAAATTAACGAAATATATATATATATATATATATATATATATATATATATATATATATATATATATGGATTGTACAATAATACTGAATTGATAACCAATGATCAAATAGAATTCAAGAATTGGCATATCGACAAAAGTATAGATACATGTACAATAACAATAAAAATATAGTTCTGAAACTGTTTTACACATGTCCATTGCATAAATTAAATACAAAGGTTAGATACTTGCCTAGTCTGCTGCTTACAGTTACGCAACTTAGTTTTATCTTTTATGTCGAGACCTATAAGTAATAAGATCATTCTATCGATTAGAAATACATATCATAACACATAGTACTGCTATTTGCAGTCATCACATAACCTAATCACATTATCACATAGCTATATCAATCATTGGATCATAAACAATCAATTATCAAATCAAACTATCTAGGCCTGTGTGAGACCCCGAATTTTATGAAATAAAAGTATTCAATTTTTCTATTTTGGTAAATGGTTAAATTGATAAAAGGTTAAAGTTAAGAGTGATATGTGAATTTTTTTTTAAAAGTAAACAAGTTGTCATAAAATACATGGTCACTATTCACGAGTTACTATTCACAGGTTACTATTCACCCAAATTACTATTCACTCTAGTATCGTTCACTCGAGTATTTGGAACACTTTTTGTGTCGGAGTACTATTCACGAGTTACTATTCACGAATTACTATTCACAGGTTACTATTCACCCAAATTACTATTCACTCTAGTATTGTTCACTCGAGTATTTAGGACACTTTTTGTGTCGGAGTTACTATTCATGAGTTACTATTCACGGGTTACTATTCATCTAAATTACTATTCACTCTAGTATTATTCACTCAAGTATTTGAGACACTTTTTGTGTCGGAGTAACTATTCAGGAGTTACTATTCACGGGTTACTATTCACCCAAATTACTATTCACTCTAGTATTGTTCACTCGAGTATTTGGAACACTTTTTGTGTCGAAGTACTATTCACGATTTACTAATTACGGGGAATATTCGTACGACGGTACAATCATTGGTGGACCCCACAACAGAATTATTGTCAGATTGAGAAAACAACAAAAATATTTTATTAAAAATAACGGCGAAAGTTTTACCGTTGATACTGTTGAACTACTCGATAGTAAAAGTACAGTAATACGTGTGGTTGCATAGTAGCACATGGTATTGATGCTTATGTGAGAAGTCACTCAGTTTGATTCAATTATTGTCAACTAATAATATGAATTATTTAGCGATAATGAAGTTTTGTTTTATTCGTATTATTAACGTAATAAAACAGAAATATCTTTTTATATAAAACAGAATACTTTATTAAAGTTATTCTATAAATAGAATATATTATATTCTATTGTGCATAGTATTTTGCATAGTAAAATCTTTTTATATAAAACAGAATATTTTATTAAAGTTATTCTATAAATAGAATATATTATATTTTATTTAAAAAAATTTTCTTTAAATATGGACCGTCAAATTAAAGTAAATCAATCTGGACCGTTCATGGATTAGTTACTATGCATTCTATTTTCCTATAAATAGAAGCTCATTCCTTCATTATTTTCTTACGAATTCACTGAACTCTAGAGAGAGAAACTATAGAGAGAAACTATAGAGAGAGAGAAAAAAAATATTCTGCTACTTAACTACTTCCTTATTTTAGCTCTTCTTTAAAACGGTAAGGGGTGTTATTCTTTCTTATTCATGAAGAGAACTTATGTTATTCCATTCTTTATTATTCTATTGGAATAACCTGTATGCGTGGTTTACCCTATACTTGGTGGAATGACCTGTATATGCGGTTTACCCAATACTTGGTGATCTTCTTCTGTTATTCCATTCTTTATTATTATGTTGGAATAACCTGTTTATGCGAAGTACCGCATACTCGGTGAAATTTTTTTATTATTCTGTTCTTTACGATTCTGTCGGAATATCCTGTCGGTGTGAATTTCACCTGACCTGGTTCCATCATTTATTATTCCGCATTTATTATTCTGTCGGAATATCCTGTCGGTGTGAATTTCACCTGACCTGGTTCCATCATTTATTATTTCGCATTTATTATTCTGTCGAAATATCCTGTCGGTGTGACTTTCACCTGACCTGGTTCCATCATTTATTATTCCGCATTTATTATTCTGTCGGAATATCCTGTCGGTGTGAATTTCACCTGACCTGGTTCCATATTTATTATTCCGCATTTATTATTCTGTTGGGAATAACCTGTCTGTGCGGTCTCTATCGCATGCATGGTGAATCCTTCTGTTATTCCATTCTTTATTATTCTGTTGAAATAACCTGTCTATGTGGATTGCCACATGCATGGTGAATGATCCTTTATATTCATTCCTTATTAAATTGTAGAAATGATCTGTATACGTGGATTACCGCATGGCTGGTGAAAATCCATTTGCAGTTTCATATATTCTTTATTATACTTATTTGGTTAAAGTTTTGATTTTTATACTCCATGAAATTAGTGGAATATCCTTGATATTTGCGCTTCATCCAGTATCTTTTCATGAAAATATTATTCTGAGCATTCTTGACTGTTACTTTACAAAGAAGTATCATGTTGACAATTTGGATATTATTAGTTCCTGGATAAACTAATTCTTGAACTTGTTTAATTGAATTCCTATAACATTATCATCATCCTCATGTTTATTTTATGTCAAAAGTCATCTTTGGCTTACGTGCATAGATGGACTTAGTATGATTATGACCAGGGATCATTCGGTATAATCATGAACTGTGATGTTATAAGTGGTGTGGTAAAAGTCCTCAGTGGCTTATAATGCATTGATAGACAGTTTGTGGTATGATTATGACCAGGGATTTTTCGGTATAGTCATGATCATTGATGATTTAATGAATATCCTTGGCCCGTAATACAAGGATGATTAGAAGATGTGGTTTATTTATTAAGCTGAGTCTCAGTGATAAAAGTTGATGAAAATATTTTTAAATCATAGAAGATAGTAGGTTTTATTCTCTACTTGACTCTTCTAATGGATTGCTTATTCCGCTGCAGTTAAACTTGATGTCTATTGTATTTTATCAGTTTAACATTGTTGAAGACTATTGATAATTTATTCTTCATTATCTTAGTCATAATATTTTTTACTAGGCTAGTTGAGCTCACCCTTTCTTTCAATGTTCTCTTCAGGAAATGAGAATATAGGTGGGACGAGTCAGGGAAAGGAGTGATGGTCCAGAAGATAGCATTAGTAGTCCTCACCATTCTGTTAAATAGTGTGACAATAAATGTAATGAGGACTCCTTGAGTATGGATATTGTCTAGATGACAATATTCCTATTAGAACTCTCAGTTTATGTATTATCGTATGTTACACGACATTTGTATAATTAAGTTTGTATTTGTATTTTGTACCATGTATCTGACGACCCAAGATGGGTGATAAATACCTAATTTTGGGGCGTCACAGTTGGTATCAGAGCTTAGGGATATGATCCCTGGCTGAGATGTAAGATAAGAACTAGGAAGGGAGAGACGGGAAATTCCTTCGCTAGTATGACCTACCTAAGTTTATTTGGTATTTAATTGGTCGGTCAGAGTATAGGGATAATATGTGATATGTTAATTAACCCTTGTTTTTGTGGTAGTGTTTGAAAATGGCATCTAACAATGTTGAGATAAGCATTGGAGCAAAATAATATGACCATATCGCAGTACGAGGTTAAGTTTGCGGAGTTATCCCGGTTTGTATCCCATTTGATCGATAATGAGGAGCGAATGACGCGAAAGTTTCTAAGAGGTTTGAAACCCTATATACGTCAATACCTCATTCTCATGTTTATATTTTGTTGAAAGTCATTTGTGGCATGTAGTGCACAGATGGACTTGGTATGATTATGACCAGGGATTATTCGGTATAATCATGACCGTAATGTTACAAATGATGTGGAAAAAGTCCTCATTGGCCCGTAATGCATTGATGGACAGTTTTTGGTATGATTATGGCTATGGATTCTCTTTGGCCGTAGTGCAAAGACTAATTATTTTATGGCATGATCAGGACCGTTGATGAAAACACAATTATCTTTAGTCGTAGTGCATGCATAATTCGTGGTCGTGATACTAAAGAATATCCTTAGTCGGAGTGCAAGGGTGATTCGATGATGTGGATTAATTATTGAGCTGAGTCTCAGCAATGAAATATTAATTCATAGATGTGGTAAAAGTCATCTGTGGCTTACGTGCATAGATGGACTTGGTATGATTATGACCAGGGATTGTTCGGTATAATCATTACCGTAATTGAAAACACGATTATCTTTGGCACGTAGTGCATGGATAATTCGTGGTCGTGATACTAAAGAATATCCTTGGCCTGTAGTGCAGGGATGATTCGATGATGTGGATTAATTATTGAGCTGAGTCTCAGCAATGAAATATTAATTCATAGATGTGGTAAAAGTCATCTGTGGCTTACGTGCATAGATGGACTTGGTATGATTATGACCAGGGATTGTTTGGTATAATCATGACCGTAATTGAAAACACGATTATCTTTGGCACGTAGTGCATGGATAATTCATGGTCGTGATACTATTAAGCTGAGTCTCAGCATTATTGATTTTACAGTTGTATATCCTTGGCATGTAGTGCAAAGATTAACTGTTGATTATTAGTTATACAGTTGTAAATGTTTAGCCGTAGTGCAAAGATGAATTTGTTAGTATGATTATGAGCAGGAATTGTGATTTGGTATAACCATGATTTTTGATGTTTCAGGTGAAGATAGGTGATGTAAATTTTCTTCTTCCTGGGTGCGAAAAGTAATTCAGAATCACAATTATGATTATGAGTTATTCATATGATTGTGGACAGAAATTGTTAATTGATGTTACAGGGATATGGTCACTGACGGAGATATTAGTCTAGAAGACGAGTAATATATTTTGCTAGGGTGTGACTTACCTAAGCTGAAATTGTTTACTTAATAAGTGGACAATTTGTGGTATGTCGATTAACCTTTGTTTTGAAGGTATATTCTAGAATGATATTCGAAATACAGGAGATGAGAAATGAAAAAATAATGATAGAGCGGAATTATCCAGAAAGGTACAATCCGAAAAGAAAGTAAGGTATTCTCATCTCTTCGAATATCAGGTACGTACGTTAATTTCGAGGGCGAAATTCCATAAGGAGGGGAGATTGTGAGACCCCGAATTTTATGAAATAAAAGTATTCAATTTTTCTATTTTGGTAAATAGTTAAATTGATAAAAGGTTAAAGTTAAGGGTGATATGTGAATTTTTTTTTAAAAGTAAACAAGTTGTCATAAAATACATGGTCACTATTCACGAGTTACTATTCACAGGTTACTATTCACCCAAATTACTATTCACTCTAGTATCGTTCACTCGAATATTTGGAACACTTTTTGTGTCGGAGTACTATTCACGAGTTACTATTCACGAATTACTATTCACAGGTTACTATTCACCCAAATTACTATTTACTCTAGTATTGTTCACTCGAGTATTTAGGACACTTTTTGTGTCGGAGTTACTATTCATGAGTTACTATTCACGAGTTACTATTCACGGGTTACTATTCATCTAAATTACTATTCACTCTAGTATTATTCACTCAAGTATTTGAGACACTTTTTGTGTCGGAGTAACTATTCAGGAGTTACTATTCACGAGTTACTATTCACGGGTTACTATTCACCCAAATTACTATTCACTCTAGTATTGTTCACTCGAGTATTTGGGACACTTTTTGTGTCGAAGTACTATTCACGAGTTACTAATTACGGGGAATATTCGTACGACGGTACAATCATTGGTGGACCCCACAACGGAATTATTGTCAGATTGAGAAAACGACAAAAATATTTTATTAAAAATAACGGCGGAAGTTTTACCGTTGATACTGTTGAACTACTCGATAGTAAAAGTACAGTAATACGTGTGGTTGCATAGTAGCACATGGTATTGATGCTTATGTGAGAAGTCACTCAGTTTGATTCAATTATTGTCAATTAATAATATGAATTATTTAGCGATAATGAAGTTTTGTTTTATTCGTATTATTAACGTAATAAAATAGAAATATCTTTTTATATAAAACAGAATACTTTATTAAAGTTATTCTATAAATAGAATATATTATATTCTATTGTGCATAGTGTTTTGCATAGTAAAATCTTTTTATATAAAACAGAATATTTTATTAAAGTTATTCTATAAATAGAATATATTATATTTTATTTAAAAGATTTTTCTTTAAATATGGACCGTCAAATTAAAGTAAATCAATCTGGACCGTTCATGGATTAGTTACTATGCATTCTATTTTCCTATAAATAGAAGCTCATTCCTTCATTATTTTTTTACGAATTCACTGAACTCTAGAGAGAGAAACTATAGAGAGAAACTATAGAGAGAGAGAAGAAAAGTATTCTGCTACTTAACTACTTCCTTATTTCAGCTCTTCTTTAAAACGGTAAGGGGTGTTATTCTTTCTTATTCATGAAGAGAACTTATGTTATTCCATTCTTTATTATTCTGTTGGAATAACCTGTATGCGTGGTTTACCCTATACTTGGTGGAATGACCTGTATATGCGGTTTACCCAATACTTGGTGATCTTCTTTTGTTATTCCATTCTTTATTATTATGTTGGAATAACCTGTTTATGCGAAGTACCGCATACTTGGTGAAATTCTTTTATTATTCTGTTCTTTACGATTCTGTCGGAATATCCTGTTGGTGTGAATTTCACCTGACCTGGTTCCATCATTTATTATTCCGCATTTATTATTCTGTCAGAATATCCTGTCGGTGTGAATTTCACCTGACCTGGTTCCATCATTTATTATTCCGCATTTATTATTCTGTCGGAATATCCTGTCGGTGTGAATTTCACCTGACCTGGTTCCATCATTTATTATTCCGTATTTATTATTCTGTCGGAATATCCTGTCGGTGTGAATTTCACCTGACCTGGTTCCATATTTATTATTCCGCATTTATTATTCTGTTGGGAATAACCTGTCTGTGCGGTCTCTATCGCATGCATGATGAATCCTTCTGTTATTTCATTCTTTATTATTATGTTGGAATAACCTATCTATGTGGATTGCCACATGCATGGTGAATGATCCTTTATATTCATTCCTTATTAAATTGTAGAAATGATCTGTATACGTGGATTACCGCATGGCTGGTGAAAATCCATTTGCAGTTTCATATATTCTTTATTATACTTATTTGGTTAAAGTTTTGATTTCTATACTCCATGAAATTAGTGGAATATCCTTGATATTTGTGCTTCATCCAGTATCTTTTTATGAAAATATTATTCTGAGCATTCTTGACTGTTACTTTACAAAGAAGTATCATGTTGACAATTTGGATATTATTAGTTCCTGGATAAACTAATTCTTGAACTTGTTTAATTGAATTCCTATAACATTGTCATCATCCTCATGTTTATTTTATGTCAAAAGTCATCTTTGGCTTACGTGCATAGATGGACTTAGTATGATTATGACCAGGGATCATTCGGTATAATCATGAACTGTGATGTTATAAGTGGTGTGGTAAAAGTCCTCAGTGGCTTGTAATGCATTGATAGACAGTTTGTGGTATGATTATGACCAGGAATTTTTCGGTATAGTCATGATCATTGATGATTTAACGAATATCCTTGGCCCGTAATACAAGGATGATTAGAAGATGTGGTTTATTTATTAAGCTGAGTCTCAGTGATAAAAGTTGATGAAAACATTTTTAAATCATAGAAGATAGTAGGTTTTATTCTCTACTTGACTCTTCTAATGGATTGCTTATTCCGCTGCAGTTAAACTTGATGTCTATTGTATTTTATCAGTTTAACATTGTTGAAGACTATTGATAATTTATTCTTCATTATCTTAGTCATAATATTTTTTACTAGGCTAGTTGAGCTCACCCTTTCTTTCAATGTTCTCTTCAGGAAATGAGAATATAGCTGGGACGAGTCAGGGAAAGGAGTGATGGTCCAGAAGATAGCATTAGTAGTCCTCACCATTCTGTTAAATAGTGTGACAATAAATGTAATGAGGACTCCTTGAGTATGGATATTGTCTAGATGACAATATTCCTATTAGAACTCTCAGTTTATGTATTGTCGTATGTTACAAGACATTTGTATAATTAAGTTTGTATTTGTATTTTGTACCATGTATCTGACGACCCAAGATGGGTGATAAATACCTAATTTTGGGGCGTCACAGCCTGGATCAATTTCGAAGTCAATTTGGTATACCGACGGCTTTATCGGGTAATTAGCGAGTCTAAAACTCAATCGTGTAGTTCAATATTATTCTGGATATTCTAAATATCAGTCGTATTATTTTTCATAGCCTTATAATAATTTCTAAATAATTATTATAATTAATAATAATTTTTCAAACACTGGAATCATTATTAAATGATTTAAATATTAAATAATTCTATTATCATTAATATTAAATTATTAATAAAACTATTGCCAAAATATTAAAGTTATTTATAATAACTCAAAATATTTTGAAAACATTTTTATTACCCTTAAATAATTTTTAAAACATTTAAAATCATTTTTAAATAATTATCATTAATATTTAAATATTAATGTACTATTTATCAAAATATTTAAAGTTATTAATTATAACTTGAAAATCTTTTTAAACCATTTATATCCTTTTTAAATTAATAAAACTATTTTTAAACTATTTATTTAATATAATTATTAAATAAATTTAATAACAAATTATTAATGAAATTACTTTTAAATATTAAAAGTTATATTTTGTAACTTAAAATATTTTTAAACTATTTATTTTCATTTAAAATGATTTTTTTATAATATTAAAATCATTTTTAATTAATTTATTTAATATAAATACTAAATAAATCTAATATCGTTAATACTAAATTATTAATGAAATTTATCTTGAAATATTAAAAGTTATGTTTTATATCTTAAAATATTATTAAATACCTTATTATCATTTAAAATGATTTTTAATATAATAAAATTATTTTTAATTAATTTATTTAATGCATTTAATAAATAAATTAATTATCAATAATATTCAAATAAATATTAATATTTATGAAAAATATGTAAAATTATTAAAAGTTAACTTTTATAACTTAAAATAATTTTTAAAATAATTTTTGTAATTTTCAGAATTTATTTACTATTTTTAATGAATTTTTTAGAATTTATTTTTATTTTTAATCATTTTCCAGAAATTAGAAAACTAAAATAATTAAATTCGTTGCTAAAGGCTTTAGCGACGGTTTCTATCACTGATGATGTTCTTAAGGCTCAAGAACACTGACAAGCAGTTAGCAAGAGGCTCCCTTTGACCATCTCTAATTTACTGACTAAACATGTTTTGGGCTAACTAAGGCACTAACATTGTAGTATTGTTGTAACAGTACAAGATACAACCATCACCTAGGTCAAACAACAACTCAGATGCAAGATCTAGCTTCAAACTCGTTGTCAAACGGTTCCTGGGTTTTCTGGGTAACCTAGAAACCCAGGCAGCTCGAGGGTACAATTTGAGGCTAAATTTGCTTTAGGTTCTAGTCATTAGCAAGTTGTTATTATGGTTAGCACTTATAGTATACATGACAGGGTACAAATAACATTCATCAAATCAGCCAAACTACTTCAGAATCATAAGATAGCATCTGGTCAAACCATATCAGAAAGGATGTTCATCCGGTTTTTGGAAATTCGAAAAACTCAACTTTGTGACCGAAGGGTCTTGTTTGACCACTCACCACATCCACTGTATTTGTTGTTTAGGGAATATAAAGGCATGATTCTAGAGTATATATCACAGGTTACAACAGCAACATCAAAATACTTAACATCTGACAAATTTAAGCCTTGCAATATCTTGTGAGACACTGAGATTGAGTTTCTGGGTTGCCCAGAAACTCTTGGTTATGCTTGGTCAACTGAGTTTGACCAATAATATCTTGTAATCTGGATCTGATCTAAGCATGTTTTCAAGTCCATATCAAAGTCCTTACAACATACTACTAATTAAAACATTTATAATGCAAAAACTATAAACAAAATGAAATCTATAGGGTCTGACATTCGTTGTCAAACCACAAAAACAAAATTTTCTAAATTTTTGAAAACTCCTATTTTCGTGAATCTAGATGTTATGGATCCACTAAATACCAACCCAGATCAGTTATTAACATAACATACAACACTTTTAAACATAAAAACATAACATTTAACATAAATCAAAGATCAGATTTTGCAAATAGGGTTTATACCTTCTATGAACAAATCTTGATTCTAGGCTACTGATTTGTTGTGAGTATTAGTGGGGCTTGGTTTTGGGACTTAAATTCTAAGGAAATTCGTGGGTTAGAGAGAGAGGGGAACTTGGATGAGTTTAGTGATCAAATGGGATTAAAAAGCGAACTTTCTCTCTCTAATTATATATATATATATATATATATATATATATATATCGATCTAGATGCAATTTATGGCTGGTGTAGCTGTCAATATATGGCTGGTGTGTTAATTCTCAGCACATGTGCAATCTCATTAGGTCACCTACTACATATTTTGTCAAGATTTGCAAGCGACCTCTTAAAGAATTGAAAAAGGGCATAATTGTCTTTTGAATTTCAAATTTAATGGCACATTGGTAAACTTGGTAAACCCGTTTAACCCTAAGGTTTTCAAAAATTAAAATTTCTAGGCTTTCAATTTAGGGTTTAAAATAAAATAAAATTTTTAGTTTCTAAAAATAGTAAATTAGGTGTCCCTAATTAAATTAGGTTTCCTAATTACCTAACTTACTAACTAGGTTTAAAAAGTTACTAATTAGCATTAAGATAATTACATTAGCAATTAAGATTCATACATAGCAAATTAGGATTTCTAATTAGCTATTAGGGTTTCTAAATATTAATTAGGGTTTTCAAAAATTAGGGTTTCCCTAATTAAAGTTAATATCTATAATAACATTAATCACATAACACAATTTCTTACCAATCATAAACTCCGGTTTTATTTTCAAAATTTGGGTTAAACCAATTAATGCTAGGATTTTGACATTATACACATAATTGAGCAACCATTATTAGTACGTACATACAATACATATTTATTGCACTGAAAAAAAAGAGATAATCTTATATTATTATTCTCATTCCTTGTCCAAACTTCAGAATTAGAATTTGGATTCCATATCTGATTTATCTTTCATATACATATCATTATTAATTAAGTTATAATAATTAACTTAATTAATCTGAAATAAATTCATATAACAAAATAGTTATTATAATAATTCTAATAAACATTTCATATATTATTTAAATAATATATAATCATCTTTTCATGGAAAATAATTCATAAAAAACATTTCTACTATAAAATCAATTATTACAAGAATATACTTTATAATGGTCAATAATTATAAAATAAAATTATTTGTAGTTATTAATGTACTAAATAAATTTTATTTATTACATACATACATACACATTACCTTGCACATATTCCCACTTTTAAAAAAAAATTATACGCGAAATTTGTTATTTATTTATATAGAAAATATCGGGTTATTACAGTTATATTAATTGATTAGTTTTGAACACCAGATCGGATACCGTGGGAGTATAGATTTGGGGGCGTCACAAGTTTTGTATCAAAGCAATAGGCTATAGATCTAAGGAAGAGGTATCTTAGGATACAGTCTTCGAGTCCGTAAAAATATTAAATTACACATAAAATAACATTAAAAACTTTATGTTTTGTGTAGATTTTTGTAATATAAGTAATAAAGAAGTTCTTTTTATAGGATGGCCAACTCTGATGCTAAGGAAATGCCGATAGTAAATAATCCACCAAGAATTGAGTCAGTTCAAGATAGTGATGCAGAGGAGGAAGAGTTCCTTCATGATCAACAATGGTTAGATGTTGCGGAAGAGGATGATCTAGTAGTAGGACAATTAATGATGATTGAAGACCATGAAGAGGCAATGGTATCACTAGTACAAAAATCTGAGCATGATAATGATCAAATGAAGTTCAGGGCACATTTAGCCGAGGTTATTGTGACGCCCCCAAAATAGGTATACAACACCCATTCTGAGTCGCCAAAATACATGGTACAGAAACAACTACATCTTTATTATTACAACACAAGAACTGTGAGTTTAAATACAAATATTGTCATTTAGACAATATCCACACTCAAATAAGCCCTCATTACAATTATTGATACATTATTTCACAAAAATAGTGAGGACTACTAAAGTAACTTCTAGAACCATCATTCCATACCCCGACTAGTACTCGCTACATTCTCGCCTCCTGAGAAAAATGGAACAAAAAGGAAAAGGGTGAGCTCAACTAGCCCAGTAAAGAACATTATGACTAAGATAATACAGAACAAATTATCGTTAGTCTTCAACAGGGAAAAATCTAATAGAATACAATAGACAACAAGTTTTAAATTAATAACTGCAGCGGAAACAGCAAACCATTAGAAGAGTCAAGTAGAGAATGAGTTCTACTATCTTCTAAGATTTAAAAGTCCATCATCGATATTTTATCCCTGTAACAACAATCAATAACCATCTTTAATCAAATATTCATCTTTGCACTACAGGCCAAATATATTCATTTGTATCACCAGTCGGTCATGTTCATCTCAACACCTGTTCATCTTTGCACTACAGGCCAAAGATATTCATCAAGTAATTATACATCTTTGCACTACAGGCCAAAGATATTCATTTGTATCATCATTTAGGACTGAGGATGATGAAAAATATCTTAAAGAGAACGAATCCAATGAGACAGAAGGACAAATAGTAGGGATTCGTATAACAGTTTATCCAAGATCAATAATACTTCATAATAATCAATTGTGAAGCAGAATTGAAAAATAAAGATCAAAACATGGATACAATCAAAGATAGTAACCATAATAGACATCTTGGACAAAAAGAAAAAATTTTATTTTTCGGTGAATAGTGCCGTATTCGTGAATAGTGCCGTATACGTGAATAGTGCCGTATACGTGAATAGTAACCCCCGACACAAAAAGTTCCAAATTTGATAAAAACTCATATCAATATTTCAGCATAATGATATTGAAGAAAATAATATCATTAAGAAGAAAATAATATCCCTTACCTCGTACAGACAGTACTTCTGGTCGGAATACCGGTATAAGGCTGAAAGACACTTGCTCTGATGAATAGAAACTCTCAAAGTATCTAAATACTCACAAAATACACTCAATAATCTAGAGAGAGAAAGAGAGAAAACTTGTTTCTGGTGTGATTTTCAATTCTAACTTAGCCCTCTATTTATAGGAAAATGTTAGCACGCCGAAGCAGACTTAACCTGCAACCTGATGGCTTTACCTGCTACTATTCCCACCCACCACATTTGAATAAAAATCTCAGCACATTTCTTCACCAACCAAGAGTGGGGCCCACCAATTCTAGAATTTTCTACCAAAATGATTAACTCCGAAAATTCAACAATTTCTGAACCAGTCATCTCGTAAAATTCATAATAAATCATACGTTCATTTTTAACGGTTCAAAATTTGTGGACATATACTCAACTTATATATGTATAACATATCCAAAAATTACCACGATCCAACGGTCGGATTAAAAATTATAACTCCCGCAAAATATCTCAGAAACCCTGATTTTTAATACCTCCATTCCGACAAAAATACTGATAAAAACCTCAACATTAACTCCTTCATTTTTAACCACAAAAATATATCCCTCATTTATATCCACAAAAATAAATATTTCCTTATCATATGAATCAATAATTAATTATTTACAAATAATATTACAGAATCACATTTATGACAACCAGGCCGTTCCCAGGAAAGAGGGGGCTTTCCAATAAGGATTTCTCCTTACTGGCGCGCAATTAGATGACCAAACCTCTCCTTAGACAGAACTTTCTAGACATTGCCAATAATGTTATCTAATAATATTATTCAAATAATATGAATTATTGATCTGATAATGGGAAATACTGTGTAGTGACAATTATTGAAACAACAGTAATATAAAATATCAACGCAGCAATTATTGAATCAATAAAATAAAATACTGAACAGTAATTACTGTAACCATTATTGAGTAGTGCCTTCTTACGTAAGAATCAATAATTGGTGCAATACAGTGTGCTACTGTGTAACAACGCGTATTACTGTGTTTTAACCACCGGGTATTCCAACAGTATTAACGGTAACAACTACGCCGTTATTAATAAAAAACATATACTTGTCGTTTTCTTCATCCAATCGCTTTCCGTTATGGGGCCCACAAAAGACTGCGCCGTCGTACGAATATTCCCCGACAGGAAGAATATTCCACGACCAAACGAATATTCCCCGACAACAATGAATATTTTATAACCACTTGCTTATTTAAAATATTTACGCATTTTACCCATAACTAACCTCATTAATCAATTTAACACTTACTATTTCAAAATAATAAATAGAGGAAATTTAAATTTCATTTATTAATAATTTGGGGTCTTACAACCTCCCCTCCTTATGAAATTTCGTCCTCGAAATTGACGTACGTACCTGGTGTTTCGAAAAGATGAGGATACCTCGCTTTCATTTCCGTTTCCAACTCCCAGGTCATTTCCTCAATAGCATGGTTTCTCCACAAAACTTTAACTTGTGGTATGACCTTCGTGCGTAGGACATGCTCCTTTCTATCCAAGATCTTGACAGGTACCTCTTCGTACGTTAAGTCTTCAGCTATCTCGTCCGGTTCTAACTCAATAACGTGGTCTGGGTCTTTCACATATTTACGTAACACAGATATATGAAAAACATTATGAACACGAGACATACTTGGAGGTAACGCAAGTCTATAGGCCACATTTCCTACTCGGTCAAGAATCTGAAATGGACCAATAAATCGTGGATTGAGCTTTCCTCTCTTCCCAAATCTTGTAACTCCTTTCCATGGAGCCACACGCAACAATACATGATCCCCAATGTCAAATTCCACGTCATTCCGATGAAGATCCGCATAACTCTTTTGTCGATCCTGTGCCGTTTGTATACGTTGTCGAATCGTTTGGATCTTCTCTGTAGTCATGCGTACCAACTCTGGTCCCAACAATGTTGCTTCACCCACCTCGTCCCAGCATACTGGAGAGCGACACTTTCGTCCATATAATGCTTCAAATGGGGCCACACCTATACTTGCCTGATAACTGTTATTGTAAAGAATTCCACCAATGGTAGGTACTTATCCCAACTCCCTTTGAAATCTAGGACACAAAGTCTTAATAGATCTTCAAGAGTTTGAATAGTCCTCTCTGATTGTCCGTCCGTTTGAGGATGGTATGCCGAACTAAATCGTAAATCTGTGCCCATAGCTTTTTGCAAGCTAACCCAAAATCTTGAAGTGAATCTTGGGTCACGATCCGAAACTATGGATACTGGCATGCCATGCAGTCTCACAATCTCATCTACGTATATACGAGCAAGACGTTCAAGGGAATAAGTCTCCCGTATCGGCAAGAAATGAGCAGACTTGGTTAATCTATCAACAATAACCCAAATAGCATTTATGCCTTGAGAAACCGTGGGAAGACCCGTAACGAAATCCATGGTAATGTGTTCCCACTTCCATTTCGGAATCTCAAGTGGTTGCAATGGACCCTTTGGTACTTGATGTTCCGCCTTTACACGTTGACAAGTTAAACACCTCGAGATAAACTTTGCAATCTCTCTCTTCATATTATTCCACCAAAATGTATGTCGTAGATCACGATACATTTTGGTACTTCCAGGATGGATTGCAAATGGTGTATTGTGTGCTTCCATCATGATCTTGTACTTCAAATCAGAATTGTTAGGAACACAGAGTCTAGAGTGAACTCGAAGTATTCCTTCTTCATCGATTCTTGCTTCTGGAATAGAACCTTCTTGCACTTTCTTCTTCATACGCATCAGCTCTATGTCCGTAGCTTGAGCAGCTTTAACTTTATCGATTAAAGTCGGTTCTACTCGTATATTTGATATCATCATGTGGGTACTTGGAGCCTTCATCTCTATCTCCATCCTTTGCAAGTCATACAAAATGGGCCTTTGTGTTAACAACATTGCACTCGTACCCGCATATGATCTTCTACTCAATGCGTCAGCTACTACGTTTGCTTTTCCAGGATGATATTGGATGGTATGATCGTAATCTTTCAACAGCTCGAGCCAACGTCGCTGCCGCATGTTGAGTTCCTTTTGGGTGAAGAAATATTTAAGGCTTTTATGATCTGTATAGATCTCCACTTTCTCCCCATACAGGTAGTGTCTCCAGATCTTCAACGCGAAAACTACTGCTGCCAACTCCAAATCATGAGTAGGATAATTCCTCTCATATTCTTTGAGTTGTCGCGAGGCATAGGCTATGACTTTCCCATGTTGCATGAGAACACATCCTAACCCTTTGCCTGAAGCATCACTGTAGATAACAAATCCATCCGAACCAGATGGTATTGTCAGAACAGGTGCCGAAATGAGTCTCCTCTTAAGCTCTTGAAAACTCTTCTCGCATTCCTCGCTCCATACGAATTTGATATCTTTCCGAGTCAGCTGAGTTAACGGGGTAGCGATTCGAGAAAACCCTTCCACGAATCTTCGATAATAACCAGCTAAGCCTAGAAAGCTACGTACTTCGGTCACCGTCTTTGGTTGCTCCCAACTTTGTATTGCTTCAATCTTCGCCGGGTCAACAGATACTCCATGTTTTGACACCACGTGCCCTAGGAAAGCTACTTCCTCAAGCCAGAACTCGCATTTCTTCAACTTGGCATATAACTTATTTTCACGCAGCCTTTGGAGTACCAGCTTCAAATGATGCTCATGATCTTCACGGCTTTTGGAATATATGAGGATGTCATCAATAAAGACAACAACGAACTGATCCAAATAATCCTTAAATACTCGGTTCATCATATCCATGAAAGCCGCAGGAGCATTAGTCAATCCAAAAGACATAACTAGGAACTCATAATGCCCGTACCGAGTTCTGAAGGCAGTCTTTGGAATATCCTCAGTTTTAACCTTCACTGATGATATCCAGAACGAAGATCGATCTTTGAAAAGAATTGTGCTCCTTGTAACTGGTCAAACAGGTCATCAATACGAGGTAGCGGATACCTATTCTTAATAGTGACATGGTTTAATTCCCGGTAATCAATACAAAGTCGCATACTCCCGTCTTTCTTCTTTACAAATAAAACAGGAGCACCCCAAGGAGATGTACTAGGACGAATGAAACCGATGTCCAACAACTCTTGTAGTTGGACCTTTAACTCCTGAAGTTCAATAGGAGCCATTCGATATGGGGTTTTAGAAATGGGCTTTGTACCAGGTTCAAGATCAATAAAGAATTCAATTTCTCGTTCCGGGGGTAGACCGGGAAGTTCTTCAGGAAATACGTCAGGAAAGTCAATAACAACAGGAATATTATTCAAATTTGACGTGTCTTTATTCAAATCCATAACATGGGCTAAGAAAGCTTGACATCCGTTTTTTAATAAACGAATGGCTTTATGGCTTGATATAACAGTGATTGATTTTAATGGCTTAGTTGTTTGAATTCGTACAACAGGTTGGTTAGGAATATGAAAACTAACAACCTTACGAAAACAATCAATTTTGGCATGATGAGTAGTTAGCCAATCAATCCCTAAAATCACATCAAAAGCAAGTATCTTTAAAGAGATAGGTCAACAGGTAAGGTGATGGTACCAACTTGGATCACACAAGATTTATAAACAGTGGATGTGATGAAAGTTTCTCCTAACGGAGTCTCCACAGATAAATCAAAGTCTAACTTCTCCGGAGTCAAGTTTAAACGTTGAGCACAAGCAGGAGAGATAAAAGAATGGGTAGAACCGGTATCTAATAAGGTATAAACTTCGCATGAATTTATGATTAGCTTACCCGTGATCACCTCGTTTGGGTTCCTCGCATGTTGACCAGTCACGACAAACGCTCTTCCAGGAACCGTTGACTTTATCTTTTCTGGGACAGCTTTTTGAGTCACCATCCCCGCTGGACTTGGTTTTGCTACAGTGCAATCTCGAGCGATATGTCCTTCCTTTCCACAATTATAACATACCTTAAACTGTTGTGGGCAGTTTGGGCTGATATGTCCTTCTTTTCCGCACTTATAGCATATAACCGGTGGTCGTTCTCCTCCCTTGGAACCAATTGCTGTTGGTGCTGACGTCTTCGTATTGTCATTGTTGAATCTCCTCTTTTTAAAATCTCCTCCCGACTCGCTTCTTCTATTTTCATAGCCACGATTACCACCAGAGTGGTTGCCGTTCTTGTCTGTATTTTTCTTTCTCCGCTGGTTATCATTGTTCTGATGACTGCTGTCACCGATATGATCCTGGTTGTGATCCCTCAGTTGACCGTACTCGTTATCTCGCTCTAATAATTGAGCCCTGTTGACAACATCTGAATAGAGAGAAAATTTATGAGAAATGAGATATTGACGTATGCCGGGTTTCAAACCTCTCAGAAACATCCTCGTCATACGTTCCTCATTCTCCACCAAATGAGGTGCAAACCTGGACAACTCTGCAAACTTTGCCTCGTACTGAGATACCGTCATATTATTCTGCTCTAGTCTAATAAACTCTACCTCCTTCATATGACGAATACTTTCAGGAAAGTACTTGTCATTGAACAGTTTTTGAAATGTCTCCCAAGACATGCTGAGTGCGGTTGGATGGGTACGCTTCACAGACTCCCACCAGTAATCTGCCTCGCCACGGAACATAAAGGTGGCGAATGGAACCTTCTGTTCCTCCGTGCATCCCAAGACATCGAATATCTTGGTAATTTGCTTGACCCACGTTTCCGCCATGATCGGATCCGGCTTTCCCTTAAATTCTGGTGGTCCCAATTCTTTGAACTGTTTGGCTGTGACAAACCGTGAATTGCTATCATTTCCTCCTGTATTTTGAACACGAGTCTCCCTTGTCTGGTTTTGCATGAATTGCAAAAAACTTCTAAACATTCCATCGTTCATCATCTGCTCATTGGTGTTGTTCACAGGAGGAACATTGCCAGCCTGTTGCACGTTCTCCTCGTTGGTAAGCACCGGTGTCTCCACGGTCTCATTTACTCCACTATTAACATTCTCAGTCGACATTCTCAAATACTGCCATAAAACAAGGGTTAATTAAATAAATTAACAAATCACATAATACCCCTATATTATGACTGACCAATAAATAAGCTTAGGTAGGACACACTAGCGAAGGATTCGTCTCTCCCCTCCTAGTTCTATTCCCCGATCTCCGCCAGAGATCATATCCCTAAGCTCTGATACCAACTGTGACGCCCCCAAAATAGGTATACAACACCCATTCTGAGTCGCCAAAATACATGGTACAGAAACAACTACATCTTTATTATTACAACACAAGAACTGTGAGTTTAAATACAAATATTGTCATTTAGACAATATCCACACTCAAATAAGCCCTCATTACAATTATTGATACATTATTTCACAAAAATAGTGAGGACTACTAAAGTAACTTCTAGAACCATCATTCCATACCCCGACTAGTACTCGCTACATTCTCGCCTCCTGAGAAAAATGGAACAAAAAGGAAAAGGGTGAGCTCAACTAGCCCAGTAAAGAACATTATGACTAAGATAATACAGAACAAATTATCGTTAGTCTTCAACAGGGAAAAATCTAATAGAATACAATAGACAACAAGTTTTAAATCAATAACTGCAGCGGAAACAGCAAACCATTAGAAGAGTCAAGTAGAGAATGAGTTCTACTATCTTCTAAGATTTAAAAGTCTATCATCAATATTTTATCCCTGTAACAACAATCAATAACCATCTTTAATCAAATATTCATCTTTGCACTACAGGCCAAAGATATTCATTTGTATCACCAGTCGGTCATGTTCATCTCAACACCTGTTCATCTTTGCACTACAGGCCAAAGATATTCATTAAGTAATTATACATCTTTGCACTACAGGCCAAAGATATTCATTTGTATCATCATTTAGGACTGAGGATGATGAAAAATATCTTAAAGAGAACGAATCCAATGAGACAGAAGGACAAATAGTAGGGATTCGTATAACAGTTTATCCAAGATCAATAATACTTTATAATAATCAATTGTGAAGCAGAATTCAAAAATAAAGATCAAAACATGGATACAATCAAAGATAGTAACCATAATAGACATCTTGGACAAAAAGGAAAAATTTTATTTTTCGGTGAATAGTGCCGTATTCGTGAATAGTGCCGTATACGTGAATAGTGCCGTATACGTGAATAGTAACCCCCGACACAAAAAGTTCCAAATTTGATAAAAACTCATATCAATATTTCAGCATAATGATATTGAAGAAAATAATATCATTAAGAAGAAAATAATATCCCTTACCTCGTACAGACAGTACTTCTGGTCGGAATACCGGTATAAGGCTGAAAGACACTTGCTCTGATGAATAGAAACTCTCAAAGTATCTAAATACTCACAAAATACACTCAATAATCTAGAGAGAGAAAGAGAGAAAACTTGTTTCTGGTGTGATTTTCAATTCTAACTTAGCCCTCTATTTATAGGAAAATGTTAGCACGCCGAAGCAGACTTAACCTGCAACCTGATGGCTTTACCTGCTACTATTCCCACCCACCACATTTGAATAAAAATCTCAGCACATTTCTTCACCAACCAAGAGTGGGGCCCACCAATTCTAGAATTTTCTACCAAAATGATTAACTCCGAAAATTCAACAATTTCTGAACCAGTCATCTCGTAAAATTCATAATAAATCATACGTTCATTTTTAACGGTTCAAAATTTGTGGACATATACTCAACTTATATATGTATAACATATCCAAAAATTACCACGATCCAACGGTCGGATTAAAAATTATAACTCCCGCAAAATATCTCAAAAACCCTGATTTTTAATACCTCCATTCCGACAAAAATACTGATAAAAACCTCAACATTAACTCCTTCATTTTTAACCACAAAAATATATCCCTCATTTATATCCACAAAAATAAATATTTCCTTATCATATGAATCAATAATTAATTATTTACAAATAATATTACAGAATCACATTTATGACAACCAGGCCGTTCCCAGGAAAGAGGGGGCTTTCCAATAAGGATTTCTCCTTACTGGCGCGCAATTAGATGACCAAACCTCTCCTTAGACAAAACTTTCTAGACATTGCCAATAATGTTATCTAATAATATTATTCAAATAATATGAATTATTGATCTGATAATGGAAAATACTGTGTAGTGACAATTATTGAAACAACAGTAATATAAAATATCAACGCAGCAATTATTGAATCAATAAAATAAAATACTGAACAGTAATTACTGTAACCATTATTGAGTAGTGCCTTCTTACGTAAGAATCAATAATTGGTGCAATACAGTGTGCTACTGTGTAACAACGCGTATTACTGTGTTTTAACCACCGGGTATTCCAACAGTATTAACGGTAACAACTACGCCGTTATTAATAAAAAACATATACTTGTCGTTTCTTCATCCAATCGCTTTCCGTTATGGGGCCCACAAAAGACTGCGCCGTCGTACGAATATTCCCCGACAGGAAGAATATTCCACGACCAAACGAATATTCCCCGACAACAATGAATATTTTATAACCACTTGCTTATTTAAAATATTTACGCATTTTACCCATAACTAACCTCATTAATCAATTTAACACTTACTATTTCAAAATAATAAATAGAGGGAATTTAAATTTCATTTATTAATAATTTGGGGTCTTACAGTTATTGTGACAACCCGAGAAATTAGAAAAATTTTAAAATCTTAATTGATTGATTTAAGGTTCAATATTAGGACCTAGACAGAAAATAAGTGTATGCGTTTGATATTTTTGAAAATGAATTTTGATGATATCAAAATTCTGTAAAGGATTTAGGTGAATTATTCAGGATTAAGTGTATACGTGAATATGTTATATGTATATGGTATTTTATGTGTTCAGAAAGTGCTTAAGGGTCAAGGGTTGACTAGATAAATGATATCTTTAACAAATCCTATGTATATATTAAGAATGTCAACGTTCGGTTGAAAAACCCTAACGAATTATAAAAACCCTAGCAATCGGTTCTGGAAACCCTTATTTCAGTTTCGAAAATTCGAAACCCTAATTCAGAAATTTAAAACCCTAATTTGGGAACTTAAAGGATAATTATTATGCTTAAGTGCTATTAATTATGATATTAATTAGGCTAAAGCTTAATTATTTAGCAAACCGTAATTTCAAATTTTTAAACCCTAATTTCTAGATTTGAAACCCTAATTTATAATTAGGGAAAACCTAAGTGTTAATTTAATACCTTTAATGTTAATTAGGAAATATTAATCCTAATTTTCAAGTTTTAAGTAATTAGAAAACAATATTCTAATTAGGAAATCTAATTTCTAAATTAGAAAATTATTTTTCTAGTAGAAACCCTAATTCGTGGGTTGTAAACCCTAATAACCAATTTTATCCTTAATTGCTAAATTAGCAATTTTAATTAGGAAATAATAACCCTAATTGGCAAGCTTAGATTATGATTAGGAAATCTTAAATATATTTAGAAAATTCTAATTATAATTTAGAAATATTAATTTTCTATTTTGGAAACCTAATTTGGAAACCCTAAAATTTTATTTTTTAAAAAACCTAAAAGGGTTAAATCCTAAACCCTAAGGGTTAAAACCTAAAATCTAAGGGTTTATAGCAATTGTCCAATTTGCCATTAAAATTAAAATTCAAAAGACAAAAATGCCCTTTGTTGCATAATTGGACATAACTTGTAAGAGTTGTCCTAGTGGAGTTGGTGAGAAAACCCTAGCCTAGCCTTGTGCCTTAAATCCACAGAAATCAGCCAACACATCAGCCATATTATTGCAATCAATAATACACATAGATTAAAGGGAGAGAAAACCCACTTTATTTCTCATTTTTACCAAAGCCATTCTCTCTCTTCATTTTCGAGATTTAGAGTGAGAGAGTGAGATAGGGTAAGCCAATATCAGTTCTTAACTCTCCAAGAATAGGAATCAAAAGTCAGAAATCAAGATCAAAGCATAATAAAGGTATAAACCCTAATTTCGAAAATCTTATGATTTGTTGTTAAATGTTGTTAATGATAGGTTGGATGTGTGTATTAGGGTGTCACTTGATGATCTGGGTTGCTATTTAGTGAATCCATAACATCAAAGTGCACGAAATAACATTTTTCAAAAATCTGGAAAAAAATTGAAAAGGGGCCTGACAGTCGAATGTCAGAGGCCTTAAATCTTTATGTGTTAGATGTTTTGTGTGTTTTATGTTTTGGATCTATTCTATGACATGAGGACTGTGATCTGAAACTGAAATCAGGTAAGTTATCAGTGGTCAAAACTCGTTGACCATTCACAGAAACTACTTTCCGGGTAGCCCAGAAATTTCAGTAACCTCTAACAAGATTTTCGAAGTCCTTGATCTTGCTATATGTTTATGTTTTGGTGAAGTTGTTGTTATTATGCTGTAGACTGGTATATGAACTACATATAAAAGTCAGTAGAACACCTAGATCTATTATATAATCAAAGATAAGAAGGGTCAAAGTAGGGTTGACCAGTTGTTCTTGAAGATTTCTAGAAAACTCAGAAACCTTCATGTGCAATTTTTTTGTCAGACTCTGACCAGCATTGATCTTCTTGGTGTGATGATGAAATTATGATATGTTGTTATATAATTCTTCCCTGACATCCCTACTTCATGACCGAATCAATAAAACATACAAAGCAAGCCTAGACTGCAGACTATTAAGATTTAAACCTAGCATCCTCGACTGTTCTTCATTTTCTAGAAAACCCAGAAATGAAGAACAGCGTTGTCAGACATTTTGGTGACTTAGATCTCCCTATGATTATATGTTTTGGTCATCAAAATTTGCTTCGATTTGTAGTATTACATTCGGTATACAACATCAAAGTAATTACTAGCCCAGAACATGTATGGATTGAAAGTTAGAACCGGTCAAACATGGCATCTCGTAACTGACTTTGAGTTTCTGGGTTTGTTGAAGAACAGCCCAAGAACACTTTTAGCCATTGTTTTTGTTGCCTAATGCCTTTAGCGACACTTATTTTTGAAAAATAATTATTTTTATTGAATAAATAGAATTAAATGGTTTCTAATTATTAAAAATATAAAATAAATTCCTAAAAATTATTTTAAAGTCCGAAAATTAGTTTTTAACTATTTTGTGTATATTTCATTAATATTTAATATTTTTGGAATATAAATGATTTTTAATTTATTTAATTATAATATTAAATAAATTATTTAAAAATAATTTTAATTTATAAAAAATAATATTATGGTGTTAGAAAATATTTTAAGCTATTTTCAATAACTTTTAATATTTTGTGATGAATTTTACTATTTAATTAATATTAATAGTAATTAATTTATTTAGTAATTATATTAAATAAATCATGAAAAAATAGAATTAATGATTTAAAAATCATATAAAAATGATTTAACTGTTAGAAAAATATTTTAAGTTATAAAATATAACTTTTGATATTTTGTCATGAAAATATTTATATTTTAATATTAATAGTAATTATCAGATAATGAATTTATTTGTTTAAAAATCATATAAAGGTTGACCCACGTCTCCGCCTTAATTGAATCTGGCTTTTCCCAGAATTCTGGTGGTCCCAACTCTTTGAACTGCTTGGCCGTGACAAACCGCGGGCTGCTATCATTTCCACCTGTGTTTTGTACACGAGTCTCCCTCGTCTGATTTTGCATGAACTGCAAAAAGCTTCTAAACATTCCATCATTCATCATCTGCTCAGTGGTGTTGTTTACAAGAGGAACATTGCCGGCCTATTGCACGTTCTCCTCGTTAGTGATTAATGGTGTCTCCACGGTCGCATTTACTCCATCGTTAATATTCTCTGCTGCCATTCTTAAATACTGCCACAAAATAAGTGTTATTTAAAGAAATTGATATGCAACATAATAACATTATACTCTGACCAACCAACAAATAAGCTTAGGCAAGACACACTAGCGAAGGATTTACTCGTTTCTCCCCTCCTAGTTCTATTCCCCGATCTCCGCCAGAGACCATATCCCTAAGCTTTGATACCAACTGTGACGCCCCCAAAATAGGTATACATCTCCCACTCTGAGTCGCCAAATACATGGTACAGAAATGACTACAATTTTATTAATACAGTTTTTGTACAAAATTCGATAACACTTAACTTTGAGTTTAAAATACAACTATTGTCTTCTAGACATTATCTACACTCAAATAAGGCCTCATAATAATTATTGATACTTTATTTTACAAAAATGGTGAGGGCTACTAAAACATATTTCTAGAATCATCATTCTATACCCGACTAGTACTCGCTACATTCTCGCCTCCTGAGAAGAAAAATTGAACAAAAAGGAAAGGGTGAGCTCAACTAGCCCAGTAAAGAATATTATGACTAAGATAATATAGAAAAAATTATCGTTAGTCCTCAACAGGAAAAAAATCTAATAGAATACAATAGACAACAAATTTTAAATCAATATTCGCAGCAGAAATAATAATTCATTAGAAGAGTTAAGTAGAGGATGAAATCTACTATCATCTATAAATTTAAAAGTTCATCATCAATATTTTATCCCTGTAACATCAATCAATATACATCTTAAATCAAATATTCAACTTTGCACTACAGACCAAAGATATTCATCAGTTGGTCATGTTCATCTAAACACATGTTCATCTTTGCACTACGGGCCAAAGATATTCATCAGAAAATCGTTCATCTTTGCACTACAGGCCAAAGATATTCAGTAATATCATCATTTAGGACTGAGGATGATGAAAAATATTTTAAAGAAAATGAATCCAGTGAAACAAAAGAACAAATATTAAGGATTCGTACTTTAAACAATCCAAGTTCAAAAATATTTCATAAATAACCATAGTGGAGTAAATTTCAAGGATGATCAAAACATGAATACAATCAAAGCTAGTATCCATAATAGATATCTTGAAAAGAAAAAACAAAATTTTATTTTTTTTGGTGAATAGTGTCGTATTCGTGAATAGTGCCGTATACGTGAATAGTAACCCTGTAAGATCCCGAATTTTATGAAATAAAAGTATTCAATTTTTCTTATAATTATTATTCAGTAAATGGTTAAATTGATAAAAGGTTAAAGTTAAGGGTGATATATTATTTTTTTTTCAAAATACACAAGTGGTTATAAAATATTCATTGTTGTCGGGAAATATTCGTTTGGTCGTGGAATATTCTTTCTATCGGGGAATATTCGTACGACGGTGCAGCCATTTGTGGGCCCCATAACAGAATAACTGTCGGATGAAGAAAATGATAAATTTGAGTTTTTATAATTAACGGCGTAGTTGTTACCGTTAACACTGTTGGAATACCCGATGGTTAAAATACAGTAATACGTGTTATTGCACAGTAGCACACGGTATTGCACAATATTTTTGAAATTATTGATTCTTACGTAAGAAGGCACTACTGAATAATTGTCACAGTAATTACTGTTCAATATTTTATTTTATTTATTCAATAATTGCTGCGTTGATATTTTATATTATTGTTGTTTCAATAATTGTTGCTGCACATCATCTCCATTATCAGATCAATAATTCATATTATTTGAATAATATTATTAGATAGCATTATTGGCAATGTCTAGAAAGTTCTGTCTAAGGAGAGGTTTGGTCATCTAATTGCGCGCCAATAAGGAGAAATCCTTATTGGAAAGCCCCCTCTTTCCTGGGAACGGCCTAGTTGCCAGTACTGTGATTCTGTAATATTATTTGTGAATAATTAATTGTTAATTTATATGATGAGAAAAATATTAATTTTATATGGATATAGATGGAGAAAATTTTTTAAGTGACAATTGTTGAAAAATGATATTTTATCTTTTTTGATAAAATAATTTATTATTGTATTTAATAATATAATAATGGTGATAGTTTTACAATAAATATGGAATATATGAGTATATGAGAAGGAAGAGTATTTTTGTTGTATTAAATGATTAACACATATTTTGTGTGTCGGTGGACCCCATTTCTTGACAGAAATTTGATTATAGCTTGTAAAATCGACCGTTTATGAATTTCAGTTAATTTCTGTTTAAAATTTGGAAAAACTTTCTTCTGCAAAGTTGTAGAGAATTGAATTTCTTATAAAAAGTTGCGAGATTCGAATTTTCTGATAAAACGGCTATTTTCTATGAATTATTGAAGTTTCGAAAAATAAAATGATTTTTATTAAATTATAGGGTGGGACCCACTTTGGTTGTTGAACACATGTGGGCTGCTGGGATTTTTTTTCAGCCTTGGCATGCTTGGATGGCTGGTCTCTGATGGTTGGTGTGTAGAAAAGAAAAATAATATTTTATTATTTTAGTCTCCTTTGACGTTCTAGCATTTTCCTATAATTAGGTGCTTATGTTAGAATTGAAAATCACACCAGATACAAGTTTTCTTTCTCTCTATATTATCAAGCATATTTTTGTGAGTATTTAGATATCTTGAGTGTTGCTCAGCGTTATATCTGATATTCAAGTCAGAAGTACTGTTCTTTTGATGTAAGGGATTTTAAGGGTTATTATATTTTTCAGTTCGTAATTCTTCAGACATTCAAAAAATTCTGAAAAAGTTTAAAATGATATTTTTATGAGCTTTATTGATTGTGTCCAAAAATGGTAATTTTTGGATGTATAGATTAAGAGTTATGAATTTTACGGGGAAAGACTATTTTAAAAGTAACCGCTTATAACTCTTTGTGGTTAACTCCAAATTTGGTGAAATTTTTATTGAGAGTACATGTATATGATAGAAGTATACTCTATAAATTTTGGAATTTTTGGACAAAAGTATAATTTATGATAAATGTCTAAATATTCGGCAGTATTAGCCATATGAAAAATAGTAAATGAATTTTAAAAATTCTGAGAAAAATATATGTTCAATATGGGACTATATTATGCTAAATTCCAGAAAGGAAATATTTTTGGAACTGATTTGGTATTTTTTATGAAAATAGACTAGTTATGAGTAAATGAATTAAATATGTTATGTGAAGTAAGAAAATTAGAAAATAGGATTTTATGGCTTGAGAATCCTATATGAGGTATATGCAAATTTTTGATGAGGGTTTTGGTTATTGGTAATAAAATCTTATGAGTTTGGCATTTTAGGATGATTAAATGCATTATTTAGTAATGTGTAAACAATTAAAATAAATTGTTTATAAGCTTAAGAAATATTATTCTTTCAATATCATTATACCGAAATATTGGTATGTATTTTATTGTAAAATTTCTACCTTTTTTGTGTCGAGTTTACTATTCATGATTACAATTCACGAGTTAATATTTATGAGTTACTATTCACGACAAAATTGGTTTCTTTTTCTAACCAAATTATAGTTGATTTATGAATATTACTCTTAAGATTAAATCTAGATGTTTTGATTATATTGATTTTACTATTATATATGACATTTTTATAATCCTGGTGAATAAATTTTTTCTTTGACTTAAGTGTAAAGATGGGTAGATTTTTGGTATGATCACAACTATGGGTTCTCTTTGGCCAGTAGTGCAAAGTTGAATTATTGACTGATATAATCATGGCCATTGAATTTATAATTGAATATTTTTAGCTTATGTGCAAAAGTGAAACGATCAACATGGTTATAATTATTATTTATATAAATTCTAAAATGATTATATATTTCTTTGAGATATTAATATCTTTGGTCTGTAGTGCAAATATGAATTATTGATGAATATCTTTGGACTGTAGTGCAAAGATGAACTGTTAATAAATATCTTTAGCCTATAGTGCAAAGATGAATTATTGATAAATATCTTTGGCCTATAGTGCAAAGATGAATTATTGATGAATATCTTTGGCCTGTAGTGCGAAGATGAACTGTTGTTGAATATCTTTGGCATGTAGTACAAAGATGGTTTGTTGATGAATATCTTTGGCCGTAGTGCAAAGATAGATTTATTAGCATGATTATGAACAGAAACTATGATTTGGTATAACCATGATCTTTGATGTTTCAGGTAAAGATAGGTAATGAAAATATTCTTCGTCCTAGGTGCGAAGAAAAATTTAGAATCACAATTATGATTATGAGTTATTCATATGATTGTGGAAAGGAACTGTTGAGTGATGTTACAGGGATAAAATATTGTTGCTGGATTTTTAACATGGAGAAGATAATAGACTTTATAGTCTATTTGACTCTTCTAATGGATTGCTCGTTCCGCTGCAACTATGGTTGAAAATTTTTATCATCTACCATATGTTCTAAATCTCTGATTTATTACTATTAAAGGCTATTGATAAATTATTTAGCTTTAGTCATGATATTCTTTACTGGGCTAGTTGTGCTCACCCTTTTGTTTCACAATTCCTTTTAGGTAATAAGAGTGTAGCTGGGTCGAACGAGGGTAACAGAAAAATAGAACGGTGTCTTGCCACTATCATACAAGATGTCTAATGATATACAACCTTGTGTCATCATAAGACAGGGATGTTCTCATCCACTTGCTGAATATATCTATGAGCACTACCTATAAAATCTTGGTGTTTGTTTGAAGTATAATTCTCAATTAGAGACAGTGGAGATAATGATATGTCAAGAGAAGACTCACCATTAGAAAGAATATGATAGTAATCTTTTCGTTTTTCTTTGGGGTCTATTAGGTCAACCAAGGATAATTCTGTGGACATATGATATCTATCATAACCTAGAAGCATGGCCTCCCATGTACGAAGGTTTCCTTGAGCACTTCCTAAATATTCTAATTTCTAAAAAAGTTTTTGACTATACCTTTATGTAGGTATCAGTGTTAGGTGATGTCCACTGATGGGACATTTGTCACATTACGGTTGAGACACGAGTCACAGTTGGTATATATTTGTATCCAAACTCACAGCATGTGTTTTTGTATTTTGTACGACAATTGTTGTAATAAAGTTGTAGTTATTTTCTGTACCATATATTTGACGACTCAGAATAGGTTGGGTGAAATGGACCTATTTTGGGGTTGTCACAAACCCCGACACTAAAAGTTCTAAATTTGATAAAAAGTTCAGATCAATATTTCGACTTAATGATATTGAAAGAAATAATATCATCTATAAAAAAAAATAACATCCCTTACCTCGAAAAGACAGTACTTCTGACTGGAATACTGGATATAGTGCTGAAGGAAACTTGCACCGTATAGCGACACTCAAAGTATCAAAATACTCACAAGAATACGCTCGATAATATAGAGAGAGAGAACTTATTTCTGGTGTGATTTTCAATTCTAACCTAAGCACCCTATTTATAGGATAATGCTTAGAACACCAAAGTAAAAAATTTAATAAAATATTAATATATTTATATAATTTTCCTTAGCCCACCTTTTGACCAAAACATCAGCCACACATGTGCCAAAAACAACAAAAACGTTTTTCTAAACAAAAATATTTAAAACTCCAAAAATCAATACAGACCCGATATACCGGAACTTCAATAATTCACAATAAATAGCCCTTTTATCAGAAAAATTCGAATCTTATGTCCATTCCATAGGAAATTCAATTCTCTACAACTTTGTAAGTTTAAGTGTTTCCAAATTTTAAACAAAAATTGACCAAAATCCACATACGGACGATTTTACAAGCTATAATCAAATTTCAGTCAAGAAATGGGGTCCATAAACATGAAAAATATGTTTTAAACATTTTTAGTAACAAAAATACTCTTCCTCCTCATTTATTCATATATCACACATTCATTATAAAAATATCATCATTATTATATTATTAAAATATAATAATATATTTTATTAAAAAAGATAAAATATCAATTTTCAACAATTGTCACATAAAAAAATTTTCTCCATCTATATCCACATAAAATGAGTATTTTCTTTATCATATAAATCAATAATTAATTATTCACAAATAATATTATAGAATCACAATACTGACAGCCAGGCCGTTCCTAGAAAAGAGGGGGCTTTCCAATAAAGATTTCTTCTTACTGGCACGTAATTAGGTGATCAAATCTCCCCTTAAATAGAAATTTCTAGACATTGCCAATAATTCTATCAAATAATATTATTCAAATAATATGAATTATTGCTCCGATAATGAAAAATACTGTGCAGTGACAATTATTGAAACAATAATAATAATATAAAATATCAACGTAGCAATTACTGAATCAATAAAATAAAATACTGAACAGTAATTACTGTAACAATTATTGAGTAGTGCCTTCTTACGTAAGAATCAATAATTGATGCAATGTCGTGTGTTATTGTATTTTAATCACCGGGTATTCCAACAGTATTAACGGTAACAACTACGCCGTTACTTATAAACAACTTATATTTGTCGTTTTCTTCATCCAATCGATTTCCGTTACGTGGCCCACACAAGGCTGCGCCGTCGTATGAATATTCTCCAACAGTAAGAATAGTCCACGACCAAACGAATATTCCCCGACAACAATGAATATTTTATAACCACTTGCTTATTTAAAAATATTTGCGCATTTGTACCCTTAACTAATCACATTAATCAAATCAACTATTACTATTTTAAAATAATAAATAGAGAAAATTCAATTTCATTTATAATAAGTTGGGGTCTTACAACCTCCCCTCGTTATAAAATTTCGTCCTCGAAATTGACGTACGTACCTGGTGTTTCGAAAAGGTGAGGATACCTCGCTTTTATTTTCGTTTCCAATTTCCAGGTCATTTCCTCTATAGCATGGTTCCTCCATAAAACTTTGACTTGTGGTATGACCTTTGTGCATAGGGCATGCTCCTTTCTATCCAAGATCTTGACAGGTGCCTCCTCATACGTTAAGTCTTCAGCTATTTCGTCCGGTTCTAACTCAATAACGTGGTTCGGGTCTTTCACATATTTATGAAGCACAGATATGTGAAAAATATTATGAACACGAGACATGCTTGGAGGTAACGCGAGTCTATATGCCACATTTCTTACTCGGTCAAGAATTTGAAATGGACCAATAAATCGTTGATTGAGCTTTCCTCTCTTCCTAAATCTTGTAACTCCCTTCCATGGAGCAACACGCAACAATACATGATCCCCAATACTAAATTTCACGTCCTTTCGATGAAAATCCGCATAATTCTTTTATCGATCCTCTGCCGTTTGTAGATGTTGTCGAATCATTTGGATCTTTTCTGTAGTAATACGTACCAACTCGGGTCCCAACAACGTTGCTTCACCCACCTCATCCCAACATATTAGAGAGAAACACTTTCGTCCATACAATTCTTCGAATGGAGCCACCCCTATACTTGCCTGATAACTGTTGTTGTAGGAGAATTCCACCAATGGTAAATACTTATCCCAACTCCCTTTGAAGTCTAGGATACAAAGTCTTAATAGATCTTCAAGAGTTTGAATAGTCCTCTCTGATTGTCCGTCCGTTTGAGGATGGTATGCCAAACAAAATCGTAAATCCGTGCCCATAGGTTTTTGCAAGCTAACCCAAAATCGTGAAGTGAATCTTGGGTCACGATCTGAAACTATAGATATTGGTATGCCATGCAATCTCACAATCTCATTTACGTACATACGAGAAAGACGTTCAAGGGAATAAGTCTCCCGTATCGGCAAGAAATGAGCAGACTTAGTTAATCTATCAACAATAACCCAAATAGCATTTATACCTTGAGAAACCGTGGGAAGACCTATAACAAAATCCATGGTAATGTGTTCCCACTTCCATTTCGGAATCTCAAGTGGTTGCAATGGACCCTTAGGCACTTGATGCTCTGCCTTTACATGTTGACAAGTTAAACACCTCGAGATGAACTTTACAATCTCTCTCTCTCTCTTCATAATGTTCCACTAAAATATGTGTTGAAGATCACGATACATTTTGGTACTTCCAGGATGAATTGAAAATGGTGTATTGTGTGCCTCCATCATGATCTTGTACTTCAAATCAGAGTTGTTAGGAACACAAAGTCTGGAGTGGACTCGAAGTATTCCTTCTTCATCGATTCTTGCTTCTAGAATAACACTTTCTTGTACTTTCTTCTTCATACGCATCAGCTTCTGTGGCTTGAGCAACTTTAACTTTTTCGATTAAAGTCAGTTAAATGTGTATACTTGAAATCATCGCATGAGTCCCCGGAGTCTTGAATTCTATCTTCATCTTTTGTAAATCACACAAAATGGGCCTTTGTGTTGCCAACATCACACTTGTTCCCCGCATATGATCTTCTACTCAACGCGTCAGCTACCACGTTTGCTTTTCCAAGATGGTATTGAATGGTATGTTGGTAGTCTTTCAACAGCTCGAGCCAACGTTGTTGCCGCATGTTGAGTTCCTTTTGGGTGAAAAAATATTTGAGGCTTTTATGATTTGAATATATCCCCACTTTCTCCCCATATAGATAGTGCCTCCAGATCTTTAGCGCGAAAACGACTGTTGCCAACTCTAGATCATGATTAGAATAATTCCTCTCATATTCTTTAAGTTGTCGCGAGGCATAGGATATGACTTTCCCATGTTGCATGAGAACACATCCTAACCCTTTGCCCGAAGAATCACTGTAGATAACAAATCCATCCGAACCAGATGGTATTCTCAGAACAGGTGCCGAAATGAGTCTCCTCTTGAGCTCTTGAAAACTCTGTTCGCATTCCTTGCTCCATACGAATTTTGTATCCTTCTGAGTCAACTGAGTTAACGGAGTAGCGATTCGAGAAAACCCTTCCACGAATCTCCGATAATAACCAGCTAAGCCCAGAAAGCTACGTACTTCGGTCACCACTTTGTATTGATTCAATCTTCGCCGGGTCAACATATACTCTATGTTTTGACACCATGTGCCCAAGGAATGCTATTTTCTCAAGCCAGAATTCACATTTCTTCAACTTGGCGTATAGCTTGTTTTCACGAAGCCTTTAGAGTACCAGCTTCAAATGGTGCTCATGATCTTCACGACTTTTGGAATATATAAGGATGCCATCTATAAAGACAACAACGAACTGATCCAAATATTCCTTGAATACTCGGTTCATCATATCCATGAAAGCCACAGGAGCATTAGTCAATCCAAAAGACATGACTAGAAATTTGTAATGCCCGTACCGAGTTCTGAAGGTAGTCTTTGGAATATCGTCAGTTCTAATCTTCAGCTGATGATATCCAGAACGAAGATCGATTTTTGTGAAGAATTGTGCTCCTTTTAACTGGTCAAACAGGTCATCAATACGAGGTAGCGGATACTTATTCTTGATGGTGACATGGTTCAATTCCCTGTAGTCAATACAAAGTCGCATACTCCCATCTTTCTTCTTTACGAATAAAACACGAGCACCCCAAGGAGATGTACTAGGACGAATGAAACCGATATCCAACAATTCCTGTAGTTAGACCTTTAACTCCTGAAGTTCAATAGGAGCCATTCGATATGGGGATTTTAGAAATGGGCTTTGTACCATGTTCAAGATCAATAAAGAATTCAACTTCACGTTTTGGGGGTAGACCGGGAAGTTCTTCAGGAAATACGTCAGGAAAGTCACTAACAATAGAAATATTATTCAAATCTGACGTGTCTTTATTCAAATCCATAACATGGGCTAAGAAAGCTTGGCATCCATTTTTTAATAAACAAATAGCTTTATGACTTGATATGACAGTGATTGATTTTAGTGGTTTAGTTGCTTGAATTCGTACAACAGGTTGGTTAGAAATATGAAAACTAGTAACCTTATGAAAATAATCAATTTTGGCATGATGAGTAGTTAACCAATCAATCCCTAAAATCACATCAAAAGCAAGTATCTTTAAAGATATAAGGTCAACAAGTAATGTGATAGTGCCAACTTGGATCAAACAAGATTTATAAATAGTAGATGTAATGAAAGTTTCTCCTAACGGAGTCTCCATAGATAAATCAAAGTCTAATTTCTCCGAAGTCAAGTTTAAACATTGAGCAGAAGTAGGAGAGATAAATGAATGGGTAGCACCGGTATCTAGTAAGGTATAAACTTCACAAGAATTTATGATTAGCTTACCCGTGATCACCTCGTTTGGGTTCCTTGCATTTTGACCAGTCACGAAAAACGCTCTTTCAGAAACCGTTAACTTTGACTTTTCTAGGGTAGCCTTTTGAGTCACCATCCCCACTGGACTTGGTTTCGCTATGGTACAATCTCGAGCGATATGTCCTTCCTTTCCATAATTATAGCATACCTTGAACTGTTGTGGACAGTTTGGGCTGATATGTCCCTCTTTTCCACATTTATAATGTACGACTGGTGGTCGTTCTCCTACCTTAGAACCAGTTGCTACTGGTGCTGCCGTCTTCACATTGTCATTATTGAATCTCCTCTTTTTAAAATCTCCCCCCGACTCGCTTCTTCTATTTTTATGGCCACGATTACCACCAGAGTGGTTACCACTTTTGTCTGAAATTTTCTTTCCCCGCTGGTTATCGTTGCTCCGATGACTGCTATCACCGGTACGATCCTGGTTGTGGTCCCTCGGTTGAACGTACTCGTTATCTCTCTCTAATAATTGAGCCCTGTTGACAACATCTGGATATAGAAAATTTATGAGAAATGAGATACTGACATATGTCGGGTTTCAAATCTCTCAGAAACATCCGCGTCATGCGTTCCTCATTCTCCACCAAATGAGTTGCAAACCTGGATATCTCTGCAAACTTCGCCTCGTACTGGGACACCGTCATGTTGTTCTGCTCCAGTCTAATAAATTCCACCTCCTTCATATGGCGAATACTTTCAAGAAAGTACTTGTCATTGAAAAGTTTCTGAAATGTCTCCCAAGACATGCTGAGTGCGGCTGGATGGGTACGCTACACAGATTCCCAACAGTAATCTTCCTCATTATAGAACATAAAGGTGGCAAATTGAACCTTCTGTTCCTCCGTGCATCCCAAGACATTGAATATCTTGGTAATTTGCTTGACCCACGTCTCCGCCTTAATTAGATCCGGCTTTCCCTAGAATTCTGGTGGTCCCAACTCTTTGAACAGCTTGGCCGTGACAAACCACGCGTTGCTATCATTTCCACCTGTATTTTGTACACGAGTCTCCCTCGTCTGATTTTGCATGAACTGCAAAAAGCTTCTAAACATTCCATCATTCATCATCTGCTCAGTGGTGTTGTTTACAGGAGGAACATTGCCGGCCTGTTGCACGTTCTCCTCGTTAGTGATTAATGGTGTCTCCACGGTCACATTTACTCCATCGTTAATATTCTCAGTTGCCATTCTTAAATACTGCCACAAAACAAGGGTTATTTAAAGAAATTAACATGCAACATAATAACCCTATACTCTGACCAACCAACAAATAAGATTAGGCAAGACACACTAGTGATGGATTTACTCGTCTCTCCCCTCCTAGTTCTATTCCTCGATCTCCGCCAGAGACCATATCCCTAAGCTTTGATACCAACTGTGACGCCCCCAAAATAGGTATACATCACCCACTCTCAGTCGCCAAATACATGGTACAGAAACGACTGCAACTTTATTAATATAATTGTCGTACAAAATACGATAACACTTAACTGTGAGTTTAAAATACAACTATTGTCTTCTAGACAATATCCACACTCAAATAAGTCCTCATAACAATTATTGATACTTTATTTTAAAAAAATGGTGAGGACTACTAAAAAATCTTTCTAGAACAATCATTCCATACCCCGACAAGTACTCGCTATATTCTCGCCTCCTTAGAAGAAAAATAGAACAAAAAGAAAAGGGTGAGCTCAACTAGCCTAGTAAAGAATATTATGACTAAGATAATATAGAACAAATTATCGTTAGTCCTCAACAGGGAAAAAATCTAATAGAATACAATAGACAACCAATTTTAAATCAATATTCGCAACGAAAATAATAATTCATTAGAAGAGTTTAAGTAGAGGATGAAATCTACTATCATATATGCATTTAAAAGTCCATCATCAATATTTTATCCCTGTAACATCAATCAATATATATCTTGAATCAAATATTCATCTTTGCACCACAGGCCAAAGATATTCATCAGTTGGTCATGTTCATCTAAACACCTGTTCATTTTTGTACTACGGGCCAAAGACATTCATTAGTAAATCATTCATCTTTGCACTACAGGCCAAAGATATTCAATAATATCATCATTTAGGACTGAGGATGATGAAAAATATTTTAAAAAAAACGAATCCAGTGAAACAAAAGAATAAATATTAAGGATTCGAACTTTAAACAATCCAAGTTCAATAATACTTCATAAATAACCATAGTGGAGTAAAACTCAAGGATGATCAAAACATGGATACAATCAAACCTAGTGTCCATAATAGATATCTTGAAAAGAAAAAATAAAAATTTAATTTTTCGATGAATAGTGTCGTATTCGTGAATAGTAACCCCGACACTAAAAGTTTCAAATTTGATAAAAAGTTTAGATCAATATTTCGGCGTAATGATATTGAAAGAAATAATATCATCTATAAAAAAAATATCCATTGCCTCGAAAAGACTGTACTTCTGACTGAAATACTGGATATAGTGTTGAAGGGAACTTGCCCAGTATAACAACACTCAAAGTATCAAAATACTCACAAGAATAAGCTCGATAATATAGAGAGAGAAAACTTATTTCTTGTGTGATTTTCAATTCTAACCTAAGCACTCTATTTATAGGAAAATGCTTAGAACACCAAAGCAGAAAATTTAATAAAATATTAATATATTTATATAATTTTTCTTAGCCCACCTTTTGACCAAAATATCAACCACACATGTGCCAAAAACAACAAAAACGTTTTTCTAAGAAAAAACATTTAAAACTCCAAAAATCAATTCAGACCCGATATGCCAGAACTTCAATAATTCACAATAAATAGTCCTTTTATCAGAAAAATTTTAATCTTATGCCCATTCCATAGGAAATTCAATTCTCTACAACTTTGTAAGTTTAATTTTTCCTAAATTCCAAATAGAAATTGACCGAAATTCATATACGGACGATTTTACAAGCTATAATCAAATTTCAGTCAAGAAATGGGGTCCACAAACATGAAAAACATGTTTTAAATATTTTTAGTAACAAAAATACTCTTCCTCCTCATTTATTCATATATCACACATTCATTATAAAAATATCATCATCATTATATTATTAAAATATAATAATATATTTTATCAGAAAAGATAAAATATCAATTTTCAATAATTGTCACATAAAAAAAATTCTCCATCTATATCCACATAAAATGAGTATTTTCTTTATCATATAAATTAATAATTAATTATTCACAAAGTAATATTACAGAATCACAATACTGACAACCAGGCCGTTCCCAGGAAAGAAGGGGCTTTCCAATAAGGATTTTTCCTTACTGGCGCGAATTAGATGACCAAACCACTCCTTAGACAGAACTTTCTAGATATTGCCAATAATTCTATCTAATAATATTATTCAAATAATATGAATTATTGCTTCGATAATGAAAAATACTGTGCAGTGACAATTATTGAAACAATAATAATATAAAATATCAACGTAGCAATTACTGAATCAATAAAATAAAATATTGAACAGTAATTACTGTAACAATTATTGAGTAGTGCCTTCTTACGTAAGAATCAATAATTGATGCAATGCCGTGTGCTATTGTATTTTAACCACCGGGTATTCCAACAGTATTAACGGTAACAACTACGTTGTTACTTATAAACAACTTATACTTGTTGTTTTTTTCATCCAATCGCTTTCCGTTATGGGGCCCACACAAGGCTGCGTCGTACGAATATTCTCCGACAGTAAGAATATTCCACGACCAAACGAACATTCCCCGACAACAATGAATATTTTATAACCACTTGCTTATTTAAAAATATTTGCGCATTTGTACCCTTAACTAATCACATTAATCAAATTAACCCTTACAATTTTAAAATAATAAATAGAGGAAATTCAATTTCATTTATAATAAGTTGGGGTCTTACATATATTACTAATATTAGGTCTTCGGGTAAAGTGTTATAAATTGTGTAGCAGTAATCAACCGAACATGCAAGTTTTACTTAACTCTACTTAGAGTTGTTTTATTCAGATATGCTTATGGTTAATCATTGCTGATTGCCATCGTAGAATTATACTCTATACATATTGCATGCATAAGTCAGGTATGAAAGGCTGATCACCTTCATTACCATTTGGTCCAGATATATTTGTTCTTGATTAATACTTGTTCAGTCATAAAACTTGTTCCTGCTAGTTCACAATTATATTGTTGAATTATAGCCAGCTTATTATTCAAATTCTTTCAATCATGATATATCCTTAAATAAATTTAAACTTGTTGGGCAACTTTCATGCTCACCCTTGCTATATCATGATAAAATATTGAAGATTAAGGCGAATGTGTCGGTTACAAGGAAAGGTTAAAGACAGTTCCATCTTAAAGTTAATGTGTACGATTAGATTTGTAATAGTATTGTATAATAATAATGTTATGTGTTAGTCAAGTTATGAATTGTGTATAATTTAAGGTTACTCGACCTTAGGGAATAGTGTGTAAAGTTTATTGTATAAACAATTTATGTTTATATCTTCCGCAATAGTTGTAGAATGATTGTATCAGTTTCGGAGATTTGGGACCCGGATTTGGGGCTCTCACAGTTGGTATCAAAGCTGTAGGTTATGAACATTAGGTAGGAATACCTAAGACTAATAACCGCAGTGATTAGGATAAGAACTAACTCAAATAGAGTTAGTTGGTCGGTAAGATTCAAAGACGAATCTCGACGAGTAATAAGATACAGAGTTTCCTAACTCTGAAAATAAAGTTGAACAGTAGTGGTGAATAGATAAAGTCTAAAAGACTAAAAGTACATAGATATGAGATCGTAAAACAAAATGATTAAGGAATAGAAATGAATCGTAATATATACGATGAGATCACCTCATGATCTGATAAGGTGATAGCAGGGAGAAGAATCAATCAAATGATTGAAAAGTTTACCGCAAGATTGCTGTGTGTCAGTTGTGCTATGAATTGATACAGATTCAGGAAAGGATTATGAACACGAGTTGAATAAAATTCGTATTGAGAAGGGAGTTAAGATTAGGTGGGGATTTTAATTGAGGACTAATGTCAGCAGCTGAGTTGTGTGATTCCTTGTATGGGCGGGGAATTGTACTTGGTGTAAAAACCACTTAGTTTCTGGCAATGATAATCATTGAAATGTTTGTGTCGCGCTATTTGATAAATGCATGTTAAGAGGGTGATTCCTTTCTCATGTATATAACAAATAGATAAGTTATAGGTAGAGGATATAAGGTTAAGTACGAGTTCTTAAAACTCAAACTTATGCGACATTCTTGACTCATAGTTATATAAAATATTTATTAACCCCTCAACGAATGGACGCCAAAGGTCTGACTAGGGTAAGTTCTTAAACTCATATGATTGTGGCAAGTTTATGAACTCATAAGTGTGGTTTGACGAACTGGGTATAGTTGTGTGTAAATGGAGAATTGAGGATTATAGGAACAGATAGATTGTTAAGCAAATAATTATTAGTGGAGACATAGGTTTTCCAAAACTCCTAGATATGCTAGACTTCGAAATTTTGACATCAAGCTAAATACACACTATGTGCTTTTGAAAAAAAAGTAGACTCTTAATCATTTTTGGAACGGTTAAAAGTATAGTCTATGCTACTTGTTTCAGCTAGACGAAGATGATTTGAAATATCAAAATATATTTTATTTATTGCTTATGTACCATGTATCCTGGTGCAGAGATGATAAAAATTTGATGGAGTTGTAAAGGCAGGAATACATAGTGTTGAATTTGATCTAACATCATTATTCCACTATTGTACGATGTATTATGACAAAGTCATACGATGACGGCATCCTCAAACGGATTGTTAATACAGTACAGCATCATGACGTCATTCTCAAAAATATTTTCAAAAATTTTAATTTGCCAACGGGGTTTGGCTACACCTAAATAATTCGATTGAATTGAATTATTGATATGAGTCTATGCTATTCGACTCAGCTAGACTAATGTTTGTGAAAACTCTAAGTGTTCATTGAAAGAAATTTCTTGAACCAAATTGTTTTGGTGCGGAATCCGATAAGACTGAGGTAAAAAAAAATTTGTGCATATGGCAGTGATGAGAAACAGATCAAACCAACAGTAGTTAATAAGTACAAGGCATACTGGATTAATTACCCACTATGTCCGTAAGTTATGACGGTTTGCGGATGAATTTCTATAAAACCTTTGAGAAAATGGCAGACAATAGTCTGTATAACCCCTCAGCAAAATTTCAAAATTTTAACTCTTGTGAGAGGTGTATTGGGTAGAATTTGATGATGAGAATGTATGGTGAGTGGTGTAAGCAGTATGGTGTACGATGTAAGGTGAATTTAGGGGACGAAATTCTTAGAAGAAGGGGTGAATGTGACAACCCGAGAAATTAGAAAAATTTTAAAATCTTAATTGATTGATTTAAGGTTCAATATTAGGACCTAGACAGAAAATAAGTGTATGCGTTTGATATTTTTGAGAAGGAATTTTGAGGATTTCAAAATTCTGTAAATGATTTAGGTGAATTATTCATGATTAAGTGTATACGTGAATATGTTATGTGCATATGGTATTTTATGTGTTCAGAATGTGGCTAGGGGTCAAGGGTTGACCATATAAATGATATCTATAACAAATCCTAGGTATATATTAAGAACGTCAACGTTCGGTTAGAAAACCCTAACGAATTATAAGAAACCCTAGCAACCGGTTCTGGAAACCCTAATTTTAGTTTCACAAATTCGAAACCCTAATTCAAAATTTTAAAACCCTAATCTGGGAACTTAAAGGATAATTCTTATGCTCAAGTGCTATTAATTATAATATTAATTAGGGTAAAGCTTAATTATTTAGCAAACCCAAATTTCAAATTTTTAAACCCTAATTTTTGGATTTGAAACCCTAATTTATAATTAGGGAAACCTAAGTGTTAATTTAATACCTTTAATGTTAATTAAGAAATATTAATCCTAATTTTCAAGTTATAAGTCATTAGAAGACCATAATCTAATTAGGAAATCTAATTTCTAAATTAGAAAATTATTTTTCTAGTAGAAACCCTAACTCGTGCGTTGTAAACCCTAACGACCAATTTTGTCCTTAATTGCTAAATTAGCAATTTTAATTAGGAAATAATAACCCTAATTGGCAAGCTTTGATTATGATTAGGAAATCTTAAATATAATTAGAAAATTCAAATTATAATTTAGAAATATTAATTTTCTATTTTGGAAATCTAATTTGGAAATCCTAGAATTTTATTTTTTTAAAACCTAAAAGGGTTAAACCCTAAACCCAAAGGGTTAAAACCTAAGACCTAACGGTTTGTAGCAATTGTCCAATTTGCCATTAAAATTAAAATTCAAAAGACCATAATGCCCTTTGTTACATAATTGGACATAACTTGTAAGAGTTGTCCTAGTGGAGTTGGTGAGCAAACCCTAGCCTAGCCTTGTTCCTTAAATCCATAGAAATCAACCAACACATCAGCCATATTATTGCAATCAATAATACACATAGATTAAAGGGAGAGAAAACCCACTTTATTTCTCATTTTTACTAAAGCCATTCTCTCTCTTCATTTTCGAGATTTAGAGTGAGAGAGTGAGATAGGGTAAGCCAATATCAGTTCTTAACTCTCCAAGAATAGGAATCAAAAGTCAGAAATCAAGATCAAAGCATAATAAAGGTATAAACCCTAATTTCGAAAATCTTATGATTTGTTGTTAAATGTTGTTAATGATAGGTTGGATGTGTGTATTAGGGTGTCACTTGATGATCTGGGTTGCTATATAGTGAATCCATAACATCCAAGTGCACGAAATAGCATTTTTTAATCTGGAAAAAAATTGAAAAGTGGCCTGACGGTCGAATGTCAGAGGCCTTAAATCTTTCTGTGTTAAATGTTTTGTGTGCTTTATGTTTTGGATCTGTTCTATGACATGAAGACTGTGATCTGAAACTGGAATCAGGGTCATAGCATGTCTAGATCGTAAGTTATCAGTGGTCAAAACTCGTTGACCGTTCACGGAAACTACTTTATGGGCAGCCCATAAATTTCAGTAACCTGTGACAAGATTTTCGAAGTCCTTGATCTTGCTGTGTGTTTATGTTTTGGTCAAGTTGTTGTTGTTATGTTATAGACTGGTATGTGAACTACATATAAAAGTCAGTAGAACACCTAGATCTATTATAAAATAAAAGATAAGGGTAAAAGTAGGGTTGACCGGCTGTTCTTGAAGATTTCTTGAAAACCCAGAAACCTTCATGTGCGATTTTTTTGTTAGACTTTGACCAGCCTTGATCTTCTTGGTGTGATGATGAAATCATGATATGTTGTTATATAATTCTTCCTTGACATCCCTACTTCATGACTGAATCAATAAAACATACAAAGAAAGTCCAGACTGCAAACTATTAAGATCTAAACCTAGCACCCTCGACTGTTCTTCATTTTCTGGAAAGCCCAGAAATGAAGAACAGCGTTGTCAGACATTTTGGTGGCTTAGATCTCCCTGTGATTATATGTTTTGGTCATGAAATTTGCTTAGATTTGTAGTATTACATTCGGTCTACAACATCAAAGTAATTACTAGCCCAGCACATGTATGGATTGAAAGTTAGAACCGGTCAAACATGGCATCTCGTAACAGACTTTGAGTTTCTGGGTTTGTTGAAGAACAGCCCAAGAACACTTTTAGCCACAGTTTTTGTCGCCTAATGCCTTTAGCGACACTTATTTTCGAAAAATAATTATTTTTATTGAATAAATAGAATTAAATGGTTTTTAATTATTAAAAATACAAAATAAATTCCAAAAAATTATTTTAAAGTCCGAAAATTAGTTTTTAACTATTTTGTGTATATTTCATTAATATTTAATATTTTTGGAATATTAATGATATTTAATTTATCTAATTATAATATTAAATAAATTATTTAAAAATGATTTTAATTCATGAAAAATCATGAAAAATAGTATTATGGTATTAGAAAATATTTTAAGTTATTTTCAATAACTTTTAATATTTTGTGATGAATTTTACTAATTAATTAATATTAATGGTAATTAATTTATTTAATAATTATATTAAATAAATTATGAAAAAATAGAATTAATGATTTAAAAATCACATAAAAATGATTTAAGTGTTAGAAAAATATTTAAGTTATAAAGTATAACTTTTGATATTTTGTCATGAAAATATTTATATTTTAACATTAATAGTAATTATCGGATAATGAATTTATTTGTTTAAAAATCATATAAAGGTGATTTTAAAGTATTAAAAATACTTTGTATTATTATAAATATATTATAATATTATGACATGTATTTCATTAATTTTAGGTAATAAATAGATATTAATGATAATAGAATATTGTAGTATTTAATTCATTTAAATACGATATAAGTGATTGAAAAATCATGATAAATGGTAATAATTATTTGAAAATTATTATCAGACTTGGAAAATTATTTTGACTGATATTAAAATTATCTAAGATAATTTTTAAGGGTTAGACAGAGTTTAATTCAACTTCAACTCGAAATTTGGTCCGACTATACCGTCGGGATGTTAGAATTTTACTGAACTCAACTCGGACTGCAGTAGTTTGACTTGAGGCTGGGTGTTATGTGATGTATAGACTGATAGGGTTATGTGTTATGTGTTTAGGTTATTCTATATATATATATATATATATATATATATATATATATATATATATATATATATATAATTATATTAAATTGTGATGATATTATTCTAATATTTGAAATCTATATTACTAATATTAGGTCTTCGGGTAAAGCGTTATAAATTGCATAGCAGTAATCAACCGAACAGAAAAGTTTTACTTAACTCTACTTAGAGTTGTTTCATTCAGATATGCTTATGGTTAATCATTACTGATTGCCATTGTAGAATTATACTCTGTACATATTGCATGTATAAGTCAGGTATGAAAGGCTGATCACCTTCATTACCATTCGGTCCAGATATATTTTTTCATGATATATACTTGTTTAGTCATAAAACTTGTTCCTGCTAGTTCACAATTATATTGTTGAATTATAGCCAGCTTATTATTCAAATTCTTTCAATCATGATATATCCTTAAATAAATTTAAACTTGCTGGGCAACTTTCATGCTCACCCTTGCTATATCATGATAAAATATTGCAGATTAAGACGAATGTGTCGGTTACAAGGAAAGGTTACAGATAGTTCCAGCTTAAACTTAATGTGTGTAATTAGATTTGTAATAGTATTGTATGATAATAATGTTATGTGTTAGTCAAGTTATAAATTGTGTATAAGTTAAGGTTACTCGACCTTGGGGAATAGTGTGTAAAGTTTATTGTATAAATAATTTATATTTATATCTTCCGTAATAGTTGTATAATGATTGTACCAGATCCGTGGTGATTTGGGACCTGGATTTGGGGCTCTCACAGTTATGCTGGAGCATGAAAGGGGAACTACAAATCAACTAAAAGTACTACTGCATCCCGCACAGACTGGCAAGAGGGAAATACAGTTGAGGTTAACCAAGTCTTCTCTAGGAACTCGGGATGTATTTGATAGTTTACAGCGTCGAGTGGTTCTGTATCTAGTAGAGGGCAAGAAGACTGCTTATCTGATAGATCGATCTGTGGTATGCCACATGATCCAGGATTCATATGATGAAGTTAATGATTTCTAGATTATAGTATAGAAATCTAAGTGCTCTATATTAGTATGAATAAAAGAGCATTTGTTGTTTGTATTATAGCTAGTAAGTAGTGTTATATATAAAACTGCTAGTTGGTTATGTTATGTGCTTTTGTGAAGTATGAATAAAAATTAGGTTTATTTTAAACAGATTCTTATTGTGGATGTTTATATTTGTTTTTATAGAATCATGTCACCAACCTGAAGACCTCAGCGAGAGATAGATAATGATGTTAATCTCACCCAACAGTTAGTAGAACTCCAGTTAGGTGCTGTACAAAATAGACCCACAACTCAAACCACACCGTTTAAGGACTTTAAACTAGTAGGTCCACCTGAGTTTAAAGGTACACTCGAACCTATTGATGCCCAAATCTGGATTATCGAGATAGGAAATGTTTTCTTAGTAACCAATCTTAATGACAATCAAAAGACATTTTTTGCAACCTTTTTCTTGAAAGGAGAGGCAAATTACTGGTGGGAATCTACTAGGGGTCATGTAGAAACTAAAATGGGATAGATTTAAGGAATTGTTCATTGAAAATTATTTTTCCCAATCTCTGAAAGATTGTATGGAAGTGCGATTCTTAGAATTAAAACAAGGAGAACTTATTGTATCTCAGTATACAGCCAAGTTTAATGAACAATCCAGGTTTACACCGCATCAGGTTAATACTGAACCTAGGAAGACTCAGAGGTATCAGGAAGGTTTGAAACCTCAGATACGTAGTAAATTGTCTATATTCCAAATCAAGACTTTTTCCGAAATACTCGAGAAAACTTTCATAGCCAAAAGTGAAAATGAAAACATCATTAAATTTCACAAAGATAAAACGAATCAAAATGAGATGGGAAATCCAAAATAGAACCCAGTTCAAGTGGGTTTAATAATAAGAGGAAATGGGATACCACTTTTTCTAACAACTCTGGAAAAAAGGTAAGTAATAATAATAATAATTTTAACAATAACAAGAATAACAAGATTGAACCTTGTCCTACATGTGGAAGAAGACATAAACGTATATGTCTTAGAAATAAATGTTTCAATTGTGGTCATGAGGGACACTATTCTCCACAGTGTCCTATCTCTAATAAAAATAAATGTTTCAACTATGGTTCATCAAATCATTTAATAAAGAACTGTACCAAAGCTAAGAGCCAATGAGGAAGGGGAAACAGAGTACTAGAGAATAATAATAATAGGTCAACAATAGTTGCAGTTGGAGCTCAGAGTCGACCGACTAGAAGAACGTTTAATATGTCGGTGAGGGATGTTGTTGCTTCACAGGACGTGGTGACAGGTATCATCCCTCTCAACACTTTAAATGCATATGTGTTATTCGACTCTGGTGCTACTTGTTCTTTTGTGTCTAATAGCTTTTCTAAAAATTTAAATATACCATGTGAAAACTTAGACATACCATTCTGTGTAGAAATTGTAAATAACGAGAAGATTCCTGTTAAAACTATATATAGGAATTTTTGCGTGGATATAAAGGGGTACAAATTTCTGGTGAACCTTATTCCAATACATTTAGGGGAGTTCGATGTAATCCTAGGGATGGATTGTTTAGTTAATCATAACGCGATGATTGTCATCAAAAATGTATAAACCTATTGACTGCGTCGAAGTCAAAGGTAGTGTTCAACGGAGGTTGTTCACCTAAGCAATCTCGATGTCTGACCATAACTCAGGCAGAAAGATTACTTAGAAGGGGTTTTACAGGTTATTTGGCCTATATAGTTGATACTTGAAAGGAATGAGTAAAACTAGATCAAATATCTATAGTTAAGGAATTTCCTGATGTATTTCTTGATGATTTACCATGTCTTCCTCCTGATAGGGAAATCGTGTTTGTTATCGACCTTGCACCGGGTATGACGCCAGTTTCTAAGGCACCATACAGGATGGCACCTGTGACACCCCCAAATCCGGGTACTTTAATTCCCACATGATTTGGTGTTCACTATACAAACATCATATGTCTATCTACCCATAATAAATGAAAGCATAAATAGATATAAATAAATCCTCTCCTTAAGGAGTTACATCATCTAAAATAATTACATAAATCCCAGGTCATACTAACCTTAAATCTTAACTACGAAAACATAAACAATTAATCATCTTACACAATATTAACATAAGTCTAAAACATAAATACATCATCACATAAAACAACAAGTCTTCATCACTTGTTAATCTTGCCCTTGCCTTTGCTAGTAGAAGGCTCGTCAGATATTTTGTTCTTAACTGCAATGTTATTATTACGCAAGAGTGAGCACGATTGCCCACAAGTATAATAATAAAACAACAGTATACTAACATGCGAGTGAATCAAAGACTTCTGGAATAAGAACTCAACTTTTGAATAAAGAATGAATAACAAGAATCAAAAGATTTTTGAGGGTCATAAGACCATGAAATATGTCCTAGGTTATCAATGGTTATACTTGAAACCTTTAACAGTCATAAGACTATGGACTCTTCTACTCGTACTTAGGGGGATCAGCCCTTGGTACCATACTGTGCACAATATCTTAATGCTAACGCATAAGTAATCCCCTATACAGGGTTGTTCATCTCAGTTTGACATTAGAGTCCGCATCAAAGAAAGTTTGGTTTGGATAATTCAACAAGGTTTCTAAAATTTAGAAGGTTCATCAACTAAGGACTAGTCGAATCAATAAGGGTTCGCTAGTCTAACAAGGTTTAACAATAACTGATATTTAAATCCAATAACAATCTCAAGAGGTATACAATAGAATAAGTATTGTATAACAAAATCATACTTTGAAAAGATTTGTAATCTTTAATATAACAAATTGAACATAATTAGTAATAACGAGAATTTGCTCGATGTAAGTTTATATCTTGAATAACGATAACAAGTAGGGTTAGGAAACTTTCCTCGTGCGTAGATTACACGTTCATTATACATGTTTCCTGATTTAATCCTACATACCATTCATATTCACAATACCAGTCAATTATAACGTAACTAGTCATCACAAGTTCATTCTTTTTGTCTAACACGGATTATGACTATACTTAGTCAAATTACCACACTTATTATCACATAATTTACACTTCACGAACAATAAGCTAACTATGCGTTCAATAATTTAGTCCACACGTAAATGCATTATTGACATGTTAAGAATCCATTTTAACATCCCATTATACGTCTAACATATTTTTATGTTCATTAGATTAGGTTACTATCACCTTCTTAGACTTGAACAATTAAAAAAATTTATTTATGGACCATCTGTGGAGTGGCGCATCGGCGCCACTGTTGGGCTTGTTCTCAGCGCTGCGGCTTGGACATTGGCGCTGAGGCGTGGGTGTTATGCCTATAGTCGGTGCGGCACACCAGAACCGGAACTGCAATTCGCAAAAAATTTAAGAACATGGCCAATTTCAACCATTTTCTTTATTCGTTCATGAATTTAACATATCCAGACATTATAATATACACATAATTACTACCCAACCCTTCTAGCATGATTTCAACACGTTAAAACATACAATTTCTTGAATCACTTTATATAATTTCACTGTTCTTGATGTTCTTGAAAGTTTTGAACACAAAACATAAAAATTAACACTACGGGTTCGTTATAACACCAAATCTGTCCATTCAAATTTTGTCTTCTTCGTTTTAACATACATAATTACATACAAGTGTAAATTTATGATACAACATATGATTAACGTATTAAATTTGGTACGTAAGGCCATATGGCCATATTTTCATACACTGTAACTTTGAATAAATTATCTACGACATATTTTTATGAAACTGATGTTATGGGACCCTACAATATATAGTAAAACATGCTATGATGTTATATTAACACATATATTCACATAATAACATGTTGAAAGCTGTTTTTTTTATAAAAACTTGAATGACGTAAATTAAAACTGGGTTGAAGAGATTACCCAAGTGTAGATGAGTAGAGATGAAACCCCCTTTTTAGATACTTCTTCAATCACAGAGTTTCTCACAAAATTTCCTCTGAAATCCTCTAATTCTCTCTGTAGACTTGTTTTTTCTGTTTCTCAGACTTAGAAAATAAAGAAGGAAGACGTATAAAATAAAAGAACGGACGCAGTTGTGGTCAGTTAACCAATCATGGGTTAACTGCCCTCAACCTCCACTGAGGCCTTGTTTGGTTCACTTACTAGAAGGTTTTCCCATTAATTTGATAAACCTCTTATACTATAGTTTAATAATGTCACACCCATTTACACAATAAATCAAATATCTTATTTAATTTAATTTAAATAAATTATAATAATTTCTCACTAATTCACATAGTCACATAATTAAATTTCTCATTTATTAATTATGTCAAATTATTAATTCTTTAATTAATTATTAAATTAACTAAAATAACATTATACTTAATACATATTTCATTTAATTCAATAAGCTCACATAAATACAACTTTGAATAATAAAAAATTCTCCACATTAATTTAATAAATATAACACTTATAATTAAATTAATCTACCACAATTGTATTAATTAATTATTTAATCCAATTAATCTGCCACAATTGTATTAATTAATTATTTAATCCAATAATTAAATCATTAAAAAATATTTATTTAACTCAATAAATATTAAAATTAAATTACAAAATATCGTTTGTCACATTCCCCCCCCCCCTTAAAAGGATTATGTCATCAGAATCACGACTCAATCAATTCGACCCGTTACAGCACCTGTAGAACTGAAAGACTTGCTAGTACAACTACAAGAACTCTTAGACAAAAAGTACATACAACCTAGTGTTTCACCTTGGGGAGAACCAGTATTATTTGTAAAGAAGAAGGATGGAACAATGAGGTTATGTATTGACTATAGAGAATTAAATAAGTTAACCATAAAGAATAAGTATCATTTACCAAGAATTGATGATTTGTTTGACTAATTAAAAGAGGCCGAACACTTTTTAAAAAGCGACCTACGCACAAATTATCATCAGTTAAAGGTAAGAAAAGAAGATGTGTCGAAGACAGCATTTAGGACACGCTATGGACATTATAAGTTTCTTATGATGTCCTTTGGATTGACAAATGCACCGGCAACATTTATGGACTTGATGAATCGAGTGTTTAAACCATGCTTAGATAAATTCGTTGTAGTGTTTATCGACAATATTCTTGTATACTCAAAAACACTGGAAGAGCATGTCGAACACTTGAGAATCGTAATAGAGATATTACGCAAGGAACAACTTTACGCAAAGTTTTCCAAGTGTGAATTTTGGTTAAGAAGAGAACAATTTTTAGGTTATATAATTGACAAGAATGAAATTTCAGTAGATCCAACTAAGATCGAAATGGTTGTGAATTGGGAACAACCAACAACTCCAACAGAAGTAAGAAGTTTTCTCAGTTTAGCGGGTTATTATCGATGTTTCGTAAAAGATTTTTCAAAAATAACAAGCCCACTAACCAATTTAACTCGAAAGACGGTGAAATACGTCTGGACAGATAAATGTGAAGAAAGCTTCCAAGAGTTGAAAAAATGATTGAGCATGGCTGCATTGTTATCCTTATCAGATGATACATGAGGCCTTGTAGTATTTAGTGATGCGTTACACAAAGGTAACATGGTAAAGTGATTGCTTATGCATCACGATAACTCAAAGATTATGAGAAGAGGTATCCTACTCATGACCTTGAGTTAGCTGCTATAATTTTTGCCTTAAAAAATTGGAGGCATTACTTATACAGGGAGAAGTGTGAGATATATACATATCACAAAAGTCTAAAATATATTTTTACACAAAAGGAGTTAAACTTAAGGCAGAAAAAATGGCTAGAACGGATAAAGGATTTTGACTGTGAAATATTATATCATCCCGAAAAAGCCAATGTAGTGGCAGATGCGTTAAGTAGAAAGAACCAAGAGAAGTTAAATGTAATAACCAACAACGAAATGTTAATAAAAGATTTTGAAAGACTTAAAATTGAGGTGAGATGTCCAACTACCTCTACCCAAAATTTATTCATTCTAGAGGGAGTTTCGACTCTCCTAGATAAAATCAGAGAGATGCAAGGAGAAGACGAGGATTGTCAAAAATGTAAATCTGATATAACTCACATCAAGAATATCAAATTCAAAATAGACAATGATGGAGTACTAAGATATGAAGATAAAATTTGGGTTCCGTTAAATCAAGCATTAAAATACGAAATCTTAAATAAAGCCCATAATTCTAAATTTGATATACACCCTGGTAGTACTAAAATGTACAAAGACTTAAGTCAACACTTTTGGTGGTCAAACATGAAAAGAGAAATATCAGAATGGGTAAGTAAATGTCTCACGTGTCAAAGGGTTAAGGCTAAACATCAAAAGTCGAGTGGTTAACTTTAACCCTTACCAATTCCTGAGTGGAAGTGGGAACACATAACAATGGACTTTGTGGTAGGCCTTCCAGCTACACAGAAGGATCACAATGCCATTTGGGTAATAGTTGATCGACTTACCAAATCAGCTCACTTCCTACCTATCAAGGTTACTCATAACCTAGATCAACTTGCCAAGTTATATATTATGAAATTATCTCTAGGCATGGAGTACCTGTTTCTATAGTGTTAGACCGAGACCCACGTTTCACCACAAATTTTTGGGAAAGTCTTTAAAAATATTTAGGAACTCAGTTAAGATTAAGTACAACATATCACCTTCAAACGGATGGGCAGAGTGAGAGAACCATTCAAACACTATAAGATATGTTAAGAAACTGTATCATAGACTTCAAAGGAAGTTGGGAGGATCAGTTACCTTTGGTAGAATTTGCCTACAACAATAGTTACCATCCTAGCATATGTATGCCACCCTATGAAGCCTTATATGGAAGAAAATGTAGGACACCTTTATGTTGGGATGAGGTCGGGGAAAGACAAATGTTAGGACTTGAGATAATCCAACAAACTACTAAGACAATTCGAGTTATACATGAACGATTACAAGCATCTTAAGATCGATAGAAGAAATACACTGATCCATATTCTCAACAACAAAACTTTAGCATAGGAAGCCATATATTCTTGAAAGCGTCCCCTTGGAAGGGCAAGATATGTTTTGGTAAGAAAAAAAAATTGAGTCCGAGATTCATTGGACCATTCAAAATTTTGAGGAGGATAGGTAAAGTTGCTTATGAGATAGCACTACCTCCTAAGTTAAATCATATTCATAATATATTTCATGTGTTAGTTTTACGACCATATAAACACATTATAAATTATTAGCCGATCCAAATCAAAGAAGATATATCTTATGTAGAAGAACCTGTGCAGATCATCGACCGTAAAGAGCAAGTCTTGAGAAATAAAGTAATAGTATCGGTCAAATAAATTTGGAGGAATAAGAACATTGAAGAGGCTATATGGGAACTTGAAGTCAAAATGCGAGAGAACTATCCCCAACTATTTACTTAACTTATATTGTAATTTCAAGGACAAAATTCTTATTAGTAGGAGTGAATGTGAAACACCAAAACCCTAATAAAACTCAGTTATGTAAATTCAGTATTATTAAATAAAATCTCTCCATTCTGAATATGTATTGTGATATTATATACTACGATATAGAATTAGTGTAAATAAATTTCTTTTTCGAAAGTTGACGTGCTTGGCACGTCGTGCTTAAAAATTTTCTTTTGAAAATGAACTTTTCAGTATATGTATTTTGACAAGTTGCTTTGTCGTGTTCACACTGACAAAATGTTTTGTCGTGCTTGTTAGGATTTGTGTAAAAACTTAAGTTAGGAACCCTAATATCAAAATCAAGAAACCCTAAGCCTAGATTTTCAAACCCTAACCCTAATTGTGAAACTCTAACCCTAATTAATTAGATTAAACTCTAGTTAGGTTATCCTAAAACCCTAACCATGATTATTAAACTTCAATTAGGTGTTAATAAACATAATTAAGTAGCCCTAATCATAAAAACTAAAACCCTAATAAAGATTTAAGAGTATTAAGGCATAATTAAGCTACTAAAATTGGTGAACTCGCTCACAAGTAGGATTCAAGTCACCACATCAAGTCCCAATGAAGCACATGGCATGGTAAGACACCCCAAGTGGCACAAGTAACAAACATCAGATTTTTAGGGAAGCAAGTTGGTGAAAAAATGACCAAAAACCCTAATTGTCCAATTCTATAAATAGCAGCCCTAACTCACGCCAAACCCACAAAAATCTTAAGCCTGTACACTCATATATCATACCTATACAAGCCTTGGTGATAGCAAGAATAGAATCAGAAGACAGAAATCAAAATCACTCAAGAAAATGTGTAAACCCTAATTTTAATCTAGATCTTTGATGCTATGTTTAATCTGTAGTTTAGTTGTTTAGATATGTGTAATAACATGTTAGTAAGTATGCTAAGTTGATAGATAATGTTTTCATAACATCTAGATACATCAAAATGATGTTTTAACCAATCTGGATAAACTGGAAAAAAAAAAAGGTCTGACAGTTGAATGTTAGAGCATATAGATCCTTGTATGTTGATATCTAGGTCTGTTAATTGTATGATAGTTGTAGTATTACAAAAGGTTAGTAATTTGAAGAAAAAAAACAAGTCTGTTAGATTCATATATTGCAAGATATAAGTGGTCAAAAGTCGTTGACCGACCACAAAGTTCTTATTTTTGGGTTACCCAGAAATCTCAAGAAAATAATGAACCGGTTACGTTGACTGACCTTTAAATTAATTTATGTTTGTTGTTAGGATGTCTAAGTGTTATGAAATGATATCCTGACATACATACTACATATCTATGACACTCAAAATCATAATTAATTCATAGGTTTACTAGAATTAATGGTCAAATACCGTTGACCGAGCATGACTGCGTTTTCTGGAAAACATAGAAATCTGATGAACACTAAGAAATGCCTCTGGCTGTACTTTGACCAAACTAAATCTAAACCTTAGGGTCTTACTCAGTCCAAACCAGTGTATCATGTATATACCATGATATATAGACTACATATTACAATAATCAAAACACACATCTATCACACGGATTGAAAGATATAAAGGCCACAAAAGCATTGACCGACCATGACCACCATGCTGGGTTACACAGAAACCTAAGAACAGCTCTGACAGTGACTTTGAGCCTCTATAACGTCTTGTTATATTAAGGTTAATGCTTGAATTTTGTAAGTTGTTGTACTACTACATGAGTACTACAATACCTATACACTTACAAACCCAGAATCATCATCAGTATAGAATTAGACTAAGGTCAAAGTGACCTCTAAGCCTTGACCAAACTATTTCTCATAAATGAAGAACACCTATAATACACTTTTTGTCGCTATAGGACTTTAGCGACAGACAACAAATATAAATTTAATAAATTAATTAATAAAATTAGAAATAATTAATAAATAATTATAAATGATTATAAAAAGAGTTTTTAAAATTATTTTAAATTATAATAAATATCTTTTAATATTTTTGCATAAATTCTATAAATATTTTATGTATTTCAAATATTATTGATAATTAAGTTATTAATAAATAATTTGAATAATCATTTATAAATAATAAATAATTATTTAAAAATGATATAAAGTGGTTATAAATTATTTAAAAATAATAACAAGGTTTTTAATAATATTCTTAGTAAATATTAATTATTTAAAAATATTAATAAATGATTTAAAAATCATTTAATGGATAAATAAATATCTAGAAATTATTATAAGCTTCCAGAAATTATTATAAGCTTCCAGAAATTATTATAAAAGATGTACAAATTTTCTAAAAATATAATAAAGCTTATAATTAAAGTTTAACCATGATATTAGCTTATTAATTATCCGATAAAGTCTTAGGACACCGAAACATATCAAACATAAATCGAACGTGAATAGTTTGTGGATTTGAGTATTGTTATCAATACTAATGTGTTAGACATATATGAATGAACATCTTAGGTGTTTATAAACGAATCGAATAGCATTGCTTAATCGATCTTCGCTCAAGCAAGTTTCCTATACCGAAACTTTAAATTATTACTTACGCAAGAAAACTTCTTATTCGTTGAACAAGATTCATATCTTGATTTGCTTTTGATATATTATATACCAAAACCAAACTTGATTGCCAATTATTGTAAAGTCATCACTATAACTTCAGCATAACTAAGAAATGAAATACTTATTCATATGTTGTTATTTCTTTGGTAAGACATCCTATATTGAGTTGTATATCCCATAAGGGAAAATTATGTGCCAATATATCTGATACTTAGTGCAAGTTGGGCACTATTAGGATGAGATGCATACTCCTAGGATGTTGAATAGGTTGATTCCCTGTCTCACATCTGAACAAGATTTCTAAGACTTTGTGACTGATAGAAATGGTTGAAATAAAAATTCCAAAAAGGTAAATGATACTTAGTTGAGAAAACTTTTGGACTATTATATTTCTTCAAATCTTATATTATGTTATAATTATAAAACCTGTTGAGCATGTCATAGCTCATTCTTGCAAATCACTTCCTTTGAAGTATTAGACGATAACCTGGAACATCTGGAATAAACAATGGGAAACGTCCCTGCTTAGATTAGTTTAAATTACTATTTAGCTTAATGTAAAACTTTTGTAATAAGAAATTCTTATGAAGAATCTTGTAATCGAACCTTTATATATATATATATATATATATATATATATATATATATATATATATATGATATAATATCATCCTTTATTTTCGCAACCGTGTTTACTTTACATAAATAGATGTAATTAGAACTTTTGATTTATTTTAAGATCCTTAGGAACTATACATCTAAGTGAGGGTATTGACAATATGGAATGTTCATATTATTTTCAATACTCTGGATTTTAGATAGATAGGCATTATCGATACGATAGAGTAAATCGCAAGATATAAATTATACATCTGAGTGAGGATATTGATAATATGGACTGTTCATGTTATTACTAATACTCTAGATTTTGGATAGATAGATACTATTCGTAGATACAATTTTTACATCCAAGTGAGGGTATCCAAACACAACAATAGTTCTATAGTGAACTATTATCTGATATGGGATACTGTGAACCTTGGATCTATGGGAATTATATCTTGTAATATTTGTATAGTATTTTGATTAGATATAAGCATCAAATCGGATACCGAGGGTGTATAGATTTGGATGTGTTATTATAACGCCCATGTATCTGTACTCCCACGGTATCCGATATGGTGCTTACTATAATTTAATATATATAATGCATTCAAATCTATACGTCCATTATATCTGATTATATGCTTATATCTAATTGAGTGACTATACAAGTTATAACCAGGTGCAATTTTCATAGATCCAAGATTCACAGTAATCCATAACAGATAACAATTTCCACGAGAACTATTGTTGTGTTTGAATACCCTCACTTAGATGTATGAACTGTATCTGTGAATAGTATCTATATATTCAAAATTCAGAGTACTAGTAATAACATGAACAACCCATATTACCAATACCCTCACTCAGATGTACAGTCTATGTCATGCAAATTACATTATCGTATCGATAGTACCTATCTATCTGAAATCCAGAGTATCAACAACAACATGAACAGCCCATGCTGCCAATACACTCACTCAGATAAATAGTTCCCAATGATCTCAAACTAGATTAGAAATTCTAATCACATCTATAAATGTAAGAAAACACGGTTGCAAAAATAAAGATGTTATATATATATATATATATATATATATATATATATATATATATATATATATCATTAAGGTTTGATTACATGTGATTTTTCATAAAGAATTTCTTATTACAAAGTATTACATTCAACTAGATAGTAATATAAACTAATCTAAGCAGGGACGCTTCCCTTTATTAACTCCAGAAGTGCCAGGGTTACTATCTAATACTGAAAAAGGAATAATTTGCAAGGGTAAGCTATGACATGCTCAACAGGTTTTATATTTATAACAATATATGATTTGAAGAAGTATAACAGTTCAAAACTCAACTGATTATTGCTACCATTTTTGGAATTTCTATTTCAACCATTTCTGGACTTTTTATTTCTGTCAGTCACAAAGACTTAAAAATTTTGTTTAGATATGAGATAGGGGATCAACCTATTCAATATCCTAGGAGTATGCATCTCATCCTACTAGTGCTCACATGCACTAAACGTCAATATTTAATTAACCAAACATCGATCCCTTTTTGGGATACACAACTTCAGTATAAGATATCTTACCAAAGCAATTTAGTTTGGCATAACAGTTTATGCTCAATAATATCATAGGAATAAATAAATCATTTCTGAGTTATGTTGAAGCTATAGCAATAACTTTACAACAATTGATAATTCATGTTTAGGTTTGGTATAACATATCAATAGAAATTCAAAATAGAAATCTTGTTCAACGAATAAGTAGGGTTTGAGAAATTTGCGTAATTAATAATTTAGGTTTAGTAAACTTGCCTGAGCGAAGATCAAACAAGTAATGCTAATCGATTCGTTATTAAACAGATAAGATGTTCATTCATATAAATCTAACACATTAGTATTGATAACAATACTCAAATACATAAATTATATATGTTTGGGTTAAGTTTGATATGGTTTCGGTGTCCAAAGACTTTATCGAGCACTTAATAAGTGGATAAATCGACTAAATTTTATTTATAAGCTTTGTTATATTTTTAGATAATTTAAATATCCTTTATAATAATTTCTGGAAGCTTATAATAATTTTTAAGTATTTATTTTTCCCTTAAATAATTTTTAAATCACTTATTTCTATTTCTAAATAATTTAATATTTACTTAAAATATTATAAAAACTTTGTTTACTATTTTTAAATAATTTATAATCATTTATTATGATTTTTATATCATAAATATTATTTTTAAATAATTATTTAATATATATAAATAATTATTCTAATTACTTTATTATTAACTTAAATATTAATAATAACCAAATAAATTAAAATATTTATTGAATTTATGTAAAAATATTAAAAGTTATTTATTATAACTTAAAATAATTTTTAAAACTGTTTTATATTTATTTATTAATTATTTCTAATTTTTATTAATTAATATCTTAGAACACATTTTCTGTTTGTCGCTAAAGCCCTTTAGTGACAGGAAGTGTCGTTATAGGTGTTCTTGAGTTTTTGGGAATCAGTTGGTTATGGCCAAGGGACCACTTTGATCTTGATCTAATTTGCTACTGTTAATGATTCTAAGTTTTGACAAGTATGGATGTTATAGTACTCATACAGTAGTACAACATCAGACCAGTTTCATGCTTTAACCTACATATAACAAGAAGTTACAGCTGCTCAAAGTCACTATCAGAGTTGTTCTTGAGTTTCTGGGTAACCCAGAACAGTGGTCATGGTTGGTCAACGGTTTTGTAGCTTCTATATCTTTCAGTCTGTGTGATAGATTCGTGTTTTTTTTGTTGTAATAGGTAGTCTATATGTCAAGGTACTTATATATATCACTGATTTGGACAACCCATGATTCTAAGGTCTCGATCTATGATGGTAAAAGTACAGCCAAAGGTTGTTCTTCATGTTCATCAGTTTTCTGTGTAACCCAGAAAACTTAGTCATGCTCGGTCAACGACTTTTGACCATTAATTCTTGTAATCCTTTGAATTGTTTAAGCAATTGAATGTCATAGATATGTAGTATGTATGTCAAGGTATTAATTCATTATAATAAGTTATTATAACATCAAATATAAAGTGATTAAAAGGCTGGTCAATGTAGCCGGTTCAACCATCTCTTAAGTTTTCTTGGTAACCCAGAAAACAGAACTTCATGATCGGTTAACCATTTTTAACCACTTATATCTTGCAATATATGGTTCCAATGAACCTATTTTCTTTCCCAGATTAAATACCTCATGTCATACTACAACTAGCATACAATTAACAAACCTAACTATTAACACACACGGATCTACAGGCTCTGACATTCAACTGTCAGACCTATTTTTCCAAAATTTCTACATTTCTTAAAACACTAATTTGATGTATCTAGATGTTATGGAAACTTGTTCTATCAACTTAGCATACTTTCTAACATGTCATAACATATATCTAAACATCTAAACAACAATTTAAACATAGCATCAAAGATCTAGCTACTAATTAGGGTTTGCATCTTTTCTTGCTTGATTTTTGATTTCTGCCAATTTAATTTGTTGTTGCTATCACCAGGGCTTGTATAAGCAGGTTATATGAGTATATAGGCTTACAATTTTCGTGAGTTTACACTGAGCTAGGGCTTCCTTTTATAGAATTTTCCAATTTGGCATTTTGGTCATTTAGTCACTTACTTGACTACTAAAAGATCTGATCTGTGACTATGGTGGTGCTTGCGAGTTTGGAAGCATGTCATGTGATGTCTTGAAACTTGTGTGGATGACTCCTAACCTACTTGTGAGCTAGTTTACCAAATTAGTAGCTGAATTTTGCCCTAATCCTCACTAATCTTGATTAGGATTTTGGTTTTTATGATTAGGGTTACTTAATGATGTTTATTGGTACTAAATTGACGTTTAGCAATCATGATTAGGTGTTAGGACAACCTAATTAGGGTTTTGTCTAGCTAATTAGGGTTATGGTTTACAATTTAAGGTTAGGGTTTGTAATTTAGGGTTAGAGTTTGTAATCTAGGGTTTCTAACTTAGATTTCTCATAAATCCTAACAAGCACGACAAAGCGTTTTGTCAATGTAAGCACGAAAAAGTAGCTTGTCAAAACAAATATACCGAAAAGATCGTTTTCGAAAGAAAATTTTTAAGCACGAGGTGTCAAGCACGTCATTTTTCGGATGAAAATTATTTAACCTAATTTTTTAAACATAGTATATATTAACATATAATACTTTCAGAATGGAGAGATTTTATTAATATAACTGAATTTACATATCCGAGTCTTATTAGGGTTTTGGGGTTTCACATTCACTCCCACTAATAAGAATTTCGTCCTCGAAATTGCAGTACATGTTAAGTAAACAGTTGCGGATAGTTCTCTCACATTTTATCTTCGAGCTCCAATGTAGCCTCTTCAACGTTCTGATTTCTCCAGATCACTTTGACCGATGCTATCACTTTATTTCTCAAGACTTGCTCTTAACGATCGACGATCTACACAAGTTCTTCTACATAAGAAAGATCTTCTTCGTTTTGGATTGGCTCAGAATTTGTAACGTGTTTGTAATCAAGTTTGTATGGTCGTAATACGGACACATGAAACACATTATGAATATAGTTTAACTCAGGAGGTAGTGCTATTTCATAAGCAACTTCACCTATCCTCCTCAAAATTTCAAAAGGTCCAACGAATCTCGGACTCAATTTTGCTTTCTTGCCAAAAAGTATCTTGCCCTTCCAAGGTGACACTTTCAAGAATACGTGGCTTCCTACGCTAAAGTTTCTGTGCTGACGATGTGGATCAGCGTATTTTCTCTGTCGATCTTGAGATGTTTGTAATCGTTCACGTATAATTTTGATGGTTTTTAGTAGTTTACTGGATTATCTCAGGTCCTAGCATTAGTCTTTCTCTGACTTTATCCCAACATAAAGGTGTTCTACATTTCCTCACATACAAGGCTTCATAAGGTGGCATACCTATACTAGCATGATAACTGTTGTTGTAGGCAAACTCTACCAAAGGTAATTGATCTTCCCAACTTCCTTTATAGTCAATGATACATGTTCTCAACATATCCTCTAATGTTTGAATGGTTCTCTCACTTTGGCCATCAGTTTGAGGGTGATAAGTTGTACTCAATCTTAATTGTTTTCCTAAGTATTTTTGAAGGTTCTTCCAAAAATTTGAGGTAAAATGTGGATCTCGATCTGACACTATAGAAACAGGTACTCCATGCCTATAGATGATTTCATTAATGTATAACTTAGCAAGTTGGTCTAAGTTATAAGTAACTTTAATAGGTAGGAAGTGAGCTGATTTGGTTAAACGGTCAACTATTACCTAAATAGCATTGTGGCCTTTCTGTGTAGCTGGAAGGCCTACCACGAAATCCATAGTTATATGTTCCCACTTCCACTCAGGAATTGGTAAGGGTTGAACTAAACCACTCAACTTTTGATGTTCAGCCTTAACCCTTTGACACGTGAGACATTTACTTACCCATTCAGCTATTTCTCTTTTCATATTCGACCACCAAAAGTGACGACTTAAGTCCTTGTATATTTTAGTACTGCCAGGACGTATGGTAAATTTAGAATTATGAGCTTCGTTTAAGATTTCGTCTTTTAAGGCTTGATTTAACGGAACCCAAATTCTATCTTCATATCTTATTATTCCATCCTTGTCTATTCTGAATTTGTTATTCTTAATATGAGTTATATTAGACTTATATTTTTGACATTCTTCATCCTTCTCCTGCATCTCTTTGATTCTATCAAGTAGAGACGAAACTCCCTCTAGAATGAATAACTTTTGGGTTGAGGTAGTTGGACATTCCACCTCAATTTCTAATTTTTCAAAATCTTTTATTAACCTATCATTGGTGGTTATTGTGTTCAACTTTTCTTGATTCTTTCTAATTAACGCATCAGCTACGACATTGGCTTTACCGGGATGATATAAGATTTCACAATCAAAATCCTTTATCAGTTCTAACCATCTCCTCTTCGTTAAACTCAAATCCTTTTGTGTAAAAATATATTTTAGATTTTTGTGATCTGTATATTGTCGACGTCGGGATTTTTATTTGTCCTTTTTCTGTTCTGGTTCTTTGGTGTTCTCATTTTAGGTGAGATTTGTTTGAAAAAATAAGTTGTGAAAAGGTCCGACAATTATATGTCGACGATTGGACTATAAGAGTCGCCAGTTGATTTTTTAAATGGTTGTACCAACACAACCGAGAAAAGTTTTGTACATTGACCCAGTGATGTGACACTACTAAACGGGTCTGTGAAACCAAGATTCATTAGGGTCTAGGGACTTGCTTATGCGGAAGGAAGGTGTTAGGCACCCCCCCCCCCGACATCCGTGTTGCCACGTAGACTACCACTTTTCAAGAAGTTGTTATATGAATGTGTGTGTGTGTGTGTGGGTCAATGTGATGTTATTTGGAAGTAATGTTATGCCTCGTTTGCACATATATACAAAGGGTTTGAATTTATATAAAAATTCAGTTTTAACAAAATATAACAGTAATGTTTTATAAAAAGAGGTTTTTCAAACCCTTATGCTCAATAGTATTGAGGCCTTTGATACTTCCATTTTATTAAAATGTTTGGCTTGATTACTTTTATTTTTTTATGCAAAGCATCTTCGAGAAAATAATGTACAAAATAGTGCCGAACTCCTTGTGGGCATAAGAGTCATCTAAGGAAATTCGAACACTGTGCATAATTTACAAGCTGCTTACAACTAAAAATGTCCATCACGGGAACCGAATCTAGATTCAGTAGAATGAATCTATGATCATATGATTCCTAGGCGCACATGATGCTGCAATTTATATGAAAACTGTAAGCAGTTACATATATAAAAGCTATAAATATATATACAAACTTGATCAACCACCACGAAGCACCTCCATAGGGGATCAAAAATGTATATATATATATATATATATATATAGACAGGATCAACCACCACGAAGCACCTCTATGGGGGATCAGAAATGTAAACAAAGCAATAAAACGATCAACCGCCTTGAAGTAAACTCTAGGCGGGACAAAATGTAACGAAAGCAGTAAAAACGATCAACCGCCACGAAGTAAACTCTAGGCGGAACGAAATATAAATAAAGCAGTAAAAGGGAACGAAGTAAACTCCAAGCCAGATTGAAATGTAAATATATATATATATATATATATATATATATATATATATATAAGTAAATTAACGTTCTGGATGTAAAATCCATGGTCAATCGAGGCATAACTCGATAATGTTAGTCCATATATATAAATATATGTATATTATATATATATATATATATATATATATATACAAAAAGAAATAAAAGCCACGGACCGAAGTCCGGGCATACACGTGCTACACGACTCTCAACGTGAAGAACTGTGTGTGCACAGTAGTGGAAAAAGGCTTTAAAGTATGTAAGAAGGCTTACAGTGGACTGCCAAAGAAGACTTCACTAAATTGAAAGGGATGAACACTCGGCTCCCGCCAGTAAAAATATAGCAGTATATAAGCTCACAAGTGTTTAAAATGAGAAAGCACTCAGGTTATAATGCGTACAGAGCAAATTGGACAGGGCTTCCTCGCCTTTTCTCTTGAAAATGGCTGCCCCAAGCCCTCTATTTATAGAGGGGGGAGCCGCAGGTGCCTGCGGCTCCCCTGGGTGCCCCGAGTTTCGTGGGTCTCGCCGTCTCGAAGTACGTGCACGCCTGCAACATAATATCCACTCGAACTTTCAGAACTTCAATCCGGGCATTCGATCGAGGTGTATAAGACCTCTTTCGTCATGATGTTGTCGACATCTACATAATAACATGGGATTAGAGGTTGTACGAAGTCAGGAAGATGGGACCATGCCCTTGGTCTTCAAGTTTCAAATTCTATTCGATGTGTTGTCTTGTGCAGTAGTCACTCGGGATTGTCTCTCCTTGGTTCTTATGGGACATTACTGTATAGAATGTATGTATGTTATTGTTGAGATGGCGCGATGTGGCATGGGGATGGAAAAATAACGGTCATGCCCTTCACCGGGGTTATCTCCCGTTTGAGCTGTGTTAGCCGTCATTGCTCAGGGTTGTCTCTGAGATTGGACTGTTGCAGGTGTTGACCGTCCTCAAGGTTATTTCTGAGATGTGCCTGACTTCCTGGGGTTATATTCGGGCTTGTGGAATGAGTGCCTTGGGGCTTTTGTCGAGTGTTTTGAAGCTGTTTGCATGTGTTTGAAACAAGCATTTCTGGGGTTATCTCTGGAACTGCAACTGCAACTACATGCCTCGGGGTTATCTCCGAGGTTGAAACTGAAACTCCCGGTGTTATTTTTGGGGTTGAGGTTGAAACTTTCGGTGGTATCTGGGTCTGAGCTAGATGTCTCAAGGTTATCTCCGAGATTATAATACTTAGTATCCTAGGGTTATCTCTGAGATTTGAACTGAACTGTCCTCCAGGGTTATCTCTGAAAGACTATTCTGTCCTCCTACAATGTTAGTAACATGTATGAAGAAAATTTCGAGTGTCTACATATATATCTCGCACTTCTCCCCGTACAAGCAATGCCTCCAAATTTTAAGGATAAAAACTACCACGGCTAACTCTAGGTCATGAGTAGGATAACTCTTCTCATAATCTTTGAGTTGCCGTGATGCATAAGCGATCACTTTCCCTTGTTGCATCAACACACACCCTAAATCTTTGTGTGACGCATCACTAAAAACTACAAGGCCTCCTGTATCATCTGGTAAGGACAATACTGGAGCCATGCTCAGTCGCTTCTTCAACTCTAGGAAGCTCTCTTCACATTTATCTGTTCAGATGTATTTCACCATCTTTTGAGTTAAATTGGTTAATGGGGTTGCTATTTTTGAAAAAGCTTTTACAAACCGTCGATAATAACCCGCTAAACCAAGACAACATCTTACTTCTGTTAGAGTTGTTGGTTGTTCCCAATTCACAACCATTTCGATCTTAGTTGGATCTACTGATATTCCATTTTTGTCAATTACATGACCTAAAATTTGAACTCTCTTTAACCAGAATTCACACTTGGAAAACTTTGCATTAAGTTGTTCATTTCATAATATCTCCAAAATGACTCTCAAGTGTTCAGGATGCTCTTCCCGTGTTTTCGGGTATACCAGAACATTGTCGATAAACACTACAACAAATTTGTCTAAGAATGGTTTAAACACTCGATTCATTAAGTCCATAAATGTTGTCGGTGAATTTGTCAACCCAAAAGACATTACAAGAAACTCATAATGTCCATAGCGTGTCATAAACATTGTCTTCGACACATCTTCCTTTCTTACCTTTAACTGATGATAACTGATCCTAAGGTCAATTTTTTGAAAAGTGTTCGGCCCCCTTTAATTGGTTAAATAAATCATCAATTCTTGGTAAAGGATATTTATTCTTAATGGTTAATTTATTTAATTCTCTATAGTCTATACATAACCTCAGGGTTCCATCTTTCTTCTTTACAAACAATACTGGTGCTCCCCAAGGTAAAACACTAGGTTGTATGTACTTTTTATCTAAGAGTTCATGTAGTTGCACTAGTAACTCTTTCAGTTATACATGTGTCATTCTATATGGTGCCTTAGAAACTGGTATCGTTCCTGGTGCAAGATCAATAACAAACTCAATTTCCTTATTTGGAGGTAAACATGGTAAGTCATCTGGAAATACATTAGGAAAATCCTTAATTATAGGTATTTGATCTAGTTTTTCTCTTTCCTGTCGAGTATCAACTATATAGGCTAAATATCCTAAACAACCTTTTCTAAGTAACCTTTCTGCCTGAGTTATGGTTAGACATCGAGATTGCTTAGGTGAACAATTGCCATTGAATATTACCTTTGACTTTGATGCAGTCAAAAGGTTTATACATTTTTGATAACAATCGATCATCACGTTATGGTTAACTAACCAATCAATTCCTAAGATTACATCAAATTCTCCCAATTGAATTGGAATAAGATCTACCAGAAAATTGTGTCCCTTTATCTCCGTATTACAAATCTTATAGATGGTCTTAACCTGAATCTTTTCATTGTTTGCAATTTCTACACAAAATGGTTTGTCTAAATTTTCACATGGTATATTTAGGTTTTTAGAAAAATTGTTAGACACAAAGGAACAAGTAGCACCAGAATCGAATAACACATATGCATTTAAAGTGTTGATAGGGATGATACCTGTCACCACGTCATATGAAGGAACAGCATCCCTCACCGACATATTAAATGCTCTCGCAGTTGGTCGATTCTGAGCTCCAATTGCAGCTACTGTTGACTGATTATTGTAATTTTTTTGCACTCTACTTCCCTTTCCTCCCTAGTTCTTGGGTTTGGGACAGTTCCTTGCGAAATATTCTAACAAACCACAGTTGAAACATTTATTTTTATTAGGGAGTGGACACTGTGGAGAAAGGTGTCCCATTTTTTCATAATTATAACATTTATTAATACTTTTAAAACATATTCCCTTATGTTTTCGCCCACATGTAGGACAAGATTCCCTTTTACAAAATTTATTATTATTATTACCTACCTTTTTTCCCGGTTGTTAGAAAAAGTAGCATCCCATTTTTGTTTATTATTAAACCCACCTAAACTGGGTTCAATCCTAGATTTCCCCTTCTCATTTTGATTCTTCTTTCGTGATGAAATTTAATGAGATTCTCGTTTTCACTCTTAGCTATAGAAGCTTTCTTGAGTATTTTTGAAAAAGTCTTTAATAGGAATATGGATAACTTACTTCGTACCTGAGGTTTCAAACCTTCGTGATACCATCGAGTCTTTCTAAGTTTAGTATTGCCTTGGTGAGGAGCAAACCTAGACAGTTCGTTAAACTTGGCCGTAAATTGAGATACAGTCAGGTCTCATTATTTTAATTCTAGGAGGCGTACTTCCATACGATCTTTCAGATATTGGGAAAAATAGTTTTCAAATAACAATTCTTTGAAACTATCCCATAGCACAATTTTAGTTTCTACCCGACCCTTAGTTGATTCCCACCAGTAATTCGCCTTACCTTTCAAGAAAAAGGTTCGAAAAGTTGTCTTTTGATTGTTATTGACATTGGTTACTAAGAAAAAAAATTTCTATTTCAATAATCCAGATTTGTGCATCAATAGGTTCAGATGTACCTTTGAACTCGGGTGGACCAACTAGTTTAAAATCTTTAAAAGAAGTGTTTTGGGTTAATTAGGGGTATATTCATAGCACCTAACAAAAGTTCTACTAAATTTTGGGTAGGATTATCATCATTATGTATCTCTCGTCGAGGTCTTCTGGTTGGTGGCATGATTCTATATAAAACAACAAAAATTCACATAAGTGTAATTTTGTGTATGTGCACACCTAGAGGGGGGTGAATAGGTGTTTAAGATAAAAGTGATAAACGGTGAAAACTTTTTATAACTTTATGCTACAGGTATAATTCAGATAGCTACGCATGTCTTCTTTAGTATCTGCTTTAGCTTATCTTCTTCGTTTCTTATTATCAGACAGCTAGACATGTCTGCTTTAGTGTCTGGATAGTGGCGTGAATAACAAAAAAGTGCAGAACGTGAATGACAGTTAAAGAGATAAACAGAAGTAAAAATCACACCAAGATTTTTACGTGGTTCAGCCCCTATCCTCTAACCTAGTGGCCTAATCCACGTCCAATCCCAACTAGGATTGGAGACTCTTTTTATTAAACTTAATATTCAATTAAATACAATAAAAAGAACTCCCTGTTTCAAAGAAGTCTTCTACTGATGGACACCTCTGTCCCCTTTGCACCTCTCCAACCTTTCTCACCACTGAGACCTTTGCACCTTTGCAACCTTGAAAACTCTCTTTGAACAGACCCTATCCACTACTGGATCGATCAAGCCAGACAAGCTTTGAACTTTGAATATAATAGAAGAAATTACAATATACTTCTTATTTTCCAGCCACAAAGAATTATAAGCAGTACAATGAATAGCTGGAAATAAACAATGAAAGCTCTCAATAAGATTGTTCTCTGTATAGCAACGTGAATTAGCTTCTTGTATCGCTATCCTTCTTAGCCGTGAGATAAGACTATATATAAAAAGAGACCCAACGGCTATAAAATCTGTTAGCAAAAAAATCTCAGTCCCGTTAGTAATCATCCATAAATTCAGCAGCTTTGTATTACCAGAAAGCAATTATACGCCTGCTATTTGATTTTGACGAGCTGAAATAAAGAAGAGAAATTCTACCCACAATCAACTGTGTTAAACAGGAACAAAGGAGATAATTAAAGATAAGACCCAATAGCTTCTTTAAGACTCCTTTTCAAAATAGACTACCAACTCATGTGGGCTCCACTAAGCAAGATAAAATCCTTAAACAAAATATCACCCACAAAATACTCTGTGATGAATTAAAAGTACCAATTTGGGCTAGCTGGAATAACATTTAATAACATAAACCCATCTAATAATATTTGATAGCATTAAGAATTATAAATACCAACATTCCTTAATAAACTCAAATTCAAATCATCCTTAATAAACTCCAAATCAAATCTTCCTTAATAGACTCCAAATCAAATCTTCCTTAATAGGCTCCAAAACAAATCTTCCTTAAAAGTGTTCATGTAATAACCATAACCCATGCATATTAATTATAATATTATAACAAACCATGAACCATGCACATGTCTAATATACTTAAATTAGTCATCATTCAAAACATCATAAAATCAAAAATCAACATTCTCCCCCTTTTTGATGATGACAATTTATGCACCAACATGCTCCCCCTAAGAATATGGCTCCCCCTAAATTTATGCATATTAAGGAACAAAAGAAAATTAATTTATCCAAATAACTATCATTGCATATTCCAGCATAATGTAGTATCTCAATATCAACATGAATACCAATTCAAACCAATTTAAATATACCCAAATATCTCTCCCTCTTTGTCATTATCAAAAAGAAATAAATCATCAAGTTATATCTCTCCCCCTTTGTCATCAACAAAAAATAATTCATATCAATTAAGTTGAAGATAGTTATCTCACCCCATTTGCTAAATTAAAAAAAATAAGCAAAAAGAATGATAATAGACCAAGGTTATAACAAAATCACATTTAGCAAGTAAACAATATAATCATACCTTTGCAATTTGTTACCTATATAACAACATTTTATAACTAGTAGAAAGCTTGATAGTTGTGCTCCTTAATGTAGTCTCTCAAAGTAAAGTATCATTCGTCTCCATTTTGACCTTGAGATATCTACAAAATAGACAAATCTTCTCTACCTTTTTGGTACCCAAATTTTCTTGGGTCCATTTGGGTTAGTAGCATATAAATCACATTTCTTTACCCAAATTTGTTTTATTCTAATTTTATTACAATTAGAATCAAAATGACCTTTAAAACCACATTTTTTACAAGTAACAAACGGTGAACAATAAAGTGGTTTATGCCTTGATTTACTATTAATCATTCTAATATTATTATTTGTCCTATTTTTCACATTTTTAATAGGATTATACCCAATCCCTTGTTTATCAAGACTGGACCTTTGTGCCCCTAACATAATATTTAGGTTCTCTTCTCCTTGCACAAATTTAGCAAGATCATTTTTTAAAGATGCTATTTCTGCATTTATTACATTATCATCATGTTGCATATTCATAATTTTTCCATCATTAAAAACATCTATGCAAACATCTCTCATTTTCAATTTTTCTTTTAAAGTTTGATTTTCATTTGTAAGATATTCATTTTCTTTCTTTTCTTCAATAAGTAATTCAACTTCATTTATTAGCTCATTTACGCAGTTCTTAAAATAAGCAGTTTTCTTTTTAAGCTTTTGATTTTCATTTAGGAAAGCAAGATAATCAAATGTAGATATTTCAAAATTTTCATAAAAATTCGTTACCTCAAATTGATCATCGTCTTCTAGTCCCATGAAACATAATTGGCCAATTTTTTCATCTTGTTCTATTTTGGACTTGCTCATTGGAGTTGAGATACCTTCTTGATTCTTCCTTTGTTTCTTTCTTTGAAGTAGTCTCTCGAGTTTTCTTGAGAGCATTTCAATTTCTTCATCAAAATCTTCATCATTGCCTTCTATGTAGCTTTCAGCTTGTAGTGCCAAGGTCTTCTTCTTAGGTGCCTCATCTTCTTCATCATACAATTTTAGTTGGTCTTCAAACTCTTCAAGTTCTCCAAATAAGGTAAGAGTTTCCATTGTCCTGATTGTGACTGAGTCTTGAAGTGTAGTAACCTTTGGAGCGAATCGCTTTGGCATGACTCTGAGAAGCTTTCGGTTGATTTCCTTTTGATCAATCTTTCGTCCGAGCATGCTTAGAGAATTCATTAGAGTAAGGAATCTTGCTTGGGCATCTCTAATTGATTCATTTTTCCTTCAATTTGAATAGTTCATATTCGTGCATTAACATGCTCAGTTTGACCTCCTTCACTTTAGTAGTTCCCTCGTGGCTCATGATGATTATGTCCCAAATTTCCTTAGCCGTAGTACAAGAAGATACTTTATCTATCTCTGACTGAACCATGCCACTTAAAAGTGTATTCATGGCCTTGGAATTATAAGATACCATATACAATTCCTTTGAGTCCATTTCCATGAGATTCTTTGGCTTGCCATCATCATGTCGCGGAATGACTGGTCCATTTTCGACCACCCACCATTTCCATGGGTCACGGTTCAGAAAGATCTTCATTCTGAACTTTCAAAAGTTAAAGTTCTCAGCTCCAAACAACAGCGATGGCCTACTTGTGGACTGACCTTCTTGAAAGTTTAGGTGTGCCATAGGATCTTCCCCTACGACCTGCAATGATCAATATTAGTAGAGCCAAGCTCTGATACCAAATGTAATTTTGTGTATGTGCACACCTAGAGGGGGGGTGAATAGGTGTTTAAGCTAAAAGTGATAAACGGTGAAAATTTTTTTTATTTTCTGTAACAGGTTTAATTCAGACAGCTACGCCTGTCTGCTTTAGTGTCTGCTTTAGCTTATCTTCTTCGTTTCTTATTATCAGACAGCTAGACCTGTCTGCTTTAGTGTCTGGATAGTGGCGTGAATAACAAAAAAGTGCAGAACGTGAATGACAGTTAAAGAGATAAACAGAAGTAAAAATCACACCAAGATTTTTACGTGGTTCAGCCCCTATCCTCTAATCTAGTGGCCTAATCCACGTCCAATCCCAACTAGGATTGGAGACTCTTTTTATTAAACTTAATATTCAATTAAATACAATAAAAAGAACTCCCTGTTTCAAAGAAGTCTTCTACTGATGGACACCTCTGTCCCCTTTGCACCTCTCCAACCTTTCTCACCACTGAGACCTTTGCACCTTTGCAACCTTGAAAACTCTCTTTGAACAGACCCTATCCACTACTGGATCGATCAAGCCAGACAAGCTTTGAACTTTGAATATAATAGAAGAAATTACAATAGACTTCTTATTTTCCAGCCACAAAGAATTATAAGCAGTACAATGAATAGCTGGAAATAAACAATGAAAGCTCTCAATAGGATTGTTCTCTGTATAGCAACGTGAATTAGCTTCTTGTATCGCTATCCTTCTTAGCCGTGAGATAAGACTATATATAAAAAGAGACCCAACGGCTATAAAATCTGTTAGCAAAGAAATCTCAGTCCCGCTAGTAATCATCCATAATTTCAGCAGCTTTGTATTACCAGAAAGCAATTATACGCCTGCTATTTGATTTTGACGAGCTGAAATAAAGAAGAGAAATTCTACCCACAATCAACTGTGTTAAACAGGAACAAAGGAGATAATTAAAGATAAGACCCAATAGCTTCTTTAAGACTCCTTTTCAAAATAGACTACCAACTCATGTGGGCTCCACTAAGCAAGATAAAATCCTTAAATAAAATATCACCCACGAAATACTCTGTGATGAATTAGAAGTACCAATTTGGGCTAGCTGGAATAACATTTAATAACATAAACCCATCTTATAATATTTGATAGCATTAAGAATTATAAATACCAACATTCCTTAATAAACTCAAATTCAAATCATCCTTAATAAACTCCAAATCAAATCTTCCTTAATAGACTCCAAATCAAATCTTCCTTAATAGGCTCCAAAACAAATCTTCCTTAAAAGTGTTCATGTAATAACCATAACCCATGCATATTAATTATAATATTATAACAAACCATGAACCATGCACATGTCTAATATACTTAAATTAGTCATCATTCAAAACATCATAAAATCAAAAACCAACAATAAGAATTTGAGTAATACAAACATACCTTTTATTCATATGGCACAAGATTCATACCAAATAACTTAATAGTTTACACATACTACCAGCTATATTATAAACTTTAAATGCTCTTTTATCCATACTATTGTAGAGCATTTAGTTTTCTATACTACCCTTTATAATTCATTAACATCATCGAAGGAATCCTAGATCATGTGGCATACCACAGATCTATCAGATAGGCAGTTTTATTGTCCTCTACTGGATATCGAACTACTCGGCGCTTCAAATTATTGCAAACATCTCGAGTACCCAAAGATGATTTGAGAAACCTTGACTGTATTTCCTTCCTGCCCCTTTGTGCATGGTGCAGTTGTACTTTCAGTCTGCTATTGTTTCCCCTTTCATGCTCTAACATTCATTCAGCTAAGTGTGCCCTAAACTTCATTTTATTATTTTCATATTCAGAAGTCTTCATTAGTGATGCCACTGCTTCATCATGTTCATCAATTCTCATTAATTGCCCTGCTATTGGATCTTCCTCTTCCTCAACATCTAGCAGTTGTTGATCAAGAAGCAATTTTTCATCCTCAGCATTACTAGCTATAAATGACTCAATTTGTGGTAGATTGTTTACTATCACCATTTCTTCAACACTGGAGTTAGCCATCCTATACAATAAAACTCCTTTAATACAGGTATACAAAGTTATATAAGATTTTTAATGTTATTTTTATGTGTAAGTAAATATTTTTACGGACTCGAAGACTATATACTAAGATTTCTCTTCCTTATATCTATAGTCTTTAACAGCTCTGATACCATTAATGTAACGCCCCCATATCTATACTCCCACGGTATCCGATATGGTTCTTACTACAAGTCAATGTATATAAAGCATTCAAATCTATACGCCCATGGTACCTGATTATATGCTTATATCTAACTGAGTGACTAAACAATTTACAACCAAGTGCAATTCCTATAGATCTAAGATTCACAGTATTCCATAATAGATAACAATTCCCAGGAGAACTATTGTTGTATTTGAATACCATCACTTAGATGTATGAACTGTATCTGTGAATAGTATCTATCTATCCAAAATTTAGAGTACGAGTAATAACATGAACAGTCCATATTACCAATACCATCACTCGGATGTATAGTCTATATCATGTGAATTACAATATCATATCGATAGTACCTATCTATCCGAAATCCAGAGTATCAACAACATAAACAGTCCATGTTGTCAATACCCTCACTCAGATAAATAGTTCCCAAGGATCTCAAACTAGATTAAAAATTCTAATTACATCTATATATGTAAGAAAACACGGTTGCAAAAATAAAGATGTTATATATATATATATATATATATATATATATATATATATATATATATATATATATATATACGGAGAGACTCTAAAACGAACCTTAAAGAGTGAACCAAAGACGAACCGTCGTCTTTGGTGTCTATGGCGACGGTTCGACCCGTCGCCAAAGACTACATGGCTATGGCGACTGATCGAACCGTCGCCATAGACACCAAAGACGACGGTTCGTCTTTGGTTCGCTCTTTAAGGTTCGCTTTAGAGACGGACCGTATATATATATATATATATATATATATATATATATATATATATATATATATATATATATATATATATATATATATATATATCATCAAGGTTCGATTACATGATTCTTCATAAAGAATTTCTTATTACAAAGTATTACATTCAACTAGACAGTAATATAAACTAATCTAAGCAGGGATGCTTCCCTTTATTAAGTCTAGAAGTGCCAAGGTTACCATCTAATACTGCAAAGTGAATAATTTGGAAGGGTGAGCTATGACATGCTCAGCAGGTTTTATATTTATAACAATATATGATTTGAAGAAGTATAACAGTTCAAAACTCAACTGATTGTTGCTATAATTTCTGGAATTTCTATTTCAACCATTTCTAGACTTTTTATTTCTGTCAGTCACAAAGACTTAGAAATTTTGTTTAGATATGAGATAGGGGATTGATAAATGGATTCCATATCCACTAATCGTTGTCCATTTCATGCTTAATTGTTGTTATTTTCTTGTTTTCATGTTCGTTTTTTAATTTTTTTTGTGTTCTTTTATGTGTAGGGTGGTTGTTGTGGCATTTAACGAAGAATTGGAGTCATTTAGAGCATTTTTGGAAGTAATCATGAAGTTAGCAAAGTCATCTGGCAGAATAGACCCCCGCCGGGGCGGGGGGTCTTCAACAACAACTAACAGAAAGTGTGACCGCCGAGGCGGGCCTGTTTTAGGCTTGTACCACTGCCGGGGCGAGGGGTCTTGACTGATGATCTCTCCTGTTTTGTTTTGGACTCTGCTAGGGCATGAACTCTAGCATTTGGATAGCAAGTGGACTCTATTGAGCATGGAATTAACCAAAAAAACGTGTGTTGGATGTTTATTACTCAATTAACAACTAATTAAACGACACACAAGGCATAATACGAAGATCGATTCTAGTTTTTCATAGCAAGCATTGAAGGAATATTTTGAAGAGATTTTCGAGATGATGGCATATTTAGGCTACGTGAATGGTGTTTTTCACTATTCTTCTCCTTAGTCTATTATTTGTAATTGAAAGAATGTTATCTTTGAATTATTCAGCTATTATTTCATTTATGCTGAACTAAATCACTTTTTAGGCTTATGGTGGATCCTTAAGTGAAACGATGATTTTGTAAACTTTGATTTCCAGTTCAGTAAGCTATTTTCCAGTTTATCTATATTAATTTGAGCTTGAATTTATGAATTACCTAATCAACAATTCTTTGTGGATTTGTATGAAATCGAGAGAGGATATTCGAATCTATACTTAGTTAATATAGCGTGTGTTCATAAATTTTGTGAATAGCAGATTCTTGATGAATGTTAAGGTAGAGATATGCTTGACATCGCATGTAATCGGATAGAGAACTTAATCTTAAACCTTCTTTAATTACAATTCACATAGAGATATAGTGAGTTAGTTGATTAAGGGATTTAACTTGTTTCTATCTAATTTATGGATTTAAGTTAATACTGTATTAGTGCATCGAGAGGTGGCTAGTACTACATTCGTGTTCTTGATTAATGAACTGGGATAGTGATTTGAATTGGAATAAAGGTGTAGAAATCAGAGTGAAGCTTAGGGTGAAATCATAAGTCTAATTCTCCATTAATTGTTTGAAATTCCAGATTTTGATATTTGTGATTGTTTTGTGGTAGTTTATTTGTTTCCTAATTTAGTTTCTATAATTTTAATCATTGAATTGAATAGTTTAATAAAATTAGGATTAATAGGAAATTGGCAATTGTAAGGTTAAGTTTCTTACTAATTTGTCTCTATGGGAACGATACTCTACTCATTACTATATTACTTGTTGACCACGTATACTTGCGTGTTGTGCGTATATAGATTTTATCTAACAAGTTTTCGGCGCCGTTGTCGGGGATAATTTAGTATAGATCTTAATATTTTTACAATATCAGTTTAATTAGTCCAGTTTTACTTAAACATTTTTTATTTTATTTTTTTGTTTTGTTCCTCTTATTTCAGGTTTTTGAAGTGGTTTATGCAAACTCGGTCAAAAAATCCAGACTTGCTGCCTTTTGAGGACGACATTGAGAAACTGTTCCAGAGATTAAGTAATTGGATCTAGGAAACAAGGGAAGACTTTGAAAATTCTGAAAAAGAAGAGGCAATGGCAGCTGAAGATCAGAAAGCATTGAGGGATTTCGTTACACCCAAGGTGACCGAACTGCAGTCAAGTATAACCAGGCATGCGATAGCTGCGAACACAATCGAAATCAAGCCTGGGACGATTCAAATGATCCAAAATTCAGTTCAGTTTGGGGGATTGGCGAATGATGATCCGAACGAACATCTAGTCAGCTTTCTGGAAATTTGTGACACCTTCAGGTATAGTGGGGTGTCAGATGATGCGGTGAGACTTCACTTGTTCCCATTCACTCTACGGGACAAGGCGAAGAGTTGGTTACACTCGCTACCTCCGGGATCGATAACTATATGGGAAGACCTTGCTCAGAAGTTTCTTGCAAAAATTTTCCCACCAGCGAAAACTATAAAAATGAGGAATGAGATAACGATGTTTGAGCAGCAACACGGGGAGTCACTGTATGAGGCATAGGAGAGATACAAGGAATTGCTCAGAAAGTGCCCGCATCATGGATTGCCTAAGTGGTTGCAAATGAAAACTTTCTATAACGGACTACATGGGAATCTCAGGACCAGTATTGATGCAGCATTGGGTGGAGCGTTCATGGCTAAGACTTATGAGGAGGCCTACAATTTGATTAAGACAATGGCAGCTAACAACTACCAGTGGCCCACGGCAAGAATGACACAGGAAAAGGCAGCTGGAGTGTTATAAGTAGATGGTGTAACGGCAATACAAGCGCAGATTTCAGCACTGTCTAAGAAGTTGGATGCTATTTCGGGGACACAGGAACATGTACAGCAAGTTACGGTCGCATATGAATTGTGCGCGGGTGAGCATCCTACAGATCAATCCGCAATCAACCCAGCGCCCGTGCAATTCGTGGGTAGCTACAACAGGATTCCACAGAATATGTACCAGAATAATTACAACCAAGGGAATAGGAATCACCCAAATTTCTCGTGGAGTAATAATCAGCAACACCAAGCTCCATGACCATCATACCCCCCAAGTTTTCAAAATCATCAACAATTGGCTCAACATTAAGAAAGAAAATCAGATTTAAAGGAGTTGTTGTCAAAATACATAACAAGCAATGAGGCAGTAATGAAAAACCAAGCAATGGCCATCAGGAATTTGGAAAATCATATGGGGCAAATTGCCTTAGCATTAAATAACAAGCCACAAGGGACCCTACCGAGTGATACCGAGAGAAATCTGAAGGGAAACCACGAGCAGTGTCAGGCACTTACGTTGAGAAGTGGAAAACATCTCGTTGGTAAAGATGCAGAAAATTCAGCGATATCGGATGAAAAAGTTGATGACAGTAAAGTGGTTGAAGGAACCAAGGGTGAGGATAAGCAAAGTGAGAAAAAAAAGTTAGGCGACAAGCCAGTTGTATATCCTTCACCACCGTTTTAGCAGAGGGTCCAAAAATAGAAATTAGATAAGCAGTTTGTGAAGTTTTTGGAAGTTTTCAGGAAACTTCAGATTAACATCCCGTTTGCAGAAGCCCTAGAGCAAATGCCGAGTTATGGGAAGTTCATGAAAGGGATTCTGTCAAGGAAAAAGAAATGGGAAGACTTTGAAACAGTGGCATTAACAGGAGTGTAGTGCGGTGTTACAGCAGAAGTTGCCACCAAAGCTGAAAGACCCCGGGAGTTTCACTATTCTATGTACGATTGGGAACATGTCTTTTAATAAGTGTTTATGTGATTTTGGGGAGAGTGTGAACCTTATGCCATTGTCAGTATACATAAAATTGGGTTTGCCCGCGCCAAAGCCTACGAATATTTCATTGCAGTTGGCGGATAGGTCAGTCATATATCCGAGAGGCATAGTAGAGGACATATTGATTAAAGTGGATAAGTTTATATTCCCCGCATATTTTGTTATTCTGGATTTTGAGGAGGACAAGAGCATCCCGATTATCCTAGGGAGACCTTTCTTGGCTACGGGTAGGACACTCATCGACGTATAAAAAGGTGAACTTACTATGAGGGTCCAAGATCAGAAAATCAAATTTAACGTGTTTATGGCCATGAAATTCCCTACGGATGAGGAAGAATGTTTCGGGATGGATATAATTGAGCAGATTATCAGTGAAGATATGGGCAAGAGTTTGGTCAACGATCCATTGGAAACAACATTATTGGGGGTTGAAGAGTTCGATGACCCAGAATTTGTGGACTACTAGCAGATGTTAGATTCATTGCCACGAGTTAGCTGCTTTAGAGCACCATTTGAACCATTGCATACGGAGGAGAAAGCCACAGTAAGGAGGAAACCATCATTGGAGGAGCCTCCAACTCTGAAACTTAAGCCACTCCCTAAACACCTCAGGTATGCGTATTTGGGCAATTCAAATTCTTTGCCTAAGATTATTTCTGCTGCACTTAACGATTTGCAGGAAGAAAAGTTGTAGAGGGTGCTTAGGGAACATAAATCAACGATAGGATGGACGATAGCTGATATCAAGGGAATCAGCCCTTCATTTTGCATGCACAAGATTCTAATGGAAGACGATGCAAAACTAACGGTGGAGCAACAATGACGACTTAACCCCATTATAAAGGAAGTTGTAAAGAATGAAATTCTGAAAGTGTTGGATACCGGTATCATCTACCCGATTTTCGACAGTAAGTGGGTTAGTCCGGTTCAATGTGTGCCGAAAAAGGGAGGAATGATTGTGGTACAGAATGAGGATAACAAGTTAATACCTATAAGAACAGTCACAGGTTGGAGGGTTTGAATGGATTATAGGAAGTTGAATAAGGCAACCCGAAAAGATCATTTTCCGCTGCCATTTATCGATCAAATGTTAGACAGATTGGCGGGGCATAAGTACTACTGTTTATTGGATGGATACTCGGGCTATAACCAGATCTTCATCGCTCATGAGGATCAAGAGAAGACTACATTTACATGCCCTTACGGTACATTCGCGTTCAGGAGAATGTCATTCGGGTTATGTAATGCACCTACTACCTTTCAACGGTGTATGATGGCCATCATCTCAGATAAGGTGGAGAAAAATGTGGAAGTCTTCATGGTCTACTTTTCCGTCCATGGGGAAAATTTTGATACTTGCCTAGGGAATTTAGTAATGGTGTTACAGCGATGCAAGGATACGAACCTTGTACTTAACTAGGAAAAATGCCACTTCATGGTTGAGGAGGGCATAATTTTGGGCCACAAGGTATCGGCTTAAGGACTAGAAGTTAACAAAGCTAAGCTAGAAACAATCGAGAAACTGCCTCCACCAAGCTCAGTAAAGGGAATTATAAGTTTTCTGGGATATGCTGGCTTCTACAGGAGATTCATAAAGGACTTCTCTAAAATTGCAAAACCTTTGTGCAGTCTTTTTGAGAAAGACTCTGTTTTTAATTTTGATGAGGAATGTAAGTTGGCTTTCGAGTTGTTGAAGAAGAAGTTAACTACAGCCCCCATGATTGTCGTACCGGATTGGAATATGCCTTTCAAGCTAATGTGTGACATAAGTGACTATGCAGTTGGGGCTGTTTTGGGTTAACGCCGAGAGAAGGTGTTTCACGCCATATATTATGCAAGCAAAATGCTCAGGGAGACACAAATAAATTATACAACTATGAAAAAGGAATTGCTTGCAGTGGTGTGCGCGTTCGACAAATTTCGGGCATACTTCATCAGAACTAAGGTGATAGTCTACACGGATCATTCGGCAATTTGATACCTAATTGCGATAAAAGATGCTAAGCCACGCCTTATCCGATGGTTTCTTCTTCTTCAAGAGTTTTATCTAGAAATAAAGGATAGAAAGGGGACGGAGAATCAAGTTGCCGATCACTTGTCAAGGCTGAAAAATCAAGGGAAATTGAAAGAGGACAAGTGTGAAATCAACGACTCATTTTCGGATGAGCAATTATTTGGGATAAATGCAGAATTCCCTTGGTACGCGGATTATGCAAATTATCTAGTAAGCAACGTTCTTCCACCTGTTCTCATAAGATAATAGAAAAAGAAGTTTCTTCATAACGTAAAATGGTACATGTTGGATGAACCATATTTATTCAAGCAGTGCGATGACAAAATGATTAGAAGGTGCGTGCCCTACAATGAAGTGAAGAACATACTGCATGAGTGTCACTCATCTGCATATGGCGGTCATTATGGTAGTGAGAGGACAGCAGTAAAGGTGATACAATCTGGGTTTTATTGGCCTACACTATTCAAGGACGCCCACCAGTTTCTCAAAACATGTGATAGATGTCAAAGGGTGGGCAACATTTCGAAAAGGAATGAAATGCCTCTACAAACAATTCTTAAAGTTTAAATTTTCGATGTATGGGGCATCGATTTCATGGGGCCATTCCCTTCGTCACTTAACAATCAGTACATTCTACTCGCAGTGGATTATGTATCAAAGTGGGTTGAAGTTATAGCACTCCCATCTAATGATGCCAAGGTGGTTCTTAAATTCCTACAGAAGAACATTTTCACGAGGTTTGGCACGCCAAGAGCAATTATAAGTGACGAAGTTAGTCACTTTTGCAACAAATCATTTACAGCTCTATTGGCAAGGTATGGGGTCAACCACAAGGTAGCTACGGATTATCATCCCCAAATCAGTGGGTAGGCTGAGGTGTCGAACAGGGAAGTCAAGAAAATCTTGGAAAAAATGGTGAACCCAAATCGTAAGGATTGGTCGCTCCGGTTGGATGATACATTTTGGGCATATCGGACTGCGTATAAGACACCAATCGGGATGTCAGCATATGAACTACTGTACGGAAAGGCTTGTCACTTACCAGTCGAACTATAGCATAAGGCTTATTGGGGGATTCAAAAACTCAATTTCGATCAAGCAGCTGTAGGGGAAAAGTGATTACTGCAAATAAATGAGCTCGACGAATTTCGCCTTCAAGCCTACGAGAACTCCAATTATACAAGGAAAAGGTCAAGAAATGGCACGACCAAAAAATTATGCATAAAACATTCGAGCTGGGGAAATCAGTCCATCTGTTTAACTCACGGCTGAGATTTTTCCCAGCAAAGCTTAAGTCCAGATGGTCGGGACCATTCACCATAAAAAGGGTGTTCGCTCATGGCGCCGTTGAACTTTACAGACAAAATCCTTTAGAAACTTTTGAAGTCAACGGTCAACGATTAAAGCACTGTTAGGGTGGCGAGTCCAACACCGATGTCATCATCATCACATTGTCTGACGTACCATGAACAGGAAGTAGTCAGGCTGAACGACTTAAAATCAAGAGCTAATTGGGAGGCAACCCAATCATGCATTATTTTACGTATTTTCATTCGTAATTGTTAGAATATAGTTTTATTAAGTTAATAGGTAGGTATTATATGGTAAAAATCTTGTTAATCTCTCAATCATACTCCAAGTGATCAACAATCTAATAACTTGTACATTTCATGGCTTGCAAGATGGGGAAATGGACATTTATTAGCTTAGCATGAAGAAAAGATGAGAATTAGTGTCAATTAGCAGAAGGCACCCCCACTGGGGCGGGCCTATTTAACACTGTACCCCCCGCCGGGGCGGGGGTCTCCCCAGGATTTTGACAGAAGGCATACCTGCCGGGGCGGGCCTATTTATCCTTTCACCCCCCGCCAGGGCGGGGGTCCCCCAACTCGATTAATAGAACACATGCCCGTCGGGGTGGGCTTCCCAAGGTTAAAACACCCCACCGGGGCGGGGGTCCTGAATATGAAGCAGTTATTCGTCAGTTATTTCACATCATCCATCATAACCCCACTTCCTCATTCATCTCTACTTATTCCTCCATTACATCTTTAACCCCATGATTTTACCATCTCATTTACTACTACTCCACTATTTCTCCCCACCTCTTCAATCCAACAATTCACCACATCACACCTCCTCTATATATTGCCCCATCTCATCCCAAATTCCTCACAAAACTCTTCAACTACATCCCACAAGTCTGCGAATTAGGGCATCCATAGAGGCTAATTGAGAGCAATTAAGGGTCAAGCACAACACTATATATTATTCAACTTCTTTCACCCAATTTGCCACATCAAATCAACAAGCTTGGGGGAAGAATTGTTTGTGCCCACCAAGTGTTTGACAGTGTGTGTGAATCAAGGTTGGGGAGGGAAGATACTGTGATTAAGGCAATAGAGATCAAATGGCTTTGCAACCCACATCAAAACGCCAAAGGGGAGAGAGTTCAAGGCCCGCACAACTGACATAGACCTTCGATCGTCGAAAATTTGTAAGTGCCGCCGCTGCCGATCGGTATGATTATATGATGACAAAAGCCCTTACACCGGAGCAGGGGTTGGCACTGGATCACGTTGATGGAGAGATGATGCAGCAAATCTATCAGAAAGGTTGGAATAAATTCACCAAAGAACCGAAATCCATCGTGGTCAACATATTCAAGGAGTTCTATGCGAACGCCGAGGACAAAGCCCCCTTTAACGCTTATGTGTGGGGACTCTTGGTCCCATTCAGTGCCGATGCGATCAACACCTTTATCGATTGTGTATGCCTAAACAATGCCAATATGCCCACCTACGTGATTTTGATCCGGACTATGAAGTAATAGTCAAGGAAATGACTAAACCGGGAACAACATGGGTCAAAGGTCGGAATGGAGGCAGAGTGTTCCAGAGCAAAGATCTTAGTCGGTATGGAAAAATTTGGTATGCATACCTATGTGCTAAACTGTATCCGTCTTAACACACCTCAGACGTGACCAAAGAGAAAAGCGTTACTACTATACGTGACTGTGCAAGACTTCATCATTGATGTCGGGGCCATTATTTGTTTTTCCATCCGTCGGTGCTTACGAGGAAACTTTTTGGGCGGCTTTCCATACCCATCACTCATATGTGGGTTGTGTCACCAAGCGTGTATGAGAAGGTCTGACGATGAGCCCACACAGATGTCGCTTGCGTTGCTAGACTCCAGAATGATAGCGTGATATTCAGTATGGGCCGGGGGCAATTCCCATCTGCGAGGACTCGGTTTTATTTTTCCATCGGCTTCGAAGGACGAAGTTGATGCTGCAGACACGTCAGAGGATGAGGATGAGGCTATGGGAGACCAAGGAACCGAGCAGGTACCGTAGACCGAGGCATTATTCAGTCCTCAGTTCCTTGACTTTCAACGTCAAATGGATGCGCACAATAAGGTAACACGTCGGGAGATGCGGTGACTTGTATTAAGGCAAGACCACATATTTGATGCTATGAACACGTTATTCGCTTCAATCAGCACGATACTTCAGAGCTTTAATCTAGCTGCACACTTCCCATATCAGCCACCCATGCCAATGTCAGGTTTCCACCAAGTGATTTAGAAGAAGAAGATCAACCACCACCTCCCCAGACTTAGGCGATTGTAGGGAAGTCCTCACACACTAAATTGCGATTATTCATCCAATGAGGGCATTGTATTACTTATGTTTCGGGGATGTAAATTCTTGTTTGCATACATATGTTATTGGTTAGGCTTATAGTTGTCATTGCATTCTAGTTTTGCATATTAGTTAGGAATTATGATGTTGCATACATATAAGTCACATAATTGCATGATAGCTTAAGTGTATACATAGTAGCTTAGGTTATTTTTGTTATTGCATTATTTTTAATTCTGTTATTAATGCATTTTGTTATGTTATGATATTAAAAAAAATGAAAAAAAATATATTTAGTTAAATATTGTGTTTGCATATGTCCAGCAGTGTTGTAGTTCATGTTAGTTATGGGACAATGATGAGATTGAGAATAACTTAACCAATACATCATTGATTACTAGAACTGTGATATAATTTCGGTTATGAATCGAATCTTGCGCTTGTTTGAAACTGGTATAAAAAGGTTAGCATGCTAATGACATCTTTGTTGACTGGTCAATTCAAATTGGTACATAAATAGTTTCTAAAGGATAATGCTAGGGTAAATGAGAAAACGACAAGGATAAGCAGTAAAGGCGAAAATTAGGCAAGAACCAAAGTTTGGGGGATTATATGTGGGGTATGTAAGCTTTACCTATATAAAAAAAGAGATTATATATCGTGACTAGTCTTATTTCAGGGGCCTTTGTTACTTGAGAAAGTACGCCCGAGGGGATTGCCTTTACACCTAGCGCCCTAAGGTCTTTTATGGTCTGGGAGTCATTGGTTGAAAGCTCGCTAAGGGGTAGCACTGCTAGCCTAATGGGATGAGACATTGCATAGTCATGTGTGTATTTTCCAAAAATAAATAAATAAATAAATAAAATGAGAAAAGAGCAAAAAGCCCCCGTGTGAATTTTTTTTTTTAATATAAATGAGGTATAAGTACCCTACATGAACCCTTGATTTTAGTATTGCTTAGTTTTTGTTGGAATGTGCTTATTTTTAAAATTTTTAAGTTTGCACTGTATGATTCCTTCTAAGAAATTGATTATGTATTGAATTTGAGTCTGTATCAGTTATCATGGATGTTGAACACACACACACATTATACCAGTGATGATGGTTTAAGATTTGAGAATTAATACGAAATTGTGGATTAGTTTTAGTGATTAATATTGTAGATTTTGCTTATTTTCACTGAGTCCGATGAGATAATTTTGATCTGCGAGACTATTGGATTCGAAAGCATATATATTATATTCATTCCATCTCATTGCATAGCATGTAGTTTGTTTTGTGCTCGAGGACTAGCACAGTTTAAGTTTGGGAGATTTTGATAAGTGGATTTTATATCTACGAATCGTTGTCCATTTCACACTTAATTGTTACTATTTTCTTGTTTTCATGTTCGTTTTTTATTTGTTTTATGTTCTTTTATGTGTAGGGTGGTTGTTGTGGCATTTAACGAAGAATTGGAGACATTTGGAGCATTCCTGGAATTAATCATGAAGTTGGCAAAGTCATCTGGCAGAATAGACCCCCACCAGGGGCGAGCCCTTTTGCCTATGTACCCCCGCCGGGGCGGGGGGTCTTCAACAACAACTAACAGAAAGTGTGCCCACCGGGGCGGGCCTGTTTTAGGCTTGTACCCCCGTCGGGGTAGGGGGTCTCGACTGGTGATCTCTCCTATTTTGGTTTGGACTCTGTTGGGGCATGAACTCTAGCATTTGGATGGCAAGTGGACTCTATTGGGCGTGGTATTAACCAGAAAAACGTGTGTTGGACGTTTAGTACTTAATTAACAACTAATTAAACGACACACAATGCATAATATGAAGATCAATTCCAGTTTTTCATAGCAAGCATTGAAGGAAGATTTTGAAGAGATTTTCAAGACGATTGCAGATTTAGGCTACGTGAAGGGTGTTTTTCACTATTCTTCTCCTTAGTCTTTTATTTGTAATTGAAAGAATGTTATCTTTGAATTATTCAGTTGTTATTTCATTTATGATGAACTAATTCACTTTTTAGGCTTATGGTGGATCCTTAAGTGAAACGATGATTTTGTAAACTTTGATTTCCAGTTCAATAAGCTATTTTCCAGTTTATCTATATTAATTTGAGCTTGAATTTATGAATTACCTGATCAACAATTTTTTGTGGATTTGTATGGAATCGAGAGAGGATATTCGAATCTAGACTTAGTTAATATAGTGTGTGTTCATGAATTTTGTGAATAGCAAATTCTTGATGAATGTTAAGGTAGAGATATGCTTGACATCGCATGTAATCGGATAGAGAACTTAAACTTAAACCTTCTTTAATTATAATTCACATAGAGATATAATGAGTTAGTTGTGTAAGACCCCAAATTATTAATAAATGAAATTTAAATTCCCTCTATTTATTATTTTGAAATAGTAAGTGTTAAATTGATTAATGAGGTTAGTTATGGGTAAAATGCGCAAATATTTCAAATAAGCAGGTGGTTATAAAATATTCATTGTTGTCGGGGAATATTCGTTTGGTCGTGGAATATTCTTCCTGTCGAGGAATATTCGTACGACGGCGCAGTCTTTTGTGGGCCCCATAACGGAAAGCGATTGGATGAAGAAAACGACAAGTATATGTTTTTTATTAATAACGGCGTAGTTGTTACCGTTAATACTGTTGGAATACCCGGTGGTTAAAACACAGTAATACGCGTTGTTACACAGTAGCACACTGTATTGCATCAATTATTGATTCTTACGTAAGAAGGCACTACTCAATAATGGTTACAGTAATTACTGTTCAGTATTTTATTTTATTGATACAATAATTGCTGCGTTGATATTTTATATTACTGTTGTTTCAATAATTGTCACTACACAGTATTTCCCATTATCAGATCAATAATTAATATTATTTGAATAATATTATTAGATAATATTATTGGCAATGTCTAGAAAGTTCTGTCTAAGGAGAGGTTTGGTAATCTAATTGCGCGCCAGTAAGGAGAAATCCTTATTGGAAAGCCCCCTCTTTCCTGGGAACGGCCTGGTTGTCATAAATGTGATTCTGTAATATTATTTATGAATAATTAATTATTGATTCATATGATAAGGAAATATTTATTTTTGTGGATATAAATGAGGGATATATTTTTGTGGTTAAAAATGAAGGAGTTAATGTTGAGATTTTTATCAGTATTTTTGTCAGAATGGAGGTATTAAAAATCAGGGTTTTTTGAGATATTTTGCGGGGGTTATAATTTTTAATCCGACCGTTGGATCGTGGTAATTTTTGGATATGTTATACATATATAAGTTGAGTATATGTCCACAAATTTTGAACCGTTAAAAATGAACGTATGATTTATTATGAATTTTACGAGATGACTGGTTCAGAAATTGTTGAATTTTCGGAGTTAATCATTTTGGTAGAAAATTCTAGAATTGGTGGGCCCCACTCTTGGTTGGTGAAGAAATGTGCTGAGATTTTTATTCAAATGTGGTGGGTGGGAATAGTAGCAGGTAAAGCCATCAGGTTGCAGGTTAAGTCTGCTTCGGCGTGCTAACATTTTCCTATAAATAGAGGGCTAAGTTAGAATTGAAAATCACACCAGAAACAAGTTTTCTCTCTTTCTCTCTCTAGATTATTGAGTGTATTTTGTGAGTATTTAGATACTTTGAGAGTTTCTATTCATCAGAGCAAGTGTCTTTCAGCCTTATACCGGTATTCCGACCAGAAGTACTGTCTTTACGAGGTAAGGGATGTTATTTTATTCAAAAATGGTGTTATTTCTTCAATATCATTATGCCGAAATATTGGTTGGAATTTTTTATCAAATTTGGAACTTTTCACGTCGGGGTTACTATTCATGAGCTACTAATCACGAGTTACTATTCACCGAAAAATAAAATTTTCTTCTTTTCGTCCAAAATATCTATTCTGGGTACTAGCTTTGATTGTATCCATGTTTTGATCATTCTTGAATTCTACTTCACTATGAATAATTATAAGGTATTTTTGGACATGGATAAATCGAAATACGAAACCTTAATATTTGTTATTTTGTTTCACTGGATTCGTTTTCTTTAAGATATTTTTCATCATCCTCAGTCCTAAATGATGATATTACTGAATATCTTTGGCCGTAGTGCAAAGATGAATGATTAACTGATGAATATCTTTGGCCCGTAGTGCAAAGATGAACAGGTGTTGAGATGAACATAACCGACTGGTGATACAAATGAATATCTTTGGCCTGTAGTGAAAAGATGAATATTTGATTAAAGATGGTTATTGATTGTTGTTACAGGGATAAAATATTGATGATGGACTTTTAAATCTTAGAAGATAGTAGAACTCATTCTCTACTTGACTCTTCTAATGGTTTGTTGTTTTCGCTGCAGTTATTGATTTAAAACTTGTTGTCTATTGTATTCTATTAGATTTTTCCCTGTTGAAGACTAACGATAATTTGTTATGTATTATCTTAGTCATAATGTTCTTTACTGGGCTAGTTGAGCTCACCCTTTTTCTTTTTATTCCATTTTTCTCAGGAGGCGAGAATGTAGCGAGTACTAGTCGGGGTATGGAATGATGGTTCTAGAAGTTACTTTAGTAGTCCTCACCATTTTTGTGAAATAATGTATCAATAATTGTAATGAGGACTTATTTGAGTGTGGATATTGTCTAAATGACAATATTTGTATTTAAACTCACAGTTCTTGTGTTGTAATAATAAAGATGTAGTTGTTTCTGTACCATGTATTTTGGCGACTCATAATGGGTGTTGTATACCTATTTTGGGGGCGTCACAGTTGGTATCAGAGCTTAGGGATATGATCTCTGGCGGAGATCGGAGAATAGAACTAGGAGGGGAGAGACGAATAAATCCTTCGCTAGTGTGTCCTACCTAAGCTTATTTATTGGTCAGTCATAATATAGGGGTATTATGTGATTTGTTAATTTATTTAATTAACCCTTGTTTTATGGCAGTATTTGAGAATGTCGACTGAGAATATTAACAGTGGAGTAAATGAGACCGTGGAGACACCGGTGCTTACCAATGAGGAGAACGTGCAACAGGCTGGCAATGTTCCTCCTGTGAACAACACCAATGAGCAGATGATGAATGATGGAATGTTTAGAAGTTTTTTGCAATTCATGCAAAACCAGACGAGGGAGACTCGTGTTCAAAATACAGGAGGAAATGATAGCAATTCACGGTTTGTCACAGCCAAACAGTTCAAAGAATTGGGACCACCAGAATTTAAGGGAAAGCCGGATCCGATCATGGCGGAAACGTGGGTCAAGCAAATTACCAAGATATTCGATGTCTTGGGATGCACGGAGGAACAGAAGGTTCCATTTGCCACCTTTATGTTCCGTGGCGAGGCAGATTACTGGTGGGAGTCTGTGAAGCGTACCCATCCAACCGCACTCAGCATGTCTTGGGAGACATTTCAGAAACTGTTCAATGACAAGTACTTTCCTGAAAGTATTCGTCATATGAAGGAGGTAGAGTTTATTAGACTGGAGCAAAATAACATGACGGTGTCTCAGTACGAGGCGAGGTTTGCAGAGTTGTCCAGGTTTGCACCTCATTTGGTGGAGAATGAGGAACGTATGACGAGGATGTTTTTGAGAGGTTTGAAACCTGACATACGTCAATATCTCATTTCTCATAAATTTTCTCTCTATTCAGATGTTGTCAACAGGGCTCAATTATTAGAGCGAGATAATGAGTACGGTCAACTGAGGGACCACAACCAGGATCATATCGGTGACAGCAGTCATCAGAACAATAATAACCAGCGGAGAAAGAAAAATACAGACAAGAACGGCAACCACTCTGGTGGTAATCGTGGCTATGAAAATAGAAGAAGCGAGTCGGGAGGAGATTTTAAAAAGAGGAGATTCAACAATGACAATACGAAGACGTCAACACCGGCAGCAACTGGTTCCAAGGGAGGAGAACGACCACCGATTATATGCTATAAGTGCGGAAAAGAAGGACATATTAGCCCAAACTGCCCACAACAGTTTAAGGTATGTTATAATTGTGGAAAGGAAGGACATATTGCTCGAGATTGCACTATAGCAAAACCAAGTCCAGCGGGGATGGTGACTCAAAAAGCTGTCCCAGAAAAGATAAAGTCAACGGTTCCTGGAAGAGCGTTTGTCGTGACTGGTCAACATGCGAGGAACCCAAACGAGGTGATCACGGGTAAGCTAATTATAAATTCATGCGAAGTTTATACCTTATTAGATACCGGTTCTACCCATTCTTTTATCTCTCCTGCTTGTGCTCAACGTTTAAACTTGACTCCGGAGAAGTTAGACTTTGATTTATCTGTGGAGACTCCGTTAGGAGAAACTTTCATCACATCCACTGTTTATAAATCTTGTGTGATCCAAGTTGGCACCATCACCTTACCTGTTGACCTTATCTCTTTAAAGATACTTGCTTTTGATGTGATTTTAGGGATTGATTGGCTAACTACTCATCATGCCAAAATTGATTATTTTCGTAAGGTTGTTAGTTTTCATATTCCTAACCAACCTGTTGTACGAATTCAAACAACTAAGCCATTAAAATCAATCACTGTTATATCAAGCCATAAAGCCATTCGTTTATTAAAAAATGGATGTCAAGCTTTCTTAGCCCATGTTATAGATTTGAATAAAGACACGTCAAATTTGAATAATATTCATGTTGTTATTGACTTTCCTGACGTATTTCCTGAAGAACTTCCCGGTCTACCCCCGGAACGAGAAATTGAATTCTTTATTGATCTTGAACCTGGTACAAAGCCCATTTCTAAAACCCCATATCGAATGGCTCCTATTGAACTTCAGGAGTTAAAGGTCCGACTACAAGAGTTGTTGGACATCGGTTTCATTCGTCCTAGTACATCTCCTTGGGGTGCTCCTGTTTTATTTGTAAAGAAGAAAGACGGGAGTATGCGACTTTGTATTGATTACCGGGAATTAAACCATGTCACTATTAAGAATAGGTATCCCCTACCTCGTATTGATGACCTGTTTGACCAGTTACAAGGAGCACAATTCTTTTCAAAGATCGATCTTCGTTCTGGATATCATCAGCTGAAGGTTAAAACTGAGGATATTCCAAAGACTGCCTTCAGAACTCGGTACGGGCATTATGAATTCCTAGTCATGTCTTTTGGATTGACTAATGCTCCTGCGGCTTTCATGGATATGATGAACCGAGTATTCAAGGATTATTTGGATCAGTTCGTTGTTGTCTTTATTGATGACATCCTCATATATTCCAAAAGCCGTGAAGATCATGAGCATCATTTGAAGCTGGTACTCCAAAGGCTGCGTGAAAACAAGTTATATGCTATGTTGAAGAAATGCGAGTTCTGGCTTGAGGAAGTAGCTTTCCTAGGGCACGTGGTGTCAAAACATGGAGTATCTGTTGACCCGGCGAAGATTGAAGCAATACAAAGTTGGGAGCAACCAAAGACGGTGACCGAAGTACGTAGCTTTCTAGGCTTAGCTGGTTATTATCGAAGATTCGTGGAAGGGTTTTCTCGAATCGCTACCCTGTTAACTCAGCTGACTCGGAAAGATATCAAATTCGTATGGAGCGAGGAATGCGAGAAGAGTTTTCAAGAGCTTAAGAGGAGACTCATTTCGGCACCTGTTCTGACAATACCATCTGGTTCGGATGGATTTGTTATCTACAGTAATGCTTCAGGCAAAGGGTTAGGATGTGTTCTCATGCAACATGGGAAAGTTATAGCCTATGCCTCGTTACAACTCAAAGAATATGAGAGAAATTATCCTACTCATGATTTGGAGTTGGCAGCAGTAGTTTTCGCGTTGAAGATCTAGAGACACTACCTGTATGGGGAGAAAGTGGAGATCTATACAGATCATAAAAGCCTCAAATATTTCTTCACCCAAAAGGAACTCAACATGCGGCAGCGACATTGGCTCGAGCTGTTGAAAGATTACGATCATACCATCCAATATCATCCTGGAAAAGCAAACGTAGTAGCTGACGCATTGAGTAGAAGATCATATGCGGGTACGAGTGCAATGTTGTTAACACAAAGGCCCATTTTGTATGACTTGCAAAGGATGGAGATAGAGATAAAGGCTCCAAGTACCCACATGATGATATCAAATATACGAGTAGAACCGACTTTAATCGATAAAGTTAAAGCTGCTCAAGCTACGGACATAGAGCTGATGCGTATGAAGAAGAAAGTGCAAGAAGGTTCTATTCCAGAAGCAAGAATCGATGAAGAAGGAATACTTCGAGTCCACTCTAGACTCTGTGTTCCTAACTATTTTGATTTGAAGTACAAGATCATGATGGAAGCACACAATACACCATTTGCAATCCATCCTGGAAGTACCAAAATGTATCGTAATCTACGACATACATTTTGGTGGAATAATATGAAGAGAGAGATTGCAAAGTTTATCTCGAGGTGTTTAACTTGTCAACGTGTAAAGGCGGAACATCAAGTACCAAAGGGTCCATTGCAACCACTTGAGATTCCGAAATGGAAGTGGGAACACATTACCATGGATTTCGTTACGGGTCTTCCCACGGTTTCTCAAGGCATAAATGCTATTTGGGTTATTGTTGATAGATTAACCAAGTCTGCTCATTTCTTGCCGATACGGGAGACTTATTCCCTTGAACGTCTTGCTCGTATATACGTAGATGAGATTGTGAGACTGTATGGCTTGCCAGTATCCATAGTTTCGGATCGTGACCCAAGATTCACTTCAAGATTTTGGGTTAGCTTGCAAAAAGCTATGGGCACAGATTTACGATTTAGTTCGGCATACCATCCTCAAACGGACGGACAATCAGAGAGGACTATTCAAACTCTTGAAGATCTATTAAGACTTTGTGTCCTAGATTTCAAAGGGAGTTGGGATAAGTACCTACCATTGGTGGAATTCTCTTATAATAACAGTTATCAGGCAAGTATAGGTGTGGCGCCATTTGAAGCATTATATGGACGAAAGTGTCGCTCTCCAGTATGCTGGGACGAGGTGGGTGAAGCAACATTGTTGGGACCAGAGTTAGTACGCATGACTACAGAGAAGATCCAAACGATTCGACAACGTATACAAACGGCACAGGATCGACAAAAGAGTTATGCGGATCTTCATCGAAAGGACGTGGAATTTGACATTGGGGATCATGTATTGTTGCGTGTGGCTCCATGGAAAGGGGTTACAAGATTTGGGAAGAGAGAAAAGCTCAATCCACGATTTATTGGTCCATTTCAGATTCTTGACCGAGTAGGAAATGTGGCCTATAGACTCGCGTTACCTCCAAGTATGTCTCGTGTTCATAATGTTTTTCATATATCTGTGTTACGTAAATATGTGAAAGACCCAGACCACGTTATTGAGTTAGAACCGGACGAGATAGCTGAAGACTTAACGTACGAAGAGGTACCTGTCAAGATCTTGGATAGAAAGGAGCATGTCCTACGCACGAAGGTCATACCACAAGTTAAAGTTTTGTGGAGAAACCATGCTATTGAGGAAATGACCTGGGAGTTGGAAACGGAAATGAAAGCGAGGTATCCTTATCTTTTCGAAACACCAGGTACGTACGTCAATTTCGAGGACGAAATTTTATGAGGAGGGGAGGTTGTAAGACCCCAAATTATTAATAAATGAAATTTAAATTCCCTCTATTTATTATTTTGAAATAGTAAGTGTTAAATTGATTAATGAGGTTAGTTATGGGTAAAATGCGCAAATATTTCAAATAAGCAGGTGGTTATAAAATATTCATTGTTGTCGGGGAATATTCGTTTGGTCGTGGAATATTCTTCCTGTCGGGGAATATTCGTACGACGGCGCAGTCTTTTGTGGGCCCCATAACGGAAAGCGATTGGATGAAGAAAACGACAAGTATATGTTTTTTATTAATAACGGCGTAGTTGTTACCGTTAATACTGTTGGAATACCCGGTGGTTAAAACACAGTAATACGCGTTGTTACACAGTAGCACACTGTATTGCACCAATTATTGATTCTTACGTAAGAAGGCACTACTCAATAATGGTTACAGTAATTACTATTCAGTATTTTATTTTATTGATTCAATAATTGCTGCGTTGATATTTTATATTACTGTTGTTTCAATAATTGTCACTACACAGTATTTCCCATTATCAGATCAATAATTAATATTATTTGAATAATATTATTAGATAATATTATTGGCAATGTCTAGAAAGTTCTGTCTAAGGAGAGGTTTGGTCATCTAATTGCGCGCCAGTAAGGAGAAATCCTTATTGGAAAGCCCCCTCTTTCCTGGGAACGGCCTGGTTGTCATAAATGTGATTCTGTAATATTATTTGTGAATAATTAATTATTGATTCATATGATAAGGAAATATTTATTTTTGTGGATATAAATGAGGGATATATTTTTGTGGTTAAAAATGAAGGAGTTAATGTTGAGATTTTTATCAGTATTTTTGTCAGAATGGAGGTATTAAAAATTAGGGTTTTTTGAGATATTTTGCGGGGGTTATAATTTTTAATCCGACCGTTGGATCGTGGTAATTTTTGGATATGTTATACATATATAAGTTGAGTATATGTCCACAAATTTTGAACCGTTAAAAATGAACGTATGATTTATTATGAATTTTACGAGATGACTGGTTCAGAAATTGTTGAATTTTCGGAGTTAATCATTTTGGTAGAAAATTCTAGAATTGGTGGACCCCACTCTTGGTTGGTGAAGAAATGTGCTGAGATTTTTATTCAAATGTGGTGGGTGGGAATAGTAGCAGGTAAAGCCATCACGTTGCAGGTTAAGTCTGCTTCGGCGTGCTAACATTTTCCTATAAATAGAGGGCTAAGTTAGAATTAAAAATCACACCAAAAACAAGTTTTCTCTCTTTCTCTCTCTAGATTGTTGAGTGTATTTTTGAGTATTTAGATACTTTGAGAGTTTCTATTCATCAGAGCAAGTGTCTTTCAGCCTTATACCGGTATTCCAACCAGAAGTACTGTCTTTACGAGGTAAGGGATGTTATTTTATTCAAAAATGATATTATTTCTTCAATATCATTATGCCGAAATATTGGTTGGAAATTTTTATCAAATTTGGAACTTTTCACGTCGGGGTTACTATTCACGAGTTACTATTCACGAGTTACTATTCACCGAAAAATAAAATTTTCTTCTTTTCGTCTAAAATATCTATGCTGGGTACTAGCTTTGATTGTATCCATGTTTTGATCATTCTTGAATTCTACTTCACTATGAATAATTATAAGGTATTTTTAGACATGGATAAATCGAAATACGAATCCTTAATATTTGTTATTTTGTTTCACTGGATTCGTTTTCTTTAAGATATTTTTCATCATCCTCAGTCCTAAATGATGATATTACTGAATATCTTTGGTCGTAGTGCAAAGATGAATGATTAACTGATGAATATCTTTGGCCCGTAGTGCAAAGATGAAGAGGTGTTGAGATGAACATAACCGACTGGTGATACAAATGAATATCTTTGGCCTATAGTGCAAAGATGAATATTTGAATAAAGATGGTTATTGATTGTTGTTACAGGGATAAAATATTGATGATGGACTTTTAAATCTTAGAAGATAGTAGAACTCATTCTCTACTTGACTCTTCTAATGGTTTGCTGTTTCCGCTGCAGTTATTGATTTAAACTTGTTGTCTATTGTATTCTATTAGATTTTTCCCTGTTGAAGACTAACGATAATTTGTTCTGTATTATCTTAGTCATAATGTTCATTACTGGGCTAGTTGAGCTCACCCTTTTCCTTTTTGTTCCATTTTTCTCAGGAGGCGAGAATGTAGCGAGTACTAGTCAGGGTATGGAATGATGGTTCTAGAAGTTACTTTAGTAGTCCTCACCATTTTTGTGAAATAATGTATCAATAATTGTAATGAGGACTTATTTGAGTGTGGATTTGTCTAAATGACAATATTTGTATTTAAACTCACAGTTCTTGTGTTGTAATAATAAAGATGTAGTTGTTTCTGTACCATGTATTTTGGCGACTCAGAATGGGTGTTGTATACCTATTTTGGGGGCGTCACAAGTTGATTAAGGTGTTTAACTTGTTTCTATCTAATTTGTGGATTTAAGTTAATACGGTATTAGTGCATCGAGAGGTGGCTAGTACTACATTCGTGTTCTTGATTAATGAATTGGGATAGTGATTTGAATGGAATAAAGGTGTAGAAATCAGAGTGAAGCTTAGGGTGAAATCATAAGTCTAATTCTCCATTAATTGTTTAAAATTCCAGATTTTGATATTTGTGATTGTTTTGTGGTAGTTTATTTGTTTCTTAATTTAGTTTCTATAATTTTAAACATTGAATTGAATAGTTTAATAAAATTAGGATTAATAAAAAATTGGTAATTATAAGGTTAAGTTTCTTACTAATTTGTCTATGTGGGAACGATACTCTACTCATTACTATATTACTTGTTGACCACGTATACTTGCGTGTTGTGCGTATATAGATTTTACCCAACATGGATCAACTTATTTAATATCCTAAGAGTATGCATCTCATCCTACTTCTGCTCACATGCACTAAACGTCAATTTTTAATTGACCAAACATCGATCCCTTTTCGGGATACACAACTTCAGTATAGGATGTCTTACCAAATTAGCAATTTGGTTTGACACAACAGTTTATGCTCAATAATATCATATGAATAAATAATTCATTTTTGAGTTATGTTGAAGCTATAGCAATAATTTACAACAATTGGTAATTCAAGTATAGGTTTGGTATAACATATCAATAGCAATTCAAGATAGAAATCTTGTTCAACAAATAAGTAGGGTTTAAAAATTTTGAGTAATTATTAATTTGGGTTTAGTAAACTTGCCTGAGCAAAGATCAGTCAAGTAATGCTACTCGATTCGTTAATAAACACCTAAGATGTTCATTCATATAAATCTAACACATTAGTATTGATAACAATACTCAAATACATAAACTGCATATGTTTGGGTTAAGTTTGATATGGTTTCGGTGTCCAAAGACTTTACTGAGAACTTAATAAGTAGATAACTCGACTAAATTTTATTTATAAGCTTTATTATATTTTTAGATAATTAAAATATCCTTTATAATAATTTCTGGAAGCTTATAATAATTTTTAAGTATTTATTTATTCCTTAAATGATTTAAATCACTTATTTTTATTTGTAAATAATTTAATATTTACTTAGAATATTATAAAAACTTTGTTTATTATTTTTAAATAATTTATTATGATTTTTATATCATAAATATTATTATTAAATAATTAATTAATATATATAAATAATTATTCTAATTACTTTATTATTAACTTAATTATTAATAATATCCAAATAAATTAAAATATTTATTGCATTTATGTAAAAATATTAAAAGTTAATTATTATAACTTAAAATAATTTTTAAAACTGTTTTTATATTTATTTATTAATTATTTCTAATTTTTATTAATTAATTTCTTAGAAAATATTTTCTGTCTGTCGCTAAAGTCATATAGTGACAGGAAGTGTCGCTATAGGTGTTCTTGAGTTTTTGAGAATCAGTTGGTCATGGCCAAGAGACCACTTTGACCTTGATCTAATTTGCTACTGTTGATGATTCTGCGTTTGGACAAGTATGGATGTTATAGTACTCATATAGTAGTACAACATCATATCAGTTTCATGCTTTAACCTACATATAACAAGAAGTTATAGAGGTTCAAAGTCACTGTCAGAGTTGTTCTTGAGTTTCTGGGTAACCTAGAACAGTGGTCATGGTCGGTCAACGATTTTGTAGCTTCTATATCCTTTCAATTTGTGTGATAGATTCGTGTTTTGTTTGTTGTAATAGGTAGTCTATATGTCAATATACTTATATATATCACTGATTTGGACAATCCATGATTTTAAGGTCTCGATCTATGATGGTCAAAGTACAGCCAAAGGCTGTTCTTCATGTTCGTCAGTTTTCTGGGTAACCCATAAAACATAGTCATGCTCGGTCAATGTAACGACCCCAAAATTCATACCATTCATCTCTCGACCTCGGTCGTTAATAATACGTCTATCTTCTGATTTTACATCATTATTCGATGTTAAACTTAATAAAATGCGGAATAATTAAAACTTTTTTGCCTTCGTACTTTAATTCCCTAAATCAAAACTTTTATCATATACACATCTTTGAATCAAGTTATTTTATGAATCGCTTCATCAGAGTTATTGTATAAAATTTTACATTTCAATCTAATAAGCTTTACATATCAGATAACTCAAACTTGACAGTTTATCATTACATAATCATTGTGACTTATCAAGTACATTTCTCAAAACTTTTATCTTTACCTACCTTTAAACCATACTTAGCTTATTACTCACTTTATCAGAGTTAATAAATAAAACTTACATCCAGGTTCAATACCATTTCATACAACAAACAAAGCTTAAACTTTATAACTCAACATCTATTAAACATTATACATTATTCGGAACCTTAAAAATGGTTCAAATAATAATAACTCAGCTAAAGTGTATAAATCTTCAAGAATCACATCCGATTCATGTCTTTCAAGTAGCACATAACTTTACCTTGAATCTTTTACCTGCAAAAGTGGTTTTTTGCAAAGTTGAGCTCGACAGCCCAGCAAAATCTAACAGTTTTCATGCATCACATAACACATAATAACATGCTCAACAAACATCTCATAAAAATTGGACTAATATAACATACATGCTGCAGTTCATATAACAAGTATAATGATTGAGTTCCTTACTCAGTCAACATTCATTATTCAATCAACGTATTCATAAATTGACTTTAACACATCATGCTCTTTGCAACAAAGATTTAAAACAGTTCATCATCAAGTTCACATAGCAAATAAGAACTGAAAGACTTGCCTTCATCGTTGTTTACCAATAACAGTTTAACAACTTACAGTTATCTGCACTTCACGTGCCCTACATAATTATATAATCATGTACATCAATTATTAGTCACATAGTAACGCATAGTGGTTGTAATATAAACTTTACTCTACATCTCATAACCCTTCTTATTAATCAATACACAAAGTTCAATTTGATTGTGTTAACTTTCGACTTATATCTCACTATATTTCATACTCAAAGTTCATTAAAGTGATTAAGTTTTGCTAGGAATCCTTATTGGTTTTATATTAACCCCATTTCATATCTTATAATATTCATTTCATTTGACTTAAAATATTTTTTACGTTAATTAACACTTGTCACGGCGTTTCGACGATTATTCGTCACACAACCGATTTGTCTCCCTTGTGTATGCTCAGTATGCTTATACAACTTATCTAATACATCATTTATTAATTTTAAACATCATTATATTTACTAACATTCATGTTTTATAACTTAGAACAATGCCCGATGCCCTCCGATTGTCCCTAAAAACACAACAGTCCTAAAGATGACCATTGTGACCCCTGTTTCCGACCTCAAATTGAAAAACTTAAAGAATAACGGTTGTGGTTCTATTCGTCCTCGTTCCGGATCATCTTGAATCGCCTCAATCGGAGTTCGTATGAAAACGTTATGTCTATTTTACTAAAATAGGTCAAAACAGTCACACCTGAACCTTTTCTCCTTCTAATCTTCATAACTTGAGTTATACATATCCAAAGTAGTCCGTTTTCAATTCTATGGATTCGTAATTCATAGAATTACAACATAATAGATTTATATCAATTTAGAAAAACACTAACTAGTCTAAATCTTGACCGAAAACAAATGTTCATACTAAACTTTCATGTTTTAACATGTTTAGTGAATTCATTCACTATGAATTCGTTTCGTAACCAAATTGATTCATTCAACTTGCGTTCTTTTCATTTCTTATCATATTAACATATTCTAGACTCAATGTACAGTTTAGTTCACAAACAAACTACTAATTTGTGTACTTTCACAAGCCATATACATAACCATATACACTGTAAACGATTTTCTTTCTTTTTGAACATAATTAGCACACTAATTCCTTGTCTAGATGCTAATTCTAACATCACAAATTTACTAATAAACATAATTAATCAGTTTATTAACAATAATTCATCAAACACGCAATTACAGAAACTTTTGAAACTCATGAACATGAACTCTTTTTATGAACGTAAAACTCAAGATTGAGAGGTTATACCTTTAATTGCTTGGAGATAATCCTTGATAGAAGATGAAGATTTCCTTTGAAATCACAAAATTCGTTCTCTCCTTTCTCAAGCTATCTCTCTCTCTCTCAAACTTTCTTTGTAAACTCTCCTTTCTCCCTTTGGCCAAACCTTTTACGTAACATCAAACCAACGCTCCAAAATCCAAACGTCTAAAAATCGACATTTTAATAATTATAATATTAATTATTAGTTATAAAATATTTAATATATTATTATTTTTATTTTTATTTTCAAATTCAAAAGCCATAAGGCTTTGTTTGACAAAACACTTTTAAAATAAAGACTTAATATCTTTAAGCCTTGTTCGGTAAGCCCATTTAAAACTACTTTAATTTATTTCAATAAATCATTTATACTATAGTTTATAGTCCCACATTATTTACTTAGATTTCCATATCCAATCTTAATTAAATAAACAAAACTAATTACCACAAAATTATAATTTTCATTATAATTTTACTTAATAAATTAACATATCACCTTAATTACTAAATTAAATTAAAACAACATTGTAGCAAACCATATAATCCTTAATAACTCTCTAATTTAGTTATTAAGTTCAATTAAAGTATTATCTCGTAAATTTAATTCATCATTCTTTTATCTTAATTAAGTTAATTTCTATAACTCATGAATTATTTACTTACTAATAAATAATCCAACAAATATCTACTAAACAACAAACACATCAATTAAAAATATTTATTTAATTCAATAAATATTTGAAATTACAAATAAAATTTTGGATTGTTATAGTCAACGACTTTTGACCATTAATTCTGGTAATCCTATGAATTGTTTAAGCAATTGAATGTCATAGATATGTAGTATGTATGTCAAGGTATTAATTCATTACAATAAGTTATTATAACGTCAAATAGAAAGTGTGGAGCCCCCAAATCCGGGTTACTTGACTCCCAAGTTTGGTGCTCACGATCAACAATATAAATAATATTTAACTACCTATTTAATAATGAATAGAAATTTACACCATATTAACTGATATAGTTAATACATTCGTCCTAGGTTATCTAACCTTCAAATTACAAAAATACCCTTTAGATATACAAAAAGGGTTTACAAATATAACATATTAATAATGTTCATTAAAACTACTCTAGCATTTTGCCTTTGCCTTTGCCTTTGTCCATCTTAGACCCACTGGCCTTTTCGTTCCTAGCTAAAATATTTTATTTAGCAAGGGTGAGCAACAAATTTGCCCCCGCAAGTTAAGACATACAATGAATGTATAAGAATCAATAATAACAGACTATCTAATTTGATAGAACAACACCAAAGTTCGGAGAACTTTGAAATAGCTGAACAAATCTTTAATAACTAACAAATCTTCTCGCATTCTATGCAACACAATAATCTGATAATGAAAGAGTACAACGCTTTCAAAGTTTCTACGATATTCTAATGAATAATCAAGAATCAATTCTACGCAATACCAATGTGGAATATTTTCTAGATTTATGTTGAGCTATCCATTGGATCTTGAACTTCTCTTCTCGAGTAACTATCAAAGATTGGACTTTGATATACCCAGGTGTATCAGATAACCATAAAGATTAAATTATACCCCTCTGCAAGTACTTAGAGCGGCCAACTCTTTGTACCATATATTATGCATAATACTTACACGCGCGCAAAGACCGAATATACGACTAGAAATGTTCCCTTTGTATAAAAGGTTGTTCTTCTCAGTCTTATAATCAGAGTTTGATTTATAATAACGAAATACTATGATTTCAATATCTAATTACTTCTCGATCTAGCCGAAATAATTGGCATCGATCTGTCAATAATAATTAAATTATCTTCTCGAACCTATCAAGTTCTAACAAATGTTCGTCTTGCCAGAATAATTAGCTATGACATTTTTCTACACAATTCAATAATAGATAGGAATTATATGTACTATCAAAACAGCTTCTACTGATGTAAGTATTCAACAACAGATATTCTTCAAGTATATTCTCAAAATCAGTAATTCAGTTTGAATTATTAAACATGCACTAACTGCGAATAATCAACAATAAATTATTGGATGTGGTATAAACATCAATAATTAACCACCATAGTATTTAAATAGATATAACTCAAGGTTGAGTTAAGGAAACTTGCCTTCCGCGTTGATTACTGCTACACAATATACTTAACTGCGTTCGTAAGACCCATAATCAACAATATCGGTCTCACAATTAGCACAACAATTTATAACACGTATCATTATAATTTACAGTCAATCTTTCTCCTAGTCACATTACCACATAACCACATCAGTGTTTAATACCTATATAAACACTTTTCAAGTCTAACTAGTTTGGTCTGGTTGGACTTCGATCTCATTTCGGTGTATTGGTCACCCTATCCGACACTTTAACACATTTATTGTCACCTAAACTCGGTCTCACAGCTCCAATATTATTTTAGATAAATCATATTATAATATTTTTCAGAAGCTTTTAATAATTTATAAACAATTATTATAATTTATAATAATTTTTCAAACACTGGAATCATTTTTAAATGATTTAAATACTAATTAATTCCCTCATCATTAATATTTATTAAAATATTAATGACATACTTGTCAAACTATTAAAGTTATTAATAATAACTTAAAATATTTTTAAATCATCAATATTCTACTTAAATGATTTTTAAGATACTTAAAATCTTTTTTAAATCATCACCATTAATATTTAAATATTAATGAATTTATTATCAAAATGTTAAAAGTCATTAATTATAATTTAAAATATTTTAAAATCATTTTTTGTATTTTTAAATGATTTTTAAATCAATAAAATTATTTTTAATTCATTTATTTAATATAATAATTAAATAAATCTATTATCATTAATATTGATTTGTTAATAAAAATTCTCCAAAAATATTGAAAATTACATTTTATATTTCAAAATATTTTCAAACATTTTATTACTATTTAAAATGATTTTTATAACACTAAAATCATTTTTCTCTAATTTATTTGATACACTAATTAAATAAAATAAATATCATTAATATTAATTTATTAATGAAAATTACTCAAAAATATTAAAAGTTACATTTTATAACTCAAAATATTTTTAAACACTTTATTCTTATCTAAAATAATTTTTATAATATTAAAATTATTTTTCTCTAATTTTTTTAATACACTAATTAAATAAATTAAATATTATTAATATTCAAATAACTATAAATATTAATGAAAAATTTCCCTAATAATTAAAAGTTATTTTTCAGAATTTAAAATAATTTTTAAAATCATTTATGTACTTTTTAGAATTTATTTTTTATTTTTAATTAATTTCTGGAAAATCAGAAATTAAAAATAATTAAAACCGTCGCTGTAGCCTTTAGTGACGCTTTCTGTCATCTTCTTGGCTCAAGAACACTAACAAGTCAGTGTTCAAGGGTCTTGGTTTAACCGGTTGAAATTCTCAGCTCAGGCATGTTCTGAGCTAGCTAATACTTTGATCTTGTAGTATACTGAAAGTAGTATGCACACAAGTCAATCATGTTTGATGATAAAGCATCTACTTTGTAACAATCTTATTCATTTATTAATAAAAATTATTAATTTATTAAAGGCTTTTAATTATCTACATGATGCTGCTTTATAATATGTGATAAACTCATAGTTTTAAGCATTGCTTTTAGAATAATGATGAGGATCATTCTGATGAGATCTAAATTCTTAGAAAGCTTGAAACTAAAATAGTTCTCAATCGTTGGATTACTAAATTGGGGATTAGTGAATCCGGATAGATTAGTACATGCGTTGCTTGCTCATTGGATGAGGATGATTGATCTCATGATCATTTGTGTGGAGACATTAAAGCAAGTATGTAGGTGCTTATTAGAGAATAAGATCACTGAACGTGGCTCGCTATTGAATACTTAATGGAATTTTACTTTCTTGTCAATAGGAATTCCTATAGTGATAGTAGTACAAGTGATCCTTGGACTTGAGATCATCATAGTATCTTGTGTATGATGAGTTATACTTTGACTTATTCCTTAAGACCCTTAGGGTATATCAAAGGGTATACTTGGGTATAATAAGTTGTACATGGAGATAATGTATGATCAATAAAGAATCTACCGCTTCTAGTAAAAGAAGAGAAATGTCCTATGTGATTTGATAAATGACAACCCAATAGTCTTTGTCCAAGGAAGAGTGAAATTAGAAAGGAGTTTCTAATTTGTATTATTTGGAGTTGTGCATTTAAGAATCGAAATACATATAATTAAATAAAATAAGACTTGACAGTAATTCTATGTCTTATATTTAATTGGAACATTTTATGGTAGAAGGATTGAATTGTACGGTAACTATTTACTCAAAGGTTCTTTAAAGATTAATGTTGAAATCTATATTATATGGAAAGTCGTTGATCGCTAGGGAAAAATATTATTTATTTAAATAAATTAATAGTTTAATTTATTTATTTAAATAAGATTAGAATTGTTCTAATTGATTTATTCACAACCGGTTTAATATGGAGAACCTAAAGGGTCACACCATTAAAAGAAGAGTAATTATTTAAGAAGTTAATGACATAATAGTAATAATAAGTTAAGTATATTTAATTTAATCTATGGTGATAGAATAAATTAAATATCTTAATATTTATTATTTAATATTTTGAAAATATTAAATATAAATTAATAAGAGGAGCCTTATTATTATTATTACTATTATTATTATTTAATTCCTAAAGGAGTTTGGGAATTAGTTAATAAAAGTACTCTCATATATTCCTAATAAGATTAGGAGGTTAAATTAATTAAAAGAGTTTAATTAATTATCCATAATAAGATTAGAGAGCTTAATTAATTAAAAGAATTTAATTAATTAAATAATATCCTATTTTCTAATTAGATTAGAAGGGTTAACTGATATCTTTATAAAAGGAGTCTTATATCAGATATCAATATACTTGATTCCAATAGTTGGAGAGTACACATTTTTCTATAGAGATAAAAAATTAGGGTTTAGCCAACCACCCTTCTTCTTGAATATTTCTTCTTCCTTGGTGGATTACCTCTAGAGGCCAAACACTTGGGTTGCTAACGTTGATTAAAGGAAGGAACCAAACCCGGTGGATTCAAGTCGAACACGAAAAGGATTTGGAGGTGAACTTATACCTGAGGAAACTCGAATCTTCAAGGGTATGATTCTCGTTCTTTATCTTTTCGTTTAATTAATAATTGCGCATAAAGGATGATCTGGGTATATGGTTTGTAAAATTTTAAAACTCTGATTTTTTCACGTTTCCGCTTACTTTGTGCAATTTGATTGCGTTCATGAATATTACAAACCTAACAGTGGCATCAAAGCCAAACTTTTATGCGAATTATTAATTGTTCAGATTTGATATATATATTGATATGTGTTTAGAACAATTTAATTAGGCATAATTTGTTGTATAAAATTTATTTAAAAATAAAAAAAAATCGCGAAATCACAATAACGTTTTTTTAAAGGGCTTCGCGAATCATGTGAAATAAAAAGGTTTATTTTAATTTTAAAATTAGATTTCATGCTAACTAATTAGAGTTGGAATTGGATTCCATGATAACTAATTGGAGTTGAAATTGGATTCCATGTTTCCTTAAATAAAGGAGTTTATTTAGATATGAAATAAGATTTCATATTATTCACAATAAATGAGTTTATTTGTGAATAGGAAAGAAAATATGTGTTTCCTTAAATAAAAGAGTTTATTTTGACTTGGGATTAGATTCAATAATTAATTAACATAAATGAATTTATTTTGATTAAAGAATTTGATTAAAATAAAATAGTTTATTTAATTCAAAATTGGATATTTTAAAATAAAAAAGGTTTATTTTGATTTAACTTTGGATTAAAATAAAGGAGTTTATTTTGATTCAAAATTAGATTTTATACTAACTAAATTTTCTCATTAAATGATATCAACATCTATGTTGAATATTTCGTATTCATGAGATGAATATTATTTATTGGTACATATGGTGATGTGTATGATAATAAATGAGATTGATTATGGACGATTGACCAATGTGATTGGATTTTATTTTAGTTGAATGCATGAATGTATGAGCTTTATTAAATGGGGTCTGCGTATCTCGTCTTATCTAATTTTTTCTTAATATAAATTCTAACTCCCTCCTATGTACTTCCCCTTAACTGTTGATCAATATTTCTATTTATTTTAAATAGTTTTATAATAGGAATAGTTAGAATTAATTTTGAAGAATTGGAGATCAAGGAGCAAGGAGCGCTTGAAGACCTGTAATGGAGCCCGGGTTAAAATATAATAGTTATATTTAAATATTAATTCTTGCACCCCTAGGGTTTGACCTTTTGGTTCACTTGGTTGTTCTAATGAACCAAACTAGAATAAAAGTTCATAATCAATCCGAGTAGAATATAGTATTCTATATGTGCATGCTTATATATATATATATATATATATATATATATATATATATATATATATATATATATATATATATTATACTAACATGCTTCGCATGTTAATTAATATGACACGTATTTTATATATATATGTGAATGCGTGCTAAACAAGATGAGACAAATTAATAACAAACCCCTTAAATTTTTATATTAAGTTGTAACGTTCAAAGATATTTGGAATATTGAACGTTACCTTCTAGCATGATAAAATCAATAGAATATTGAATATTAATTAAATATCAGTTTGTTGTGCACACACAAGGTTAGTATTAAATATTTAAGATGTTATTTTTATTACATATGATGTTTATAAAGAATTGAACATTACTACTTTGTTGTGCACACATAAGGGCTATAGTTTTCTCTTCAGTTATATGGAAATGTTGGGTCTGACTTAACTTAAATCATTTTAGTTCGGATGTGCACACACTTGACCATTATGATCTAAGAGGCAAAATACAAGGAGTTGCATAGTTGATGTAATTGACAAGAGTTGTCTACCTATTTATTTATATATAGTTTGTTATGCACGCACAAGGCTATATACATTTGAAATGAGATCTTTATTCTCACTACCATATCTTTAATTAGATATTGCTGAACTATATATATTGAGGGTAATATAGTTTGAAGAATATAGTGGGAGATACCAATTTAAAACAAGACCTAAATTATTTTGGTAATTAATAAAAGAATGTATGCTAAAATATTATTAATTACAAATTCATTTACAGAATTTTATAATATCTAAATTATTATCACTGTGAAGCATATTAGATGTTATTTAATCGGATCGAATTAAATGGATTGTTTAAGGAATTTGAGAATAGTTCTCATGACAGAAAAGTTATCTTATGTCCTTAATACGTCTTTCCTGCAATTGTTTCAGACAATGTCTCTGAGGAAGAGATTGCTACTTTTAGAAAGTGGTAAGATGATACACAGTTGGCTTAATGCATCATGCTCGCATCCATGAGTAATGAGCTTCAGCGTAAGCATGAAACTATGGATGCTCCTACTATATTCCTTCATATCAAGTAGTTGATGGTAAGGAAAGTAGGACTGATGGATATCAGATATCTAAGGAGCTCTTTCGATCTAGAATGACCAATGACACTATAGTACAGACAAAAGTCCTTAACATGATCAATTTGATTGAACAATTAGGACAACAGGTTTTGTCACGGATGGAGAGTTGAGCCAAGATTTGATCTTGCATTCACTCCTGGACTCCTTTCACAATTGTTGTAAATTTTTTATATGAACAATCTAGATATCAGCCTCACTGATTTGCTTAACATGTTAAAAAATGTTGAGAGTCACTTTCCAACCAAGAAAGACCATGTCTTACTGGTAGGGGCCAAAGGATCTTCTGAAAAGAAGAACGATTCAAATAATATAAATAGAAAGGCAAAAACAAAGGATAATAAGAACAAAACTAATACGAATAGTAAAGAAGTTTGCTTCCACTGCAATAAGCCTGGACACTGGAAAGAAACTGCAAGAAGCATCTTGCAGAGCTAACCAGAAGAAGCTTAGTGAAGTTTTGGTTACAAATACACTTTTGTTCATGATTTAAAATAAATTTTTCTTTAAGTCAAGGTTCTACTTGGGTATTGGATATCGGCTTTGGTTATCATAAATATATATTTATGAAGGGACCAAGCAGAAGTAGAAAGCTAAATAAAGATTAGTAATCCTATGTGTGGAAAATGAAGCAAAGGTTGCTGCATTAGCCATAGAAACTTATAGTTTAGCATTGCCTACGGGCAAATCTATTAAGTCAATAAGTTGTTATTGTATTTCAGTTCTCGTTAGAAACATTATTTTCATTTCGTTGTTGGACAATGAAATCTTTGGTATTATATTTAAGAACAATTCTTGTTCTATTTATAATAATAATATTTTGTATAGAACTGGAATATTACTTAATAAATTTTGTATACTTGACTTACGTAAAAATATATTTTACAAATTGAATAAATTAGTATAAGTTAAGGAGATGATCATTCAAAGAGTTGAATGTGTGTATTTGCTGAAATACAAGTGTGAATTACTTGAAAGGTTCAAAGAATTCGGAAGTGAAACAAATTGGCAAAGTATTAGGTTTCTTTGATCGGATCAAGGAAGGAATACTTGTGCAATGAGTTTCTAGATCATCTCAAATGGTTTTCTCACAATGGACGCCTCCTGATACACAATAATTGATTGATGTATCTGAAAGAAAATATTGTACTTTGTTGGACATGGTGTGGTCCATAATAATTTTACCGGCATTCCAGTATCCTTCTGGGATAAAGTCCTAGAAATGGCAGCATATCTACGAAAAAGGTAACCTCAAAATCCAGCCCCAAGACTATATAAAAGTTGTGGACAGGGAGGATTCCTAATCTTAAGTATGTTAAGATAAGGGGTTGTCCAACTTATATGAAAAGGTTTCAAAAGGATAAGCTTGGGACAAATTTTGACAAGTACAGATTTATGGAACATCCTAAAGTAAGTTTAGGGTATATGTTCTATAATCTTACTTAGCGAAAGATGTTTGTTACGAAACACGCTACCTTCTAAGATAAATGTGTTTATCATTAAAGGGGCTAGTGGAAGGATAATAGATATTGAAGAGTTCAAGAACCACAAAACACTATAGGTCAAATAAGAGGAACCTATAGATAGACCTATTGTACCACAACTGAATCGTAAATCTGGAATAGTACCGAAGATACCTAGGAGGTATGGATTCATCATAGATGATGATGACGATGAGGTACACATCATAGAAGATGATTATCCAGTTAAATACGATGAGGTAAGAGTTGTAGACGCTAAGAGAAATGGATTGAAGCAAGCTTCTCAAAAATGGAACATTCATTTTGATAAGACAATCAAAAGAGTTTGATTTTATCAAAAATAAGAATGAACCTAGTGTGTACAAAAGGGTCAGTGGGAGTGTATTGATATTCCTAGTATTATATGTTGATATACTACGGATAAGGAATTAAATGTCAATGCTAGAATCAGTAAAGATAAAGTTGTCTAAACATTCCTCAATGAATGATTTGGGAAGAGCATTTTAATTGGGGATTCAAATCTATATAGATAGATTTAAGAGGATGCTCGACTTAACCCAAGGAACGTATATTCATTTGATGCTAAAGTCGTTTAGCATGACAAACTCCAAGAGATGTCTCATGTTGATGAGCCCTGGAATGTATCTCTCTTAATAGTCCCCATAAACTTCTGAAAAGAGAGATCGCATGAGTGACAATCATGTATGCAATTAAATGTACGAGGTCTGATGTTGATCAGTCATATTCTGGAGAAGATCACTGTAAAATAGTAAAAAACGTCTTAAAGTACTTAACCGGCACTAAGGATGTGATCATATTTATGGTGGGTCTAAATTAAAAGTAGAGGGCTTAACAAACTCAAGTTTTTTCAGACAGAGCAAGACGACAGAAAATCCACTTTAAGGTAAAGCATTACCTTGAACGATGATGCAGTTAATTGGAAAGGTTTCAAACAGCAAAGAGTTGCTGGTTTAATGATAAAGACAAAGTAAATAGCTATAAATGAAGCTGCAAGTTGATTGTTTGGATGAAAAGTTTATTATAGAACTAGAAATAGTTCTTAAGTCTCATCTTGGATCTAAACATAAGTTGTGGCACTTTCATTTGATTATAGGAATCATTGAAAGATGAGAAATCACTATAGAGATAGTGGACTCTCAAGAACAATATTACATATCCATTAACTAAAGCTTATCCAACAGCAGGATAATCGTCACTTAGAGAAGAAGGGTATGAGATACCATGATGATTGACTTTAGTGAAAGTGGGAGATTGAAAGTAGTATGCACACAAGCCAATTATGTTTGATGATAAAGCATCTACTTTGTAACAATCTTATTCATTTATTAATAAAAAATATTAATTTATTAAAGGCATTTAATTATCTACATGATATTGCTTTATAATATGTGATAAACCCATAATTTTAAGCAATGCTTTTAGAATAATGATGACGATCATTTTGATGAGATCTAAATTCTTAGAAAGCTTAAAACTAAAATACTTCCCAATCGTTGGATTACTAAATTGGGGATTAGTGAATCCGGATAGATTGGTACATACGTTGCTTGCTCATTGGATGAGGATGATTGATCTCATGATTATTTGTATGGAGATACTAAAGCAAGTATGTAGATGATTATTAGAGAATAAGTTCACTGAACGTGGCTCGCTAAGGAATACCTAATGGAGTTTTACTTGCTTGTCAATAGGAATTCCTGTAGTGATAGTAGTACAAGTGATCCTTGGACTCGAGATCATCATAGTATTTTGTGTATGATGAGTTATACTTTGACTTATTCCTTAAGACCCTTAGGGTATATCAAAGGGTATGCTTGGGAGTAATAAGTTGTACATGGAGATAATATATGATCAATAAAGAATCTACCGCTTCTAGTAAAAGAAGAGAAATGCTCAATGTGATTCGATGAAAGACAACCCAGTAGTCCTTGACCAAGGCAGAATAAAATTAGAAAGGAGTTTCTAATTTGCATAATTTGGAGTTGTTCATTTAAGAGTCGAAATACATATAATCAAATAAAATAAGACTTGACAGTAATTCTATGTTTTATATTTAATTGGGACATTGTATGGTAGAATGATTGAATTGTACGGTAACTATTTACTCAAAGGTTCTTTTATGATTAATGTTGAAATCTATATTATCTGGAAAGTCGTTGATCGCTAGGGAGGCTTATTCCTATTGTAGAATAAATATTATTTATTTAAATAAATTAATAGTTTAATTTATTTATTTAAATAAGATTAGAATTGTTCTAATTGATTTATTCACAACCGATTTAATATGGAGAACTTAAAGGGTCACATCATAAAAGGAAGAGTAATTATTTATGAAGTTAATGGCATAATAGTAATAATAAGTTAAGTATATTTAATTTAATCTATGGTGATAGAATAAATTAAATAGCTTAATATTTATTATTTAATATTTTAGAAATATTAAATATAAATTAATAAGAGGAGCCTTATTATTATTATTACTATTATTATTATTTAATTCCTAAAGGAGTTTGGGAATTAGTTAATAAAAGTACTCACGTATATTCCTAATAAGATTATGAGGTTAAATTAATTAAAAGAGTTTAATTAATTATCCCTAATAAGATTAGGGAGCTTAATTTATTAAAGAAATTTAATTAATTAAATAATATCCTATTTTCTAATTAGATTAGAAGGGTTAACTGATATCTTTGTAAGAGGAGTCTTATATCAGATATCAATATACATGATTTATATAGTTGGAGAGTACACCTTTTTCTATAGAGATAGAAAATTAGGGTTTAGCCAACCACCCTTCTTCTTGAATATTTCTTCTTCCTTGGTGGATTACCTCTAGAGGCCAAACACTTGGGTGGCTAACGTTGATCAAAGGAAGGAACCAAACCTGGTGGATTCAAGTTGAACACGAAAAGGATTTGAAGGTGAACTTGTACATGAGGAATCTCGAATCTTCAAGGGTATGATTCACTTTTTTTATCTTTTCGTTTAATTAATAATTGCGCATAAAGGATGATCCGGGTATATGGTTTGTAAAATTTTAAAACTCTGATTTTTCCACTTTTTCGCTTACTTTGTGCAATTTGATTGCATTCATAAATATTACAAACCTAACATATACATGTAGTACTACAAGTATCAATCATTATCTTGATTATACAACAACTCAGATGCAAGATCCGAAGCCCCAAAGTAGCTATCAGAAGCTTCTGGGCTTTCTGGGTTACCCAGAAACCCAGACAGCTTCGACTGCCTACTTTGTGGTTCGATTTGCTTCTAGTTCTGGAAATATATTAACTGTTATTAAGGTTCCAGTCTATAGTTCACATGTCATAGAACACACACACACACACACACACATATATACACACACACACACACACACACACACACACACACACACATATATATATATATATATATATATATATATATATATATTCCAACAGATCAGTCCAACAACATTATAATATCCAGATTCAGCCCGGTCAAACCCTGTCAGAATCATTGTTCAACCGGTTTCTGGGTTTTCCAGAAATGGTATCCATGATCGACAGGCCTTGTTTGACCGTCCATTACATTCGATCAATTGAAGGTTTAAATGTTATAAAGCCATGAATCTAGAGTCCATATTACAGGTTATAACATATATATAACAACAACATCAAATATCTTATAACCTGACAGATCCAGAGATTAGAAGATCTTTTCATACGCTGGAAAATGCTTTCTGGGTTACCTAGAATTCATCTGGTCATGCCCGGTCAACGGGTTTTGACCAACTATAGCATGAAATCTAGGCACATAATGGCTGATATTCCACTTTCATATCACAGACCTCATACCAAACTACAGATTCAAAACATAAAAATTCAAAAATCAAGAACAGGGAAGAGTCTATGGGCTCTGACATTAGCTTGTCAGACCACTATAATTGTTCTTGAGCAGTTTTTGAAAAACATAATTTTTAAGGTCTTTGATGCTATGGATCTATGATGTATCATCATATATCATCATAAAACATCCATTAGCAAGATTCTAAACACATAAACAGAAATAATTTCTTAGCATACAAGATCTAGGTTGAGTTTAGGGTTATACCTTCTCTTGCTAAATCTTTGATCCTTAATCTCCTTAACTGATTTAGGTGTTCTAGGAGCTTGGTGAGTGACTGAATTGCTTTAGAATTTCGGAGGTGTTGTTGAGAGTAAGATAGTAAAATGACTAAGTTTTGTGACTTTTTCTCTCTTTATCTTTTATAAAATGATACAATGTATCTACATATGGCTAGGTGGCAAGTTGGATCAGTTTATGGCTGAGATAAGAGTCAATGGCTGCCTTTAGTTGGTCACCAACTCTTATTTTGGAAAGATTTACAAGTTACCTCATTAAAGAATGTAAAAAGGGTATTTTGGTCATTTACATTCTAAATTTAATGGCATACATGACTTTTGTACAAACCCTTAGGTTTTACAACCTTAGCTTCTAGGATTTTCTAAATTAGGATTTTAAAATAGAAAATTAAAGTAACTAAAATATAATTAGGGTTTTAAATAGAAATTAATATTTCTAAAGTATAATAAGGGTTTCCTAATTATATTAAAGTTTACTAATCAATTTAGGGCTTACTAGTTAGGATTAGGGTTTCCTAGTTAGGGTTTAGGATTCCCAAATTTAAAATTAAGATTTCTCAGCTTTTGGTTAGGGTTTCTAACTACACGTTAGGGTTTCTAATCTTGAGATTAGGGTTTCTAATCTCATATTAGGGTTTACTAATTTTGTAGCCTACCCGATCAATCATTGATCAAAATTTCTCTACAGTATAACCACATACTTATCAATATAATTATATTTTCTTTCGAATCCCTATCCTTAACTAGAGTTAGGGTTTCTAAATCTGTTAAGCACAACTCTACTCTTATTTTCTTAGTCAATACACAAATTGACTACTTCTCGAGACTCGTATCACAAATACTCGTCACAAAATTAATAATCAATATTAATATTAAATAAATAAAAAAATTATTCTTAAATTCAGATTATTCGAAATCCCGGGTTATCACAAAAAGCGATTAAAAGGTTCGTCAAAGTAGCCGGTTCAACCCGTTCTTGAGTTTTCTGGGTAACCCAAAAAATAGAACTTCGTGATCGGTCAACCACTTTTGACCACCTATATCTTGCAATATATGGTTCCAATGAACCTGTTTTCTTTTCCAGATTAAAGACCTCATGTCATACTACAACTACCATACAATTAACAGACCTAACTATTTATATACACGGATCTACATGCTCTGACATTCGACTGTCAGACCTGTTTTTCCAAAATTTCTAGATTTCTTAAAACACTAATTTGATGAATCTAGATGTTATGAAAACTTGTTCTATCAATTTAGCATACTTTCTAACATGTTATAACATATATCTAAGTATCTAAACAACAATTTAAACATAACATCAAAGATCTAGCTACCAATTAGGGTTTGCACCTTTTCTTATTTAATTTTTGATTTTTGGCTATTGAATCTGTTGTTCCTATCACTAGGGCTTGTATAGGCAGGTTATATGAGAGTATAGGCTTATAATTTTCGTGAGTTTACACTGAGCTAGGGTTTCATTTTATAGAATTTTCCAATTTGGCTTTTTGGTCATTTAATCACCTACCTGCCTCCTAAAAGATCTGATATGTGAGGTGCTTGGGAGCTTGGAAGCATGTCATGTGATGTCTTGAAACTTGTGTGAATGACTCCTAACCTACTTGTGAGCTAGTTGACCAAATTAGTAGCTTAATTTTGCCTAATCCTCACTAATCTTGATTAGGGTTTTGGTTTTTATGATTAGGGTTACTTAATGATGTTTATTAGTATCTAATTGAAGTTTAGCAATCATAATTAGGTGTCAGGATAATCTAATTAGGGTTTAGTCTAGCTAAGTAGGGTTAGAGATTATAATTTAGGGTTAGGGTTTATAATTTAGGGTTAGGGTTTGTAATCTAGGGTTTCTAACTTAGATTTCTCACAAATCCTAACAAGCATGACAAAGCGTTTTGTCAGTGTAAGCACGACAAAGCAGCTTGTTAAAACAAATATACCGAAAAGACCGTTTTCAGAAGAAAATTTTTAAGCACGAGGTGTTAGGCATGAGATTTTTCGGACAAAAATTATTTGACCTAATTTTTTAAACAAAGTGTATATTAACACATAATACTTATAGAACGGAGAGATTTTATTAATATAACTGAATTTACATATCCGAGTCTTATTAGGGTTTTGGGGTTTCACAATTATATTAATTGATTAGTTGTGAACACTAGATCAGATACCGTGGGAGTATAGATTTGGGGGCATCACACAAACTTTCAAACCAAACCATAAGAGATGGAACTACCTAGTATCCCCTCATCAATGGGAAACAACCGGTGACCATCTGTGGTGCAGTCAAACCACACCTCATTGGCTTAGACCACAGAGATGGAACTACTTCGTCTCCCCTCACCAATGGGAGAAAAACCGGTGACCATCTATGTTGCGGTTGAATCCTTAAATAGAAACAACAATCCACAGAGATGGAACTACCTGGTCTCCCCTCATCAACTGGAGAAAACCGGCGACCATCTATGGTACGGTCACCCTCAGAGCGGAAAGCCAAAATCCTCTCCTCAAACCACAACCACAACCACACTCAGAAACCAGTCCCAAAACACCAAAGAGTTGGGAAACCCAAAGTTTAACGATCCAGAAAGATCCTAAGACATCTCAACGTCCATCCATCAAGTAGGAGTTCAGAATACATTGAGATCGCAAGTCCTAGAAAAAATGCAACTATCAAGCAAGTAACAAGGCATATCTAAAAGGGAGGTGAATCAAAACATATTTCCTTGCCATATAATATTATTTGATATATACAATGTGTCATGTACATGACAAAAATGGCTAACCCAGTCTATGTAGGAAAATTAAAGCTAATCAACAAACCCGTGGATAAGCGAGCCATCAAGTTCAACATGGCATCCCTCTTAGTAGATAGAGGTGAATCTATGAGCTCCTACCTCAGGATGTCCATGTGATCCAGGAGATCTACGACCATCTATATAGTGCTACCATGCTCATCAATGAATACACTCATCTCTACAATAATGACAGTAGTATGAGATCTAAGTTCAGTACTATCTATAGTGGTAGCATCTCGGGTAGCTAGAGCCTCATCGCGCTCAACAACAGCTGCATCCTGAGATGATAGAGCCTCATCCCGCTCAATAACAGCGGTATACCTGCAAGCTAGGGCATCATCTCTCTCAACAAAAGTGGCATCTCAATCAAAAAGAGCTATCAACATCAAGGCCCTAGCCTGATCCCTCTCAAACATCATCAGATGTAACATTTGCTCTAAATACTCTACAGAAGGTGGAGCCACAGGAGTGGGAATACTAGGGGAAACAACCAGAGCTACTGACAAACCACTAAACAACTCATCCTCGATTGGAGAATCAAGGTACTCCATAGGATCCCCATCATCAGAATCAATACCTGGCTCTAAGGAAATAACCCAAGCCGATGTAATCTCTGCCTCCAGCTATGCAAAATACTCTGAAGAACGACCTGGATAACTAGTTAAAAAGTCAGCCCTCTCTCGACGAGTCCAATAGTCATAAATCTTGGTCAAATCCTCCACTGACAAAAATTGAGATGACAATCTCTGACCCACTACCCCGTCAAAGGGATGAATATCCTGAAACTGGTCAGATTGTCCCATGACAGCTAGTGGATGATATATGGTCACCCCCCTCAAACCGGCCGGGGGAAGATAGTCTATGCCGACTGCATGAATGATAAAGCTATAGGGAGAGATGAGCCCTGAACATGACAAAATAGCAAATGGGTCCTTGATTCCTTATAGTAAAGCCAACCAGGATGTTGCGTTTGTACACTCAGTCGGCTGAAAGGAATAGGACATGGATATCTCATGGGAAAAGAAATACTCATAACGTCTGAAGGTGTCAATCGGTATCAAGTGTGTCATAAACCACACGTACAACAAGACGGCACTGCTTCTGAAAATCCCCACTGAATGGGTATGGCAACGCATGGCCGACCTCAAGGTCTCTGCCAAAATCATCGGCAAGATGGTATGTCCCTCCCTGAGAGTATAGATTACCATAATCACGCTGAAATCCAGATGTTCCATGTACAACGACATGTATAGATAGGCCACATTGCACATCAAGAATATATCTACACAGTCGACATGCCACTCACCCTCAAAAATGGTGAAGTCCCCGAAATATCGTAGATAGCATTCCAACGGCCCAAATCGATCAATTAAGAAGTCTATGGACACCACATGCCCCGAGGTAATCTCGTCTAGGGTAACTTTGCGCCTAAAGCCTTTCAAGGTCATAAACTCTCGGCTCAAATCACCGACGGCCATTCGAGCACAAGGTCGATCCAAAGGCAAGTCTTTAAGACGCTCATATTTCTCCAATGTAGGAGTCAACTCATGGGTATCAAATCTGAACACATATCTATCTAGTATCCAATGATCAAGCATATCCTCTATAAAGTCTGACGAAACCTAAAATGTCAGGATGGTCATGGAGTGCCTCAACAACTGATCAAATGTCACCCAATCTAGGGAAGATAAACTATCATACCAAGATCTCAAAGATGAGGCCACCGACGTGGGTGGGGTATGCTCAATCTGGCTAACAATAGATGAAGATATTTGTAGAGTCGTGTCATAAGACCATCCGGGGGTCAATGCTAAATTCACCTCTGGGAATGCATATTCATGATATAATGCATGTGTGACGCCCCCAAATTCAGACACTCGTATCTCAAATTCGGTACATCACGTGCTAACTCTAATACTAAATCAAAATCTCACACAATGGAAAATAAAATAATTTACATTGTCATAACATAAATATTCTCGTCCCAAAGACTCGTAACCGTTGCTACAACATTACACAACTTAAATCTCAAGAATGAGAAACAATAAGGGTGAACAGTTATACAGTTTAAATCTCAAGGGTATAACAGTGAATAATAGTTAAAGAATTATCAATAATTCTCAATAAGTGTCGCTATGGACTGAAAGATATCAACAAGATTTGCAGATTTAATCATTTCAAGATTCAAGAATAATGAACACTGAGCAGTCACTAGGGACTAAGAACTTCTACTAGAATTAATAGCATTATACTAAAAATTCATTAAAATCAAGTACAATAGGTGATCAGCCTAAAGTACCTTACATTATGCATAACATTTAAATATTCTAGTATGTGCGCACATCGGTTCCTTGACAATTAAATAACTTCCCCTTCAATGAGGGTTGTTCATCTCAGTAGATTTTATAAGAGTTCATACTAAGACAATTGGTTTGGATAGCTTTCTATCACATGATATTAGTCTAGCCGAATCAATGACTTAGACAACTTATATAATGCATTTAGGAACGTTAAGTTAAATGCTTGTAACAATATCAAGATATAAAATCGATTTCTGAATAGTAATAGATATTTGCTAGATGTAAATATGATCGATATGGCAATAATTCGGATTTATACAATATGTAAAGTGAAGAGAGTTAGGGAACTTGCATTCAATAAAAAAATCAAATGAAGTTAGAGAACTTGCCTTAAGAATAGTTTACCAATTTATAGCTTATCAACACTTTGAAATCCTATTGTAACATTGTTATGCATATATGTATATTCATTAGTTACATAAGTCAAATACATATAATTGATACGTACTTTAAGCACATATATTAGGTTCTAACTTAGTTACATAATCAGATTACACACTACTATATAACCAACTACTTAGCTTTGTAATCCCTTTAACTTAGCTTTTGAAAATTTTTAGAAATACTTATCAAACATATAGTCAACACATATAGTATACTTAAAACATCACTTGAATCATGTACTATAGCTTAAAACATCCATACACACATGAATCAAGTTTCAGATCACAAGTAGATTAAGTCAAATAAGAATGCTGGAGGGAGCAGCTGCGCCCTGGTTAGGCTTAGGGATGGCGTAGCTGCGCTGTCCCCTGGCCAGACCAGAGTTAAGCTTTGGTCTCTTAGTTTTGTCTCAATCTTTTAGCATTCTTGGCTATTAACTCATAGCATAAACATATATTTAAAGAGTCTTGCATGCTTTTAAGGTCCATCCAAGTTCAACTTTACATGTTATAGTTTTAGATTAGTATTTATAATGAATTAAGGCCAAAGAAGTCTATGAAATCACGAGGCCAACTATATTAACTACATATTCATGTAAGAAGGTTATACACTCTGTAATATGCATGCTCGCATGTTTTCACATCATTTACACTTAGTTAGTATTGTCCATCCTTTGAAAACTTGTATAACATCAAGCTTGAATGATCTTACGTCATCTCATACTAGATGGATGCACATATAGGTCATGTTTAGGGTATTAGTATGCAATCTTATACGTTTAGAATCTAACCAAGACAATGTTTTTAGTACTTAGCTTGCAAAATGTCTGAGTCTGCTCTTAGAAATCATTTTAAACCAAGTTAAAGCAACTTAGTACATACAAAGCATCTTAGAATTGGATTTCATGAGTAGTTAGGTTATATGCGCATGCTCACAAAAATTAGAACTTAAAGTACATAAGTTTCGTCGAATTTGTTTTCAAAACTATAATTTCCTTTAGTAAATGTATAATAACTGTGACAACCCGAGAATTTAGATAATTATTTAAATCTTAAAGGATGGATTAAAGGTTGAATAATAAACCTAAACATAAAATAAGTGAATTGATTTGAGATTTTTGGGAAGGAATTTTGTGAATTTAAAATTTTGTGGTGAATTATTCAAGATTAAGGGTATATGTGTATATATTCTGCGTATATAATTATATATGTGTACAGTATGTGGTTAAAGGTCAAGGTTTGACCAGATAACATATATCAATGGCAAACCATAACATTATATGAAGAACGACAACGTTTAGTTCGAAAATTCTATCGATTAATAAGAAACTCTAAAACCGGTTCTGGAAACCCTAATTTCAGTTTCGGGAATCCAAAACCCTAATTTGAAATTTGAAAACCCTAAATTGGAAATTTAAAGATACGTATATATGATTATAGACTTAATTAGGGAAACTCTAATAATTAATTAGAAAACCCTAATTTTTAAAGTTTGAAACCCTAATTGTTCAACTAGAAACTTTAATGTCCAATTATGGACCTAATTGCTAAATTAGCAATTATAATTAGGAAATATTAATTCTAATTAGCACGTTTGAATTATGATTAGGAAATCTTAGTATAATTAGAGAATCCTAATTATAATTTAGAAATATTAATTTTCTATTTTAAAAACCTAAATTGGAAATCCTAGAAATTTAATTTCTAAAACCTTAAGGGTTAAACCCTAAACCCTAAGGGTTTGGACAATTATCAAGTATGCCATTAAAATTGTATGTAAAAAGACTAAAATACCCTTTTCTTAAAATTTTAGTAAAAGATTACACAATCTTGGTGAGTCATTGCTCTAACTTATCCCATGTGCATAAAAATCTTCCTATATCAGGTTTCCTTGCCACCTTGCATAGCTTGTATACATTGAATCTAAATTTAGAAGATTAAAAGTAAGTAAAAGTCTTACTTTTTCTCTCATTTTTGCCAAGTCTATTCTCTCTCTAACTTTTCGAAATTTAGAGTGAGAGAGAGAGAGAACATGAGCCATAATCAGTTCATAGCAAGCCAATATCAGAATCAAATGTCAGAAATCAAAGATATAAGCTTAGAAGGTATAAACCGTAAATTGTGATATGAGGTTATTTACTATGATTTGTTATTTTAGGATGTGTATAAGGATTTCATTTAGTGATCTGGATTGTTAGATCCCAGATCCATAACATCAAAGTGCTCAAAATTTAAGTTTTTAGGAATTTGGAAAAATTGAAAATAATTGTCTAACAGCCTAATGTCAGGGCTTCTAGATCCGTGTGTGTTAGGTGTTATGTGTGTTTTATGTTATGGATCTGTTCTATGCCATGTATACTGTGATCTAAAACTGGAAACAGTGCCAACTCATGTCTAGATCGTAAGATATGATCAGTCAAACTGCGTTGGCCGATCACAAAAATGGGTTTCTAGGCAACCCATAACCCAAATTTTTGTTTGACAATGTTTTGCAGGCCTTCGATCTTGCTGCTCTTTAATAGTTTGGTCGAGTTATTGTTGTTATGTTGTAGACTGGTATGTGAACTACACACTAAAGCCTTTAGAACAAACAGATCTTGCACAGAATCAAATATATAGGTGGTCAAAGTAGCGTTGACCGACTGCCCGGATGAAGATTCCGAAAATCCCAGAATCTTCAAGAACATGTTTTCTGACATCACTTTGACCGACTCAGATCTTGAGTTTGTGATGTTGTTAGGATGATCTGGTAGTATAGAAATGGACCCTAACATCTCTTCTATAGTTTTGAACCTTTAGAACATAATTAGCAAGCCCAGAATGCAAACCATATATAAGGATCTAAACATAGCACCATCGGTTGTTCTTCATTTTCTGGAAAACTCAGAAATGAAGAACAGCGTTGTCAAACTTTTTGAGGGCTAATAACTCACTGATCTGATGTTATTTAGCCATGATGTTTGTTTGAGAGTATAGTATTACATAAATACTACAACACTATTACACTAGACTGACCAGAATCATTAAGATCAAAGAAATATAAGCAGTCAACGTAGACACCTTACAAACGGTTTATGAGTTTCTGGGTTTGATGAAGAATAGCTCAAGAACATCTATAGCGACAGTTCTGTCGCTATAGGGCCCTTTAGCGACATTTAATTTCAGAAATTAATTATTTTAATAAATAAATTGAAATAAATAGTTTTTAATTATGAAAAATACAAAATAAATTCCTAATAATTATTTTAAATTCTAAAAATAAGTTTTTAATAATTTTGAATATATTACATTAATATTTAATATTTTTGGAATATTAATGGTATTTAATTTATTTAATTATAATATTAGATAAATTATTTAAAAATAATTTTAATACATGAAAAATTATGAAAAATTATATTATGTTATAAGAAAATATTTTAAGTTATTTTTAATTACTTTTAATATTTTGTGAGGAATTTTATTAATTAATTAATATTAATAGTGATTAATTTATTTGATAAATATATTAAATAAATTATGAAAAAAAATAGAATTAATGCTTTAAAAATTATATAAAAATGATTTAAGAGTTATAAAAATATTTTAAGCTATAAAATATAACTTTTGATATTTTGTCATGAAAAACATCAATATTTAGTATTAATGGCAATTATCGGATAATGGATTTAAAGGTTTAAAAATCATATAAATATAATTTTAAGGTATTAAAAATACTTTGGTATAGTATAAATATATTATAATATTATGTTACGATTTTCATTAATATTTAGTATTAAATAAATATTAATGATAAACGAATTATGTGATATTAAATTCTTATAAATACGATATTAATGATTGAAACATCACGATAAATGGTAATAATTATCTGAAAATTATTACAAGCTTATGAAAATTATTTTGACTGATAATAAAATTATCTAAGATAATTGTTAAGTGTTTATGTAGAGTTTAATTAAACTTAGACTCGAGAATTATCTGACTAGACCGTCGGGATGTCACAATTGTGTTGGTTTCAACTCAGACTGAAATAGTTTAACTTGTTACCGAGTCTTAAGTAGTTTGTGGACTAATAGGATTATGTGCTATGCGTTTAGGTTATTTCATATTGTGATGATATTATTCTAATTTGTATATCTACATTATTTATATATTAGGTTCAGACAAAGCTTATTAAATTGCATAACGGTAAAGATCGGATCATACAAGTTTTTCTTAACTAAATTTTAAGTTGTTTATTCAAATATACTTATGGTTAATCATTACTAATTGTCATGTCTATGAATTATTGATTCGCACTTTGTGCACCTTGCATGTATTCATCAGGTATGAAAGGCTGATCACCTTTATTACCATTCGGTCCAGATATATTTGTTCATGTTCAATGTTCGTTCAGCTATGAAATTTAACCATGCTAGTTCACAATTATATTGTTAAATGTTAGCCAGCTATTATTCAAAATTCTTTCAATCATAATATATTCTTAATTTATTGAACTTAAACTTGCTGGGCAAACTTATTTCTCACCCTTGCTATATCATGATAAACATTACAGATAAGGCGAATGCGTTCGGATACTAGAAAGGTCAAATCTAAGTTCAGCTTGGGATTATGTATGCAGCTAGAATTGTAATAGTATAGTATGATAATAACATTATATGTTAGATAGGTTATAATTTGTGCACAAGTTAAGGTTACTCGACCTTGGAGAATAATGTATAAAATGTAATGTATAAACAATTTATGTTTATATCTACCGCAATAGTTATAGAAATAGTATACCGGATCTGCGGTGATTTGGGACCAGGATCTGAGGCTCTCATACTTGGTATCAAAGTTGTAGGTTATAAACCTAGGGTAGTGATATCTTAGACTAATAACCGTAGTGATTACGATAAGTACTAACTCAAATAGAGTTAGTGTGTCGGTAGGATTCAAAGACGAATCTCGGCGCGTTATAAAGATACAGAGTTTTCAAACTCTGATAATAAAGGTGACCAATAGTGATGAATAGATAGAGTCTAAAAGACTAAAATACAGGGATAGAAGATCGTAAAACAAAACGATCATAGTATAGAAATGAATCGTAATGTATACAATGAGATCACCCCGTGATCTGATAAGGTTATAGTATGGAGAAGGATCAAGCGAATGATTGAAAAAAAATTACAGCAAATTGTTGTGTGTCAGATTGTACTATGAATTGGTACAGATTCAGAAAACGATTATGAATACGGATTAAATAAAATTCGTATTGAGAATGGAGTTAGGAATAAGTGGGATTTTAGTTGTACTATAAATTGTGTCGCGCTGTTTGCTATATACCTGTTGAGAAGGTGATTCTTTTCTTAGGTGTATAACAGATAGGTAGGGTATAGTTAGAGAATATAAGGTTAAGTACGAGTTCTTATAACTCATACTTATGGTACATTCGTGACTCATAATTATATGAAATGTTAATAAACCTCTCAGTGAATGGACGCCAAAGGTCTATCTAGGACAAGTTCTTAAACTCATATGATTGTGGAAAGTTCCTGAACTCATGAGTGTGATTTGACGAACTGGGTAGATATGTGTGAAAGGAGTATTGAGGATAATAGGAATAGATAGCAATATTAGGCAATGAATTATTAGTGGAGACATAGGTTTTCCAAATCTCCTAGCTATGCTAGACTTCAAAATTTTTGACGTCAAGCTAAATACGCACTATGTGCTTCTGAAAATGAATTTTTATTCTCAACTCCTGGTGACTATTGTGTATGAGTGGACTTCGGGCCACCGACACATCGTTACCTATTGAGATTATAAAACTGAATTGCAATAGTTTTTGAACGGTTTAAAGAATAGTCTATGCTACTTGTTTTGGCTAGATGATAATGATTTGAAATATCAAAATATATTTTTATTTATCACTTATGTACCATGTAACCTAGTGCAAAGATGATAAAAAGTTGATGAAGTTGTAAATACAGGAATACTTAGTGTTGAATTTGATCTAAAATCGTTGTTCCACTATTGTATGATGTGTTATGACAAAGTCACATAATGACGGCATCCTCAAACGGGCTGTTAATACAGTACGACATCATGACGTCATTTTTCAAACTATTTTTAAACTTTTAATTTGCCAACGGGGTTTGGCTATACTTAAATATTTCGATTGAATTGAATTATTGATATGAGTCTATGCTATTTGATTCAGCTAGACCAACGTTTATGAAAATCCTAAGCGTTCTTTGAAAATTTTTCCGAACCGAATTGTTTTGGTCTGGAATTCGATAAGACTGAGGTAAAATTTTGTGCCTATGGCAGTGACAAGAAATAGATCAGACCAGAAGTACTTAATAAGTACAGGGCATATCGGGCTAGCTACCCACTATGTATGTAAGATAAGACGGTTTGCGAATTAATTTCCATAAAACCTTTTCAAAAATCAAAGTTTGTAGTCTATATGACTCCTCAGCACTATTTGAAAATTCTTACTCTTGTGAGGAATGTATTGGGTAACATGTGATGCTGTGTGTGAATGGTGTATGGTGCGTGGTATAAGGTGTAAGGTAAATTTCGGGGACAAAATTTTTAGAAGAAGGGATGAATGTGACAACCCGAGAATTTAGATAATTATTTAAATCTTAAAGGATGGATTAAAGGTTGAATAATAAACCTAGACATAAAATAAGTGAATGGATTTGAGATTTTTCGTAAGGAATTTTGTGAATTTAAAATTATGTGGTGAATTATTCTGGATTAAGGGTATATGTGTATATATTTTGCGTATATGGTTGTATATGTGTACAGTATGTGGTTAAGGGTCAAAGGTTGACCAGATAACCTATATCAGTGACAAACCCTAACATTATATTAAGAACGTCAACGTTTAGTTCGAAAATTCTATCGATTAATAAAAACCCTAAAACTGGTTCTGAAAATCCTAATTTCAGTTTCGGGAATCCGAAACCATAATTCAGAATTTGAAAACCCTAAATTGGGAATTTAAAGGTACGTATTTATAATTATAGACTTAATTAAGGAAACTCTATTAATTAATTAGAAAACCCTAATTTTTAAAGTTTGAAACCCTAATTGTTCAGCTAGAAACTTTAATGTACAATTATGGACCTAATTGCTAAATTAGCAATTATAATTAGGAAATATTAACCCTAATTAGCAAGTTTGAATTATGATTAGGAAATCTTAATATAATTAGAGAATCCTAATTATAATTTAGAAATATTAATTTTATATTTTGAAAACCTAAATTGGAAATCTTAGAAATTTAATTTGTGAAACCTTAAGGGTTAAACCCTAAACCCTAAGGCTTTGGACAATTGTCAAGTATGCCATTAAAATTGTATGCAAAACGACTAAGATACCCTTTTCATAAACTTTAAGTAAAAGATTACACAATCTTGGTGAGTCATTGCTCTAACTTATCCCATGTGCTTAAAAATCTTCCCATATAAGATTTTCTTGCCACCTTGCATAGCTTGTATACATTGAATCTAAATTTAGAAGATTAAAAGTAAGTAAAAATCTTACTTTATCTCTCATTCTTGCCAAGCCTATTCTTTCTCTAACTTTTCAAATTTTAGAGTGAGTGAGAGAGAGAGAGAGAGAGAGAGAGAAGATGAGCCATAATCAGTTCATAGCAAGCCAATATCAGAATCAAAAGTCAGAAATCAAAAATCTAAGCTTAGAAGGTATAAACCCTAAATTATGATCTGAGGTTATTTGTTATGATTTGTTGTTTTATGATGTGTATAAGGATGTCATTTAGTGATCTGAGTTGTTAGATCCCAGATCCATAACATTAAATTGCTCAAAACTGAAGTTTTTAGGAATCTGGAAAAATTGAAAATAATTATCTGACAGCCTAATGTCAGGGCTTCTAGATCCGTGTGTGTTAGGTGTTATGTGTGTTTTATGTTATGGATCTGTTCTATTCCATGTATACTGTGATCTGAAATTGGAAACAGTGTCAAATCATGTCTAGATCGTAAGATATGATCAGTCAAACCGCGTTGACCGATCATGAAAGTGGGTTTCTGGGCAACCCAGAACCCAGATTTTTGTCTGACAGTGTTTTGCAGGTCTTCGATCTTGCTGCTCTTTAATAGTTTGATCGAGTTATTATTGTTATGTTGTAGACTGGTATGTGAACTACACACTAAAGCCTTTAGAACAAACAGATCTTGCACATAATCAAATATATAGGTGGTCAAAGTAGCGTTGACCGACTGCCCGGATGAAGATTTCGAAAAACCCAGAATCTTCAAGAACATGTTTTCTGACATCACTTTGACCGGCTCAGATCTTGAGTTTGTGATGTTGTTAGGATGATTTGGTAGTATAGAAATGGACCCTAATATCTCTTCTACAGTTTTGAACCTTTAGAACATAATTAGCAAGCCCAGAATGCAAAGCATATATAAGGATCTAAACATAGCACCATCGGTTGTTCTTCATTTTTTGGAAAACCCAGAAATGAAGAACAGCGTTGTCAGACTTTTTGAGGGCTAATAACTCACTGATCTGATGTTGTTTAGCCATGATGTTTATTTGTAAGTGTAGTATTACATAAATACAATACTATTGCACTAGACTGACTAGAATCATTAAGATCAAAGAAATATAAGCGGTCAAAATAGACACCTTGCAAACGGTCTATGAGTTTCTGGGTTTGATGAAGAACAACTCAAGAATACCTATAGCGACAGTTCTGTCGCTATAGGGCCCTTTAGCGACATTTAATTTCAGAAATTAATTATTTTAATAAATAAATTGAAATAAATAGTTTTTAATTATGAAAAATACAAAATAAATTCCTAAAAATTATTTTAAATTCTAAAAATGAGTTTTTAATAATTTTGAATATATTTCATTAATATTTAATATTTTTGAAATATTAATAGTATTTAATTATAATATTAGATAAATTATTTAAAAATAATTTTAATGCATGAAAAATTATATTATTGTATAAAAAAATATTTTAAGTTATTTTTAATGACTTTTAATATTTTGTGAGAAATTTCATTAATTAATTAATATTAATGGTGATTAATTTATTTGATAAATATATTAAATAAATTATGAAAAAATAGAATTAATGCTTTAAAATTATATAAAAATAATTTAATAGTTATAAAAATATTTTAAGTTATAAAATATAACTTTTGATATTTTGTCATGAAAAACATCAATATTTAGTATTAATGAAAATTATCGGATAATGGATTTAAAGGTTTAAAAATTATATAAATATGATTTTAAGGTATTAAAAATACTTTGGTATATTATAAATATATTATAATATTATGTTATGATTTTTATTAATATTTAGTATTAAATAAATATTAATGATAATGGAATGATGTGGTATTTAATTCTTATAAATACGATATTAATGATTGAAAATTCATGATAAATGGTAATAATTATCTGAAAATTATTACAAGCTTATGAAAATTATTTTGACTGATAATAAAATTATCAAAGATAATTGTTAAGTGTTTAGACAGAGTTTAATTGAACTTAGACTCGAGAATTGTCCGACTAGGTCGTCGGGATGTCATAATTGTGTTGGTTTCAACTTAGACTTAAATAGTTTGACTTGATACTGAGTCTTAAGTTGTTTATGGACTAATAGGGTTATGTGCTATGTGTTTAGGTTATTTCATGTTGTGATGATGTTATTCTAATTTGTATATCTATATTGTTTATATATTAGGTTCAGACAAAGCATATTAAATTGCATAACGGTCAACATCGGATCAGTCAAGTTTTCCTTAACTAAATTTTGAGTTGTTTATTCAAATATACTTGTGGTTAATCGTTGTTGATTGTCATGTCTATGAATTGTTGATTCGCACTCTGTGCACCTTGCATGTATTTATCAGGTATGAAAGGCTGATCACCTTCATTACCATTCGGTCCAGATATATTTGTTCATGTTCAATGTTCGTTCAGCTATGAAATTTGACCATGCTAGTTCATAATTATATTGTTGAATGTTAGCCAACTATTATTCAAAATTCTTTCAATCATGATATATTCTTAATTTATTGAACTTAAACTTGCTGGTCAAAATTATTGCTCACCCTTGCTATATTATGTTAAACATTGCAGATAAGGCGAATGCGTTCGGATACTAGAAAGGTCAAAGCCAAGTTCAGCTTGGGATTATGTATGCAGCTAGAATTGTAATAGTATAGTATGATAATAACATTATATGTTAGATAGGTTATGAATTGTGTACAAGTTAAGGTTACTCGACCTTGGGGAATAGTGTGTAAAATGTAATGTATAAACATTTTATGTTTATATCTTTCGCAATAGTTATAGAAATAGTATACCAGATCCGCGATGATTTAGGACCAAGATCTGTGGCTCTCACAATAACGAAATCCATAACATTCATGCTATGTCAGGGAAATCTATGAACACATATTAGACCTACAAACATACGTAACCGAGCCAAACTAAACTATCAGTGATAACAGATTATATAAGAAATTAGAAGTTGGGACTGGTGCACGGCGCAGCTGCGCCGTTCTGAACTGCAGGGATCTCGTAACTGCGCCCTACCCTGAGCAGTCTAGAAAGGCCCCTACTTCGATAGAATTTAATCCATACTTAAAAATTCCTTACGTAAAAGGTTCAGAATCAGATACAATGCTACCATAGATACATGTAAACTCATATAACACACTAATATTTCCTATTTAGTCAATTAACAATCATTCAAGGAATTCTAGTACTCTTAGAAATTAAAATCCAGAACACAGTTTTTAGGATTATACCTTTGGGAAATTGACTTCTAAACTTACTGTTAAATGCTTCTCCTATGCTGCTATATTTATATTCTACTGGCGCTTAATAGAGAATTTGTGTACTCAAATTTTGTGGAGTGAAGACTCTCATTTATATGAAAGTTATTAACCGGACAATGGCTTTGCCCAAAAATTAAAATTGATGGAAGAAGAAAGAAGATGATGGACATTTAAGGTTTGGTAGCATAATGTAAATCACTATGAAGGCCACTCCCCATTCATCATTTGCTACAATGTTGAGTTTTGATTTTGCAAGTAATAGCCTTAGAGGTCATTGGCCTAAACACATGAAGAAGAAAGTGACGGCGATTTTGGGACAAGGCTCCCAGTATTTGAAAATTGGCTATGAGCTTATTTAAGTCTTAATTCCTTTTGGGTATACAAACACAATTTTAATGAGGTAATATTACTACATGATGATAAGTTGGGGTATATACATGTAATTATATAATCCATGTACATTGGGCTAGTCTAATCAATATTTATAACAGGTATAAACAAAATTCAGTTGAGTACTAACGACCCAATATTTCCATAAAACTTTATTATTCTGATCAAACATAAATATTGAACTAAACATTTAATAGTAAATATTTTATTTACTAAATTGGTTTTCTTCCCTATATTAAAATACACATTTACTTGTTCCACCACACATGATGATGCCACAAAACTCATCTCAATAAAATTATATAATTCACTTACTTTTACTATATAGTCTTGTATAACATTTATTCACATTTAAATGTCACACCTTACGTCAATGCATGAAGTAATTATATGGTACTACTACCTACATGTTCTTATATCACACATGGTGGTACATAACAACATTTAATTAAATAATATCATTCTCATTAATAATAATAGAAATTACATGGCCATTAGTCCACTTATTCATTTTATATTTATTAATGCTAATAATCCATCTTGGTAACTCATGCATACAGCATAGATTATTTCCAAACTTTCATACCGACTCAGCTGTGCTGGTTTACAATATAGAAGTGGCGCAGCTGCGCCACTATGGGAAAATCTCAGACTCGGCTACTGTAGAATTTAATCCATACCCTAAATTAATTATTCTCTTCGTTATTTTAATTAATAGCTTACATATTTTATTACCATGCCACACTTAGGCAATTTTCATAAGCATTAAGTTAAGCTTTTCATCAATTCCACCACATTACCTTACTCGTCATATAGTTCTCAAATACTTAACTTAATTGAATAGAATTTCTATAACCCATGCCACAACAATATTTATGTATATTCAAATAAATATTCAACTTTTATTAATATAATTATTAATATTATTTATAACATTCTTGGATATTACAACATGCATAATAAATGACAAATGACAATATGATGTAGGGAATAGAAAACATTATACATACATTCATACAAATAGAAAATAAAATACAGGGAAATGGGGCATAACTACCCAACATCTAACAGAGGCCTATCAAAAGATATAACGAGAAATGAGGCATAGCCACCCAACATCTAACAGAGGCCTATCAAAAGATATAACGAGAACTGGGGCACAGCCGCCCAATATTTAACAGAGGCCTATCAAAAGAAATAACGAGAAATACATCAAAAGAGGTCAATGATGTATACATCATCTAATCTATCCATCTGATGTAACTCCTCATGAGTTACTGAGTCTCTGCCAGAAGGGATATCAGACTGATACAATGGAGGATCTGTGCTGGTAAAACCATCAGAATATGGGCCACCTGAAGGGCCAACCCCAGAGCTAGAAGGATCAAAAGTATCCGCCTTTGATGGATCTCTTCCCAAATACTGGATAAAGAAATGTGTCAAGTCCAACTGCTGGGTCAAACTCTCAATCTGCATCAAATTAATAGGCTCTCAGACGTAGGTAATCCAATCTATCATCATAACAGAGCCGGGAACCATATCCCTCATAAACTGTATGGCGCGGGTCTAAGCTCCAATGGTACGAGGGAACCATCAGCGGTAAAAAGCCTCCTGAGTGAAGGGACCCTCCAACAAAGTAAAACCATCTATGCCCATTAAGGAGATCTTAGTGATCGGCTGAGATAAAGGCTAATGACGCCTGGCAGGAGGAAAGAACAGAATGTATATCTCTAATGTGGTGCTTCTAATAGCATGTTTTCCCAAATAGAGCTCCCAAACTATGTCAATAGGGAGAGGAATCCAAAGGGTGGACAATACATACATGACACCAGTCAGGAAACCACCCTCAAATCCAACTGTCAAGTGGTCCTCGGAGTAAGGAACCCATGTAATGACATTTACGGTTAACAACTCCAACTGTAGGCAAGAATGGATGAAACCCTCAGCTACATGAACCTCCACCAGAGTGGAGTAATGCCATCGATGTCCCCATAGATAGGTGTCCAGACCTAGCGTGCTAACGAGATGAAGACATGGGAGCCTCTCGTAGGCCCAAAACTGTGAATGCAAAAATCAAATATCTACGGTTAGGCAAACTGACAACCCAAACAAAGAGAATCAAAAATCAAGAGAAAATGCTCACCTGCAAGAATGGGTAAAATCCTAACCAAGCCTCTGTCACGTCCTCTGAGCGTAGGTGCATCCCTCTAAGGAAATAGGCAAAGGTGAAGGAGCCCCAATCAAAGTCTCTGATATGGTCCACCTCTCTAGTGGCGCTGACTAAAGCGAATGATACCGTCGAAGAGCTATCCACCATGAAACAACCCCTTAGGATAATCAGGAACAATCGCCAAAGGATGCAAGCATTTACCCTCCAATCAGCGGGTAATGGCTCAGTCAGTGCCCCACTCATGGCATATACACTCAAGGGACCAGAACGGACAGTCCGACCCTTGAGCAATGTGTTTGGGACTCTTAATAAGGATTTGACAGTAGTCGGGGAAATGTAAGCTACCAAAGGAACTGGCGCCCCTGAAAACTCTAATCCAATGATGAAGCGTTAATCCATCGATGTCATCATCACCTCACAATCCAACAAATAGAGAGACTGAGTCTGGTGAAACCAGCACTCAAAAAAAAACCTAAGATAATCCCAGGGACAACGACGGGGGGGGGGGGATGGAAAAGAAAGTCTCAAAACCCCATGCATGAACAATATCTTGGTACTCTGGATGGAGAGTTTGGTACAGATAATGTATGCTAAACTAGTTCCCTCTAGGATGCGTAAAGTTGGGAACCTACATTAAATTGCAAATCAAAATCAGAACCCTTGCCCCCATAAATGGGAAAAGGAAGATCAAAATGGCTATTACTCCGTTCGCGTGAAGATAGATTGAGGGGTGACGAGTCAAATCATCCAGAAGATCTGGAATCGTCACAATTATAGCTAGAAGCTCCCTTCATGGAATGGAAGAAGAAGGAACAGGATCCACAATGGGTACGTCATCCTCCTCGTCTTCAACATCCGGTCTCTCAACCCGGATAGGATGAATCACTAACTCAGTCAACCGACGAGGCTGTCGGGCTGGGCAAGGCTGAGGAACATCTGAAGCTCTCCTCCTCACACCTGAAGAGGTCCTACGGGAGCTACTCGGTCGGTCTGGATCCATATATCTGGATAAAAGTCTCTAAATCACCTCAGAAAGGGTGTGGTAAATTCTAACTTAGAGCTCATTAAATTCATTTCATAGCTTCATGCATGTACGCATTGCTTTAGCATACATCTACAGTAGAGTTAAAATTGTATGATCATACAATGCCCAAACTCGTAAATTTTTTTTGCTAAAGTCTCCTTTGTAATAAGGATAATCCACATGCATGTAAGCATAACTAGGTGGCCAGTCAATAGCACACAACCTCAAAGTCATGAACATCTTACATGCATGAAAAAATATCAAATTCATATCCATCACGATAACCTAGTTACTAAGATTGCTTTGCTTCAAAATGTTTGCTCATTTATCCTCAAATAGGATGAAAAAATAGCAAAAAAGGGTGCCAATTGACTGTTTCAAAAGTTAATTTTTTTCACGTCAATACGTTCAGCATAGTAAAAACTGACATTTACTGCGTTAAAGACTGACATTTACTGCGTTAAATAACTTTTATCAAGTCAAATTAACATGCATATTCACTACTATGTGTTTTGAAGCATTTTGTATGATATCTCACTTTCCAACAGTCAAAACTGGAAAAGAAAACATGTTAACGTTACCAGGATAGTCAGAACGATTATACGGTGATGGATCTTGCAGAAAATAGCTCGAACTCAATAGATCTGTAGAAGAAATCTCAGATTCTCTATGTGGCTTCAACTTGAAAATGACTTGTAAAAGAGATAGGAGGTGGTTTATAACCCACGGGTGGCCGCGGGTCAACCCGTGGCAGCCGCGGGGCTACCAGCGGCTACCCAAGCTGGTCCCCATCCCCTACGGCTCGATCAAATTTGAGTTACAAAGGAGGTCCCAAAAGCTAAAAAGTTAAACCAGGAAAAAAAGGTTCTACGCGATTAAGCGGAAAGAGCCTGAAATCCTGAATTCAAAAACCAAACTACGGGTCTACATGTAAGTCATTGGTATTTACCCGGATACAGGGTTCAGAAAGCTGATGATAAAAGCTATTAAAAGCGGCCCTTGTCAACGCATCGCGAAGGTCCGATGCCATCAACTGGGGGTTGTGATTGCAATCAAAAACATACAAACTCGTCAAGAGTATAGCTAGTCAGAAATACATCCCTGGTGGAGATTTCATACATCAATGACAATGTAAGCCATTGAAATCTACTTCAACGAGGCTCGGACATCCCTGACACTACAAGCCATTGGCGACAACTCTAGCAAAGCATCAGAAATGATCTGGTGATGTAAGTCGTTGAAGGCTATTTCAACGAAGATCAGGGTATCTGATATTGCAAGCCGTTGGCGATAACTCTAGCAAAGCATAAGAGAAGTCTGATGATGTAAACCATGGAAAACCATCTTTAGCGGGGAGGACCGATGATGAAATCTATTATACAGATCCCCATCAACTAAAATGCTATCCCTAGAGGAACTATTAGCATCGACATGGTAGAAAGTCAGAACGATGGTGATAATGCCAGCGTAATGGCAAGAAATATCCCATGGTGGCAACAAAGTCATGCCATCATCTGGATGAAACATCAATAATCCCCAAGAGTTGCTCACAAAAGAGAAGAGCATCTTTGGTGGAAAGCATTTCCAAAAGATCAAGGGCATTGGTGACAACCCCAATGTTAACATCCGATGGTCTCAACCATTGGAAACCTCCACTGCAAGGATCTTGAAGACATCTTTGTGACATATCAGCAAATCAGGCTCAGATAGCACTGATGGACATTTCAAATCGCTGGTGACAACCCCGGCATTGCATCGGGAGATTTCGATAATGAGAACTTCTTAAACTACCGTTTGACTAGACGTCAAAGCAGTTCAACAAAGCCATCATTGACAACTCTATCCCCCAATAGAAGCGTCGGGAGTAGGCAGTTATCACATCCCGTTGGAAATCATTCCAACAACAACCTTCGGCATAACATCGCATCATGTTGTATTGCTTCAGCATCATCCTAAGCTTGTCATTTTTCAAGTGTCTAGTATTCTTTATCATATCCATGTCATTGCATTGCATGAACATGATAAAGAGGGGCATCTGTAGACACTCTAAATTTTGCATTCCTATTACTATCCCTACAGGAGGGTAAAATCATCTTCCAGAGATAACCCTAAAAGTCAAATCTATTCTAACCTTGGAGAAAACCTCAGGAGATTCAGTTCCAACCCTGGAGATAACCCTAGGAGATTCAGTTCCAACCCCAGAGATAACCCTAAGAGATCCAGTTCCAACCCCGGGGAGAACCCCGGGAGATTCAGTTCCAACCCCAAATATAACCCCAAGAGATCTAGTTCCAACCCCAAAGATAACCCAGGGAGATTCAGTTCCAACCCCAGAGATAACCCCGAGAGATCCAGTTCCAACCCCAGAGATAACCTTGGGAGGTCAAACTAACCTCAGAGATAACCCTGAGGACAGCCAGAGTCAACAGTAGGCTAATCTCGAAGTTAACCTTGATAAAAGACTGCTACAACTACGCCAAAGCCAGAGACAACCCCAGGAGGGGTAAAATGGTTTTTTTGCCACCTCAACATCACATCATCTCATCTCAACACAATTCAACTCAAACTGCATCCAAAGATATTCCACAAGAACCATAACTCAAATCCCGAGTGACAACTGCACAAGACAGCTCAACGGATACATAACGAAGACCTAGAGATTAGGTCATGGACCCATCTTCTCGGCTTCAGACAATCTCTAATCCCATGTCATTATATAGCTCTCAACCATGACTTTTTGAAAAGGTACAGCACGCCTCCATCAGATGCCCGTATTGAAAGTTATGAAGATTCAAGCGGACAACGTGTAGCCCGAGTGCACGTACTTTAAGACGACGGGACCCGTAAAGCTCGGGGCAGCTCGGGCAACCGTAGGTAGACACGCGTCTTCTGTGGGTTGACCTATGATCACTTAGTCTATAAATATGAGCCCACATCAGCTCATTTAAAAAAAGAAGAAGAAAAGAGAGAAAATTGTGACCATTTCAACCCTTAACCTCTTCTAGAGTGCTCCAAACTGAGTGATTCTTCTTTCTAACACTTGTAAACTCGTGTTCTACAACATACTAAAATTTAAACGGTAGAAATCATGTTTTCAGTCCCTAAAAGATATCTGAAGTCTTCTTGGCAGCCCACTATAAGATTTTTTAGATTTTTAAGCTTTCAACTACTTTAATTCTTGGCAGTACATCGTCTATATATATATATATATATATATATATATATATATATATATATATACTACTTTTATATATATTTGCTTTAACCGCTTTCGCAATGTAGATATTTAATTTTCCAGCCTGTAGACTAGATTTATCTAAATCTAGCTATCTCTAACTTTAACTGGTTCAAAAGTGACTAAACTAGTCCTGTTGAAGCTAAAATGGTTTAGATTTACTTAAATCTAGTTTTCTTTCTAGCTTTTGTACATATTAATCTATCATGTGAGCCTAAGAGCCATGAGATCGAATATTTAGCATGCGAATCTAGATTCGGTTCCCACGATGGACATTTCTCAGCTGCAGTTAGCTTGTAAATTATTTATAGTGGTTGGATATCCTTGGATGGCGATCATGCCCATAAGGAGTTTGGCACTGCTATGTATCTTATTTTCTCGAAGATGTTTTGCACCTCAAAAATTAAAGCAATCAAGCCAAATAAAGAATAAAATAGAAGTATCAAAGGCCTTAATTATTATTGAGCATAAGGGTTTGAAAATTAGTTTTTCAAAACTTCACTGCTATATCTTGTTAACACTGAACTTTTATATACAAGTCAAACCCTTTGTATATAGGTGCAAACAAAACATAACACTACTTCCAGATAATTGCACATAGGCCTAATAAACACATACACACACAAACATACACACACACGTGCAGATAAATAAGGTAATTAAAAAGTTATGGTAACCTTGTTTTCACGAAAGTCGGGGGGTGCCTAACACCTTCCCCCCACTTAATCAAACCCCTGAACTCAATGAATCTCGATTTCTAAGGCCAGTTAAACAGTGTCCAACCATTGGGCCTTTGTATAAACCTTTTAAAAATCGATTGAGTAGGTACAACCATTTTAAATCTACCAACTGGTCACTCTAAAAGTCAAATCATCGATATTCACATGTCGAACATTTTCAAACTCACCTTTCCAGACAAAACTCAACCAAATGCGAACACAAAAGGGCAAGCACAAAAAGGGACACAATTTTCCCTACGTTAACACCCACTTGTCGAAATTATCTTTGCTAGTTTGGGGAGAAGCACCCACATATCTAATGTAATTGGAACTTTCTCCACTCCCTCTGTTGATCATGTTGCCATTCTCTTCCTTGTGTTGAGAGAGAGGGTTATCTTGAACATGTGGTTGTTCTGGCTTTGTCACCATGATCTCACCACCGTCTATCAAATCTTGGATCTTGTGCTTGAAGGCCCAACAACTTTGGGTGTCGTGACCTGGAGCTCCAAAATGGTAAGCACATTTCTTGCTTGTATTAAAATTCTTTCCACTTGGATTGGCTGGTGGAAGGAGCTGGATAATTTTCTTTTGCGCTGTCAAAAGCTTGAGAATGTTTTCCAATGAGTCCCCTAAGGGTGTGAACACTCTTGGACGTTTAACTTCTCCACCTTTTGACAATGGATAATTTAAGGATTGTGCTTAAAAAGGGGAATAGTTTCTACTTTGAATGGGCAAGTTTTGATTGCCTCTCTGAGTTTGTCCTTGCAGCACCAAGGAGACATCCTCTTCTTTCTTTTTATGGACCCTCCAGGGGTTATTCCCATAATTTCCAGTTTGAATATGCTCAGCCACGACTTTTAAAGCAGCGGGGTTTGAATCTTTCCAAATTTTAACCCCATCTCAGTCATTTTTATGTTTTTGATCATTTTTGAGAATGGTTTTCCTATGCCTGCTAGGATCTTCTCATAAAATGGAGCTTCTTGAATGTCAATTAAGGTCATTACCATCTCAGTTTCTGTCACGAATGGGATCACATGTGCAGCCAGACGCCTCCATCTTTGGGAATACTCTCTGAATGACCCAGTGGTCTATTTTTTGACCTTGGTGATTTGATATCTATCTGGAGCCATTTGTGTTTGGAAGCTGTATTGGTTTAGAAAAGCATGGGCCAATTCCTCCCAACTATGGATTTTGGAATTGTCCAGTCTGGCATACCATGCTCTAGCTTCTCTAGTTTGACTCTTTTAAAATAACTGCATTCTCAGTTTTTCATCCTCTACGTAAGATCTGAGTTCTCTAATGAACACTTTTAAGTGAGTGTAAGGATCTCCCAATCTGTTATATTTCTTAAAATTGAGAGCCTTGAATTTGTTCGGATAATGAACCCCAGAGAAGATGCAAAGGTCTGAGTAAGTCACGTTTCCATATGTTCCAGTCCCTTTAATTGACCGGATGGTTTCTTCCATTTGTTAGACTTTCTTTTGAATATCACCGGTGTTTTGATCTTATTTAAGATTGGTGATTTCAGGGGTTTTGTTGAACTTCTCAGTTTGAGATTCAAGTATCTGTACTTCTTTGTCAGTACCCTAGATTTCTCCCTGTGGAGAGGATTTTGTTTGAATGGGTATTTGTGGTCCCTGAGTTTGCTTGTTTAATTCTTTCAGAAGGACAGACAATTCTATTATCTATTTCCTTAGTCCTTCGAACCCCTCTCGGGAAATAGGAGTAGGATCAGGTTGGGCACTTGTAACCATGTGTGAAGGTAGGCTTAGTGCCTTTTTGAACTTTGAACGGGTAACAGGACCAATGCCTTTTTGGGTAAACATGAAGAGGTTGCATGCTATGCAATGCGTCTATTTTAGGAGTGTTTTAATGTTCTCCTACAAAACAGATGTCAGTTATTTTGATGACAAGATAGCATGACAGGTCTTGATAGGGAAAGGAATGCAAATTTACATCTTCCTTTATATTTTCCATTACATTGAGATTTACATGTAATGAATTTACATGGAATTAAATTTTTATGTAATTGAAAGGGGAAGGCATGAAGAGACTACCATTCACATTTGGTTTATTAGAGGCTAACCTATCTTAGGCTACTCTCGCGACTTTTTGGAATGAAGGTCCTCAGATCATCGCAATTTACTGGATGGGAAGTTAATCTGATCTTTCAATTAGAGAGAATCTGGTTGGTGCCTTTCTTGAGCCTCGCAGGATTAGTCTCCCTTGAGTTCAGTAATCAAACACCGACGGGTTTGCCTCCTAGTGGAGAAATCACACAGCATACATTCACATACATCGTGTCTCACCGTATGGAAATGATGACATGTGCGAAGAACTAATATCACAGGCAGATATGGTTCAAAACACAAAAGTGCGGTAAATAAAGCATTAGACACATCCATTTAATGTAAATGCAGCAATCACACACAAGTAGATAAAAAGGGTTTTTGAAAAGGTTGAACAGTTGCTTAAGCCCTCTACTGTCCCTAGCATGGTCGCCACCTGTCGACGTCGAGAGAATTATGTCCCTTTATGTTCTTACCTTTTTATGTTCTCAATTGGTCGAGTTTTGTCTGAAAAGGCGAGTTTGAAAAAGTTTGACATGTAAATGTTGACGATTTGAAAATTAGAGTCGCCAGTTGGTAGATTTGAAATGGTTGTACCAACTCAATCGATTTTGAAAAAAGGCTTACACAAAAGCCTAATGGTTGGACACTGTTTAAAAAGCCTTGGAAACCGAGATTCATTGACCTCGAGGGCTTGATTAAGTGGGGGGGAGGTGTTAGGCACCCCCGACTTCTATGAAAGCACGGTTACCGCAACTTATCAATTACCCTAATTATCTGCATGTATATGTGTTTATTGGGCCTATGTGCAATTATATGGAAGTAGTGCTATGCCTCGTTTGCACCTATATACAAAGGGTTTGATTTGTATAAAAGTTCAATTTTATGCAAGATATAGCAGTGGTGTTTTGAAAAATAGGTTTTCAAACCCTTATGCTTAATAGTAATTGAGGCCTTTGATACTTCCATTTTATTCCGTATTCGGCTTGATTAATTTTATTTTTGAGCTGCGAAGCATCTTCAAGAAAATAATATACATAGCAGTGTCGGACTCCTTATGGGCATGAAAGCCATCCAAGGATGTCTAGACACCATATATAATTTATAAGCTGGATGCAGCTGAAAAGTGTCCATCGTGGGAACCAGATCTAGATTCACAGGCTGAATCTTCAATTTCATAGCTCCTAGGCTCACATGATAGATTAATATGTACAAAAACTAGAAAGAAAACTAGATTTTAAGAAATCTAAGTCATTCTAGGTTTAACGGTTCCAGTTTAGTCAAATTTTAAACCGGTTAAAGTTAGAGATAGCTAGATTTAGATAAATCTAGTCCACAAGATAGAATATTAAATATATGCATTGCGAAAGCAGTTAACGTGTATATATATATATATATATATATATATATATATATATATATATATATATATATATATATATATATATAAAGCGGTGAATGTCCACGAAGTGAACTCCAGGTCAGACAGGAAAAGTAAATATATATATATATATATATATATATATATATATATATATATATATATATATATATATATATATTGAGAGAGAGAGAGAGTGCGGATCCAGTCCGGACTCCTGCATTTTGTTAAAATGCGGACCTTTCTTTTTCTTTTTTTTTTGCTTTTTTTAGAACGACTATAAAAAAAAATTTATGGAGCTAAAAGTTTTACATAATACAGTGTTTTGGGTGTGATTTGGATACATACAACAAAGCATATCTGTTCAGACTGTCTGTACAGACATGCTTTGTTGTATGTATCCAAATCACACCCAAAACACTGTATTATGTAAAACTTTCAGTTCCATAATTTTTTTTATTTTTTTTAGTTGTTCTAAAAAAAAGCAAAAAATAATAATAATTGTGTCCGTATTTTACTCCAGTCCGGACTCCCGGACTGGATCCATTATGTGTGTGTGTGTGTGTGTGTGTGTGTGTGTGTATATATATATATATATATATATATATATATATATATATATTGTCCGGATCTTAAGCTCACCCCTTATATAACATACCTTGCTCACCCCCTTTAGCGACTGATCGGACGACGATTCGGTCCGTCATTATATGTAGAACCGTTGTCTTAGCTTTTAGTGACGGACAACAAATAGCAACGGACAACATATAGCGACGGACCGAACATATAGCGACGGACCAAATCGTCGCTCAGTCCGTCGCTAAAAAGGGGTGAGCAAGGTATGTTATATAAGGGGTGAGCTTATATATATATATATATATATATATATATATATATATATATATATAAGAAGGAAAAAGGCACTAATCGACGATCCGGGCGTAACTACTTGATGAGATTCTCGATATATATGTATATATATAAATATATAATAAAGTAGTAGAAAGCTTAAAAATCTGAAAAATCTTATAATGGGTTGTCAAGAAGACTTCAGATAGCTTTTGGGGCTTGAAAACTCGATTTCCACCGGTTAAATTTCAGTATGTTGTAGAACACGAGCTTACAAGTGTTTAGAAAGAAGAATCACAAAGTTTGGGGTACTCTAGAAGAGGTTAAGGGCTGAAATGGACCAAATGTGCTATGGGTCAACTTGCGGTAGCCACGGGTCTACCTGCGACTGTCCGGGCTGCCCCGGGCTTTACGAGTCCCGTCGTCTCGAAGTACATGCACTTGGGCTATGCGTTGTCTGCTCGAACCTTACATAACTTTCAATCCGGGTATCTGATGGAAGCGTGATGTACCTTTTAGAAAAGCCATTGACGAGAGTTACACAATGACATATGATTAGACATTGTTCGAATATGGGAAGAAGGGTCCATGACCAGATCTCCAAGTTTTTGTAGTCTTTTCGTCGAGTTGTCTTGTTCAGTTGTCACTCTAAATTTAAGCTATGGTTCTTGTGGGATATCTTTTGACGTATTTTGAGTTGAAATGAGTTGAGATGATGTTGAGGTGGAAAATGACCATTTTGCCCCTCCCGAGGTTTTCTCCGGCTTTGGTGTAGTTGTAGCACTCTTTTCCCAGGGTTATCTCCGAGATTGGCCTGTTGTTGACTCTGATTGTCCTCAGGGTTGTCTATGAGGTTGGTTTAACCTCCCGGGTTTAACTCTGGACTTTGAACTTGATCCCCCAAGATTATCTCCGGGGTTGGAAACTGAATCTCTCAGGGTTATCTCTGGGTTTGGAAACTGATCTCCCGGGGTTATCTCCGAGATTAAACCCCGAGATTAAAACTTGGATCTCCCGAGGTTATCTCCGGGGTTGGGAATTGATCTCCCGGGGTTATCTCTGAGACTGGAACTGGATCTCTCGGTGTTATCTCCAGGGTTAGAACATAATTTCCCAGGATTATCTCCTGGTTTGGAACTGATGTGACTCCCATGGTTATCTCTGGAAGACGATTTTGCCCTCCTGCATGGTTAGTAACAGGAATGCAAAATTTCGATTGTTTACAGACTCCTAATCTTATTAAGAATATATGATAGTACTTTTATTAATTAATTTCCAAACTCCTTTAGGAATTACATAATTATACTAGTAATAATAATAATAAGACTTCTCTTATTAATTTATATTTATTATTTCCAAAATATTAACTAATAAATATTAAGCTATTTAATTTATTTTATCACCATAGTTTAAATTAAATACACTTAACTTATTATTACGATTACGCCATTTACTTCTTAATTAAATATTCTTTCTTTTATGGTGTTTCCCTTTAGGTTCTTTATATTAAACCGGTTGTGAATAAATCAATTAGAATAATTTTAATCTTATTTAAATAAATTAATTAATTTATTAATTCATTTAAATAAATAACATTTATTCTACAATAAAGATAAGTCTCCTTAGCGATCAACGACTTTCCAGATAAAATAGATTTCAACATTAATCATAAAAGAACCTTTGAGTAAATAGTTATCGTACAATTCAATCATTCCATCATACAATGTCCCAATTAAATATAAGACATATAATTACTATGAAATCTTATTTTATTTAATTATATGCATTTTGATTCTTAAATGCATAATTCCAAATAATACAAATTAGAAGCTACTTTCTAATTTCATTCTGCCTTGGCTAAGAACTACTGGGTTGTTATTTATCAAATCACATAGGGCATTCTCTTCTTTTACTAGAAATGGTAGATTCTTTATTGATCATTCATTATCTCAGTATATAACTTATTAGACCTAAGCATACTCTTTGATATACCCTAAGGGGTCTTAAGGAATATGTCAAAGTATAATTTATCATACACAAGATACTATGATGATCTCAAGTATAAGGATCACTTGTACTACTATCATTACAGGAATTATTATTGACAGACAAGTAAAACTCCATTAGGTATTACTTAGCGAGTCACGTTCAGTAAACTTATTTTTCAATAAGCACTTACATACTTACTTTAGTGTCTCTACGCAAATGATCATAAGATCAATCATACTCGTCCAACGAGCAAGTAACGTATGTACTAATCTATCTGGATTTACTAATCCCTTTTTAAGTAATCCATCGATTGGGAACATTTTAATTTTTAAGCTATCTTAGAATTTAGATGTCATTAACATGATCTCATCATAATTCTAAAAACATTGTTTAAAGCTATGGGTTTATCACATATTATTAAAACAGCGCCATGCAGATAAATTAAAGCCTTTAGTAAATGAATAATTTTATTAATAAACAAATAAGATTGTTACAAAGTATATGTTTTATCATCAATATGATTGACTTATGTGCATAGTACTTTCACTCTCAATAACAATAAAACTAATAATTATTAGAGGGTTGAGATTCCTTGTCTTTGTGACTAAATATCCAAGTAAATTGGGCTTGAAGAGGAATTTGTGTGACACCCCCAAATTTGGGTATCTTCCAACCCGATAGATGGTGCTACACGGTGCTACTATTCATACATACATTCAGTTGATATACCTCAATAGAGTGAATATGTCTACTCTTTATTACATAGTAATAATTTCATTTCCAGGTTCTTTGTAACCATTACATATATTCTTTGGCATAGTATCAAATTAATACAAAAGTAATACTAGTCTATTACAAGGTTAACTATTTGTCCGCCTTGATCTTCCCTTTGTCCTTACCGGATCCTTCGATCCATTCATTTTTAGCTGCAATCATATAGTTCAAGAAAGGGTGAGCATAACTAGCTCAGCAAGTATAACAATTATAGTTTATCAACATGCATGAATCATATGAATATATCTTCTATAACTGAATCAATAGTTATGAAGTACTATAAATAATTCAAAATAGCACTTCTCTTTTCATTAAAATGTTTAACGATGAACATCATCAGTTAAACCTTGATTTTTGTCAAAGACCTTGAGAATTTCATTCTTACTTTCTTTAAAAAGGACAACCCGACACTAAGTCCGTAAGTCCGACATTTCTTACGAGCACGTCTAGGTGATCAGCCTATAGTACTCTGTGTTGAATAATATTATTACATTAAATGTATCTATGTTTAAGTTTTGGTAAACTCATGTGCTAGTCGCTTTATGAAAAAGCATTTGTTTATTCATACTCAGTCTTTCTTTGAATCCATACCAAAACAGTTGGCACAAGATAGAAATATCTATAATTTTTTGATAGATTATAACGAAATCCGAAAAATACTCTAAGTCTAGTCTAGCCGAAGGAAATGGCTTCAACTTCTTTGTTACATCAATTCATTCGTATGATATATGAATCATAAAGCTTGTCCAAATAAGTATAGACAAGAGTTTAGAACACTTGCCTTTAGCTTCGTCTAGTGTTAATTCACTTTCCTTGTGAGTCTTTAAAGATTCTACATGACATAATCACATAATATATCATGTTTGATCACATACAATCCATAGGTCTTATCATTAACCTATCTTCTCCTTCTTCTTAGTCTAACTATCCGCTTGTTTAAGTTACTAACATTCATTAGGTTAGTTAACATCCATTACGGCTCTATAACATTTTATTGTTATAAGTGACCTTACTTATTCAATGTTTAAGTAATTACATTTCAAGTAATCTCAAACATCCATTCAATGTGTGTACGGTTTATCGTATTATTAAAATTACTTTGTCTTTACATATTTGTAACCTTTTGTTAACTTTTAATTGTTAAACTTAAGGTTTTAATCATCATTTAAGATGTTACTTTAAGTTTAATTAAGGTCATAATTTAGCTTCAATCAACTTACCTTTCTTTAATGTTCATATCTATTCTTCTCTGCCTTTGGTCTAGGACCGGCGCTGTGGCACCGTGTCCTTGGTTATTTGCTGCGCTGCAGCGCATATTTCCAGTGGCTGAGACTTGGTGTTGGCGCTGCAACGCCCCAATTCCTTCACTGGGCGGTGCTACGGCGCCTCCCTTAATACTTTGAAATTTTTTTCAGTTTCTTAAGTCAATCATTTTTCGAGCTCGTAACTTGTTCACTCGGAATTAGTTCATTCAAAAGTCGTTATCTCACATATCTCATATACTTTGATTTCATTTGGACAAAATAAGTTTTAAATCTGTTAACACTAAACTTACTGTTTAAATTTTCTATTACGCATTCGTTAAACGTTCGTGAACGTTCATAACTTGTTTCTTCATTTTAAGTTGGAATTCGACCATTCTTGAGTTCATGACTCTTAAATGCGAAGTTCTACGATACGCCATCGAAAACTAAGGTTTCCGAGTTGAACGGCGACTTTTGACTAACGTTCTAGAAATCTTACGATTTTGACGATTGTCTTCTAATCTAGTAAATTTCACCATAACTTCGTTACTAGAGATTTTTACTCCGTTCAAAATGGATTCATCCCATTATTCAAACATCTATCATCCTAACCAAGGATATAGCATCTAATCCTATACACGATGATTTTAAACTTGTCCATCAACAACATATGTTAAATTTTCTTGTTTTCTTCATTATTTCTTACTTATTTGGTTATGATTTCACTTGTAACGTGATTATTAATGTTTACTCCATTAATATCCATCCTTATTACTCCTTATGAGACATGCTCCACCAATAATCACTTCTCTATCAAAATTTAAATTGAAGAGATGAAGATTAAAGGTTTAAGCTTCGTTACCTCTTGCGTTCTTGGCGTTCTTGATAAAAGCTGGCATCTTTTCTTTTTGATTCCTTGTTATAGCTTTCTCTTCTCTCTCTCAATATATTGCTTAAGTTGCTAGTGAATTTGAACAACCAATAAAAGATAACCTAAGGTTCTTATTTATAGAATTATAAAGTAGGGGCAAAAGGGTCAAATGGTCCCACCTCCTTACTATTCCCACCTCTACAAACCAAGCTTCCAAAGGAAGCTTTCCCACCTCCTTTTGGCTAACCATGACTCACCATGGGGGGGCCACATAGGTTGGCCCATGGATTTCACCCATCCGGTGACCCAATGGTTCGATCCATGGGTTCGGTTCTTGGTTTAGGCTTAAGTCTAATTTAATTTGGGCTGAACCTTGGGCTTTAATTAAATTATCTTTGGGTCTTGATTAAGTTTGTCATTGGGCCTCAATCATCTTTCACTTGGGCTTGTCAAAGTTCACATTCAAGTTTCACTAATCCAATAATAATGGTTTGTGCTCTTACTGTATAATTCCCGTATTCTTCGCGTATGCTAGTTCGTATAACATTTATCTTATACGTAATATTATCTTTCATATATACTTGTACAATACCTTGCATTATACTCTTATCCTTTCCCGTATAATAACTTCCTTATTATACATAACCATTAAGTATTCAAATCTTCACTGTCGACATCGGGATTTTTATTTGTCCCTTTTCTGTTCTTGCCTTTTGGTGTTCTCAGATTATGTGAGATTTGTTTGAAAAAACAAGTTGTGAAAAGGTCCGACATGTATATGTCGACAATTGGACTGTAAGAGTCGCAAGTTGGTATTGTTAAATGGTTATACCAACTCAACAGAGAAAAGATTTGCACATTGACCATGTGATGTGACATTATTTGACTAGTCTTTGAAACTAAGATTCGTTAGGGTCCTGGAGCTTGATTATGCGGGGGGAAGGTGTTAGGCACCCCCGACATCCGTGTTACAACGGTGACCGCCACTTTCCAATTTTAACCATTATCTAAATGTGTGTGTGTGTGTGTGTGTCAATGTGCAATTATTTGAAAGTAGTGTTATACCTCATTTGCACCTATATACAAAGGGTTTGAATTTTGTATAAAAGTTAAGTTTTAACAAGATATAGCAATGACGTTTTGTGAAAAAGATTTTTCAAACCCTTGTGCTCAATAGTAATTGAGGCCTTTGATACTTCCATTTTATTGTGTGTTCTGCTGGATTGCTTTTATTTTTGAGATGCGAAGCATCTTTGAGAAAACAAGATAAAAAGCAGTGTCAAATTCCTTGTGGGCATGAGAACCATCAAAGGATATTCAAACACCGTGAATAATTTACAAGCCATGTACATCTGAAAATGTTCATCATGAGAACCGAATCAAGATTCAGTAAACTGAATCTGTGATCACATGATTCCTAGGCTCACATGATGTAGCAGTTCGTATGAAAGCTATAAATATATATATATATATATATATATATATATGAGCGATCAACGGCCTCGAAGTAAACTCCAGGCGGGACGAAATGTAAATATATAAAATCTATAAATATATATATATAGACGATCAACCACCACGAAACAACTCCATGGGTGATCGAAAATGTAAATAAAGCAGTAAAAGCGATCAACCGCCACGAAGTAAACTTTAGGCGGGACGAAATGCAAATAAATCTGTAAAAGGCCACGAAGTAAACTCTGGGCCTGACAGAAATGTATATATATATATATATATATATATATATATATATATATATATAAGTATTTACTTATATGTATATAAAAGCAATAAACCACAGACCGACGGTCCGGGCATACACACACGCGCGACTCTCAACGTGATTAATAGTGTGTGTAAGAAGTGGAGAAAAGGCTTTAAATAAAGCAAGAAGGATTACAGTGGACTGCCAAAGAAGACTTCAATAGCTTTAAATAGATGAACACTCGGTTCCCACTGGTAAAAAGTAGCCAAATATAAGCCCACAAGTATTTGAAATGAGAAAGCACTCAATTTATAGTGTGTACAGAGCAAATTGGACAGGGTTTTCTCGCCGTTTTCTCTTACAAAATGGCCACCCCATGCCCTCTATTTATAGAGGGGGGAGCCGCAGGTGTACCTTTGCCCGGGGTTCCCTAGGCTCCGTGGGTCCCGCCGTATCGAAGTACGTGCAGGCGTGCAATGTGATGTATGTTTGAACTTTCAGAACTTCAATCTGAGCATCTGATCGAGGTGTATAAGACCTTTTTCGGCATGCTATTGTCGAGAGCTACACAATGACATGGGATTAGAGGTTGTACGAAGTCAGGAAGATGGGACCATACCCTGAGTCTTCAAGCCTTCAAATTCTATCCGGTGTGATGTTCTGTGTAGTAGTCACTCGGGATTGGAGCTATTTGGTTCTTGTAGGACATTCCTATATGTAATGTATGTTGAGACGGCGCCATGTGGGATCGAGGTGGCAAAATAATAATTTTGCCCTTCACCGAAGTTATCTCCGGTTTGGGCAGATTTAGAAGTCGTAGGTCAGGGTTATCTCTGAGATTGGGCTGCAACAAGTGTTGGATGTCCTCAGGATTATCTTTGAGGTGTGTCTGTCCTCCCAAGGTTATCTTCGGGTTCGGAACTGAGTGCCTCGGGGCTATCACCGAGTTTTGAAGCTGATCGCAGGGGTTTGAAATAAGCATTTCTGGGGTTGAAACTGAGTATCCCTGGGTTGTCTCCAGGATTGGAAATGAAGATCTCGGGGTTGTCTCCGAGATAAAACTAATGATTTCGGGGTTAGCTCTAGGACTGGACTAAATATATCGGGGTTGTCTTCGAGATGGCAAACTGAGTATGCCGGGGTTGTCTCTAGGACTGTGCTACTTTGACTTCCAGGGTTATCTCTGGAAGACGACTTTGCCCTCCTGCAAGGTTAGTAACAGGAATGCAAAATTTTGAGTGTTTACATATGCCCCTCTTTATCATATTCATGTAGTGTAATGGCATGGATAGGATAAAGAACACTAGACACTTGAAACATGACAAGATATTCATGATGCAATGTACTGCAGCATGATGCATGTGGTTCATTGGACTATTTTCCAACGAGATGTGATGATTGTTTGCTCTCATGACTTCTGATGGGGACTGGAGCGATCACTGATGATTTTGATGAACTGCTTGGATGTGTGCTCCAAAGTTCTCAGGAACTTCCAGGATGTTGACGTTGGGGATATCACCAAAGTTTTTAATCCTTGGTACAGACTTTCCACCATAGGTGGTTTTCTCATGTACAAGAGACTCTGGGGGAATGAGCATTTGTCTAATGCAGATTGTGTATAACAGATTCCATATCGGTCCTCCCCGATGAGGATGTCCTTCCCTAGTTTGTGTCACCAGGTCTTTTAAGTGATCTGTCAGAGTTATTGCCAACGGTCTGCGCTGGTCAGGGTTGCCTGACCTTTTTGATATGTGCATCAATGGCTAAGATCCCTGTTGGGTATAATATCAAGGCTGCTTGACCTTCGTTGACTTGTGCATCAACAGATGAACTCCGATGCTTCACTGGATTTAATTTCCAACGGATAAAGTAACATCAAGGTTGCTTGACCTTCGTTAAAATGTGCTTCAACGGTTGAAAACCCATGAAATTCCCGTTGGGGAGAGTTACTTTGGAGTTATGACTCTTAACTGACGGTGTCGGACCTTGGTGGGGTATTGTCGATCGTTATTTATAGCAATTATGATCATCGGTATAGTGAATCCCGTGTATGGGCGAATACCAATGAGCGATAGAAAGACCCACAGTTTGGTCTTGAAAATCAGGATTTCAGGCTTTTTTGCTCAATCGCGTAGCATCTTTTCTCTTGATTTGACAGTTTCAACTTATGAGACCTCCTTTGCAACTCGAATTGGACCGAGCCGAAGGGGTGGGACCCACCTAGGGAAGCCACAGGTACACATGCGGCAGCCGTAGGTACACCTTTGGCCAACCATGGGTGGCCTTAAGTGGCATGTTGCTTTCACAAGTCATTTTCATACTGCACCACACAGGAAATTCGAGAGCTCTTCTTCAGATCTGCTGAGTTTGGATGTCTTTTTGCAAATTCTATCATCGTATAGGTGTTTCACACTATCCTGGTAACATATGCATGTCTTCTTTTCCAGTTTTTGTCCGTTGGAAAATGAGTCATCATATGAAATGCGTCTAAACACATAGTAGTGAATATGCATGCTCATATGACTTGATAAAAAATATTCAACATAGTAAATGTTAGTATTTAACCATGCTAAACATAATGATGTGAAAAAATTTGACTTTTGAAACAATCAAATTGGCACCTTTTTCTTCTATTTCTTATCCTATTTGAGGACAAATGAGCAAAGGTAGGAAAGCAAAGTAATCCTGGTAATTAGGCTACCCTTACAGATTATGACTTTGATATGTTCATGCATTATAGGATGTTTATAACTATGGATAGGTGTGCTACTGAATGGCCACCTAGTCATGCCTATGTGCATGTGGATAGTCCTGTTTGCAAAGGAGACTCTAGAAAAATTTTGCAAAAGTCTAGGCATTGGGTAGGCATGCATTTTTAAATCTACTGTAGGCGTATGTTAAAGTAATGCATGCATGCATGTAGTCATAAAATGCATTTGAAAAGCTCCAGGTTAGAAATTACCACACCCTTTCTGAGGTGATTTGGAGACTTATGTCAAGATATATATAGATCCGGATCAGCCGAGTAGTTCTCGTAGGACCACTTCAGGCGTGCGGAGGAGGGCTTCTGATGTGCCTCGACCCCGTTCAGTCAGACAGCATGGTCGTTTGGCGGAGACGGTGATACCTCCTATCCGGGTTGATGTACCTGATGTTAAGGATGAGGATGAAGATGTACCGATAGTGGCTCCAGCTCCTGCTGCTAATGCTCCCCGCAGGGATCTTCCAGGCATTGCTGTGATGATTTCAGATCTTTTGGGTGATTTAAGTCGCCAACCCTCAGTTTACTTGCAGGAAAATGAGGTAAAAGCTGGGTTTAAATCTTCCTTTTTCCTATTTGACAGGGAGCAATGACTTTGACATTGTTTTGCATTTGATGTAGGTTCCCGACTTTACACAGCCTTGAGAGGACAAGTTCAGCATACACTCTCTGTATCAGGCTCTGCATCCAAATTACTGAGGTATTGTGCATGGTTGGGGCTTTGGGGCGTTCTTCTCTATTCTCCCCCGTCGTTGTCCCTAGGGTTACCTCAGGGATTTGTCTGAGTGCTGGTTTCACTAGACTCAGACTCTCTATTTGTTGGATTATGAGGTGATGATGACACCGATGGATTGGCGATTTATCACCGGTATGGAGTTTGGAGGGGCGTTAGTGTCATGTACAGCGAACATTATCCCGACTGCCGTTAGATCCTTATTAGGAGCTCCGACTGAGGCGCTCAAGGGCAGGACCGTCCGTACGTGTCCTTTTATCGTAGATGCTATGAGTGGGCTGTTGGGTGAGCCCATGCCAACTGATGTGAGAGTCAGGGATCGCATTCTTCAGCGATTGTTCCTGCTTATTATCAGGGGTTGTTTCATAGCAGAAAACTCTTCCACGGTGTCATTCGCTTTGATTAACGCCACTTGGGAGGTGGACCGTATTGGAGAGTACGATTGAGACTCCTAAAACTTTACCTATTTCCTCAGAGGAATGTGCATGCGTTCGTAGGGCTTGGCAGAGGCTTGGCTAGGATTTTACCCATTTCTGCTGGTGAGTATTTCTCTTTTAATTTCCCATGTACAGGTTAAGAGTGTTGACTAATAGCAGATGTTTGCCTTTGAGTTGGTAGTTTTGGGCCTATAAGAGGCTTCCATGTTTGCATCCTATTAGTGTGTTAGGTTTAGATACATATCTACGAGGACGGCGATGGCATCACTCCATTTTGTCGGAGGTTCTATAGCTGAGGGTTTCACCTATTGTCACTTACAGTTAGAGTTGTATATAGTGAAGGGTTAGAAAACCTGAATTGATTGGGGATCTGGTAATCCATAACCAGGATGTTTACTTGATGGTAACTTCAGACATAATATTGTTTCACGGTGTCTGAGTTAATGAGTTGCGAAAATTCATCGCCATCCATCTCTTGTAATCTGAGAGCACCTCCTGTCAATACCTCCTTGACAACAAATGGGCCTTCCCAGTTCAGGGCAAATTTTCCTTTGGACTGATCTTGGTTGTCAATGATCTTCTTCAAAACCAAGTCATGTTGTTTAAACTGCCATAGCCAGACTTTTCTGTTGTACGATCTGGTGATCCTTTGTTGATATAATTGACCGTGGAAGATAGCAGCGGCTCGCCTTTCATCTATTAGAGACAATTGGTGATACTTATCTTGTAACCATTGGTCTTCATCCAGCTGAGCGTCTATCAACACTTGGAGGGATTCCATTTCCACTTCAATGGGGAGCACTGCTTCCATCCCATAAGTTAATGAGTAGGGTTGCCCCGTGGGAAGTGCGCATTGATGTTCTGTAGGCTAACAGAGTCAGAGGCAATAAGTCAGGCCATCCTTTGTGATTGGCGAACATCTTTTACATGATCTTCTTGATATTTTTGTTAGCCGCTTCAATAGCACCATTTATCTTTGGACGGTAGATGACGGAGTTGAGATGTTTGATGTGGAATTTACTGCATAACTCCTTCATCATTTTGTTGTTGAGGTTCTTAGCATTGTCTGATACAATTACCTCTGGTTGTCCATATCGACAAATGACATTGTTTTTGATGAAAGCTGTGACGCCCCCGAATCCAGGTCCCTTTGAACCTCGGATCCGGTCTGCCACGATACTACTATCATCAAACTATTTATATATTTTATTCACAACATAGTGAATATAACTTTGCTTATTACAATTTAGAATATAAATTCTTTCCATTTCCAGGATCTATGTAATGACCCCAAACTTTTATAAGTTTTAAATCTTGGTCATTTACCATTCCTGTCTTACATCATATTCGATGTTATATAAATATGCGGAATAATTTAAACTTTTTCAATCTCCTTTAAAAATAAATCTTTTATTGATGTCTTAACTTTAATCAATTACATATCCTTGAATCAAATTATGTTATGATTCAATCTATTTGAATTACTGTATAAATCTTTACATCTCGATTCAAATTTCTCTATGTATCACATAGTACAACTTAACATATATTACACATTGTAAACTACTATTATGTACATCTCCTAGAACCTAAACATGGTTCAAGAGTATATATTTAAATTAATGAATCAGTCTCCTTCGATACTATTGAACTCTATCAATCAAGTAGCACGTAATCTTTATCATGAGTCCTTAACCTGCAAAAGTGGTTATTTGCAAGGGTGAGCTCGACAGCCCAGCAATTCTAATAGTTTTCATGCAGCACATAACATATATTGCATATTCAATTCATGCATTCATAATCAATTAATATTTACTACGCATGTTACTTTTCAAATAACATGCATATAGGTTTATTTCACAAGCATATCATCAAAGATCAACTTTCACATTTCATACATATCTCATGTGCATTTCATATATATATACATCAACATTCTCATGGCATAATATAGCTCAACTAACAGTTATCGAATTCATATAACAAATAGGAACTAAAAGACTTGCCTGGTTCGTAGTTTATCAACTACGACTTAACTGCTTAAAGCTTATCTGCACTTCGTGTATTCCTACACAGTTATATAATCATGGATTCATATCCATTAGTCATACATTTCATGTGCTCTTAATATAAGAACAAATATTGTTTCCTAACTAGGTTTGTAAAACCTACACTTCACATTCTCATCATACTCTTAGAATAGCTAGGTATGTATAGGTATACCTTAACCACCCGTACTTGACATTAACATTCATATATATCTATAACACACTTGACTCGCTATGTGTTCGACACATTTAGAACTCATATAGGTAAGTTCAAACGTACACATAAACGTCTAACTTAGTTGTAACTTCATACCGCATCACCTATCCTATATTTTTATAGCACCAATCAGATCACAAATTCAAACAATGTATCCTTGCTTTATATTCTGAAAACGTTCCTTTGGACTTAAACATTTGAAAGTCCTATTTAACATTCATCTCTATCACATAGCATGCTTCCTACATATTGCATAGTATAGTGGTCACATATTGTAATTTAATCATATAAGCATGCCTTGAACTTCATATTAAAAGCATAACTTATTCATAACTGCAGGATGGCGCAGCTGCGCCATGGCAAAGCCTAGGGTCGGCGCAGCTACGCATCCCTCCGGCCAAGCCAAGACTTAGCTGTTGCATTAAGGTTTCTGTCTAGCATGAGCACAACATTCACACATAATATATTTTGTCATGTTAAAGGTCTTTTCATACTTCTCAAGTCAATCTAGGTTTCCCCCTTTTTATAATATAGTTTTAAGTTAAACATTTCGACAAGTTAAGGCCATTCATAGTGTGAAACCACAAAGTCTAATATACTTGCTTTCTAAACATATAAGGTAGTCATAAATCTCATTTTAGGCATGATTGTGAGTATTCATATTGCATACATGCAACTATTCTAGTTATTATTTTGAAAACATGCTTTATTTAGTTTTAACTTGATTTCACAATTCTTAACATCGTAGGCATATATGTATGATACATTAGCAACCCTAAAAGTATCATCAAACATGTTCATAAATGTCAAGTTCTACCTCTCAAAGTATTCACGTTCAAAGTTCATATTTTCATTAGTAAAGCTTACTAATAAGTTCAACACGTTCATGCTTCCTTATAAATCATATAAACACAAGTTAACGGGTTATTTATGCATTTCTAAATCATACCAACATGCTTGAAAGTCAGTATATAAACATGGCATCCATACTCATATGTAATGCAACTTAAGTTTGAAAACGTGCTCGAGGTTGCCTTTGAAATTATTTTTCATGAATGATGCAACATGGCACATATAAGACAACTTTAAAACTCTTATCATAAGTAAATAAGTCATTATATCTTGTTTTCAAGATCAGAATGTATAACATGTAATATTCATGCATGTTAGCTTTATCATATCAAGATTTTTCTTGAAAACTTCACTAACATAAGGTCTAACAAGTTTAGTCATGAATATAGTACTAAGAATCATACATCATGCTTATTTAGGTTCTAAATCAGTCATGTATATGGGCTACTAAGTTCAGAATCTGTAGAACATGAATTACTTCATAGTTTGTCTTTAACACTTTAAGTTTTTAGTACAAATCTCTCATTAAATCATGTTGATCACCTCATACTACATAAGAAAACCTTATACCTCATGTCATACCTATTTCTCATGTATATACGAGTCATAATACTATATTAGCAAAAACCTAGCATGACAGAATCCATCAACTGGTTCTGAGGTACGGCGCAGCTGTGCTACAGCCTAGTATAAATAGGGCGCAGCTGCGCCACGTATAGTTCAGAAGCAGTAAGCAGACTCTGCTTTTCAGAGTAACTACCAACTTGATTTCCAATGATTTAAGCTAGTTCCAAACCATCATTAAAGTGTTCATACATGTAAGTAAACTTCTTAAATACATTATAACATGTTAATTCATATCAATTGACATAGAAATTCAAGAAATTTCAAGAACTAAACAAGACCCATGTCAAGAACATAGTTAGAATTTAAACCTTCTTGAGCTTGAATTGGACTTCCTATACTCTGAGTATGCTTCTATAGTAGCTCAGCAACTTATAACTCTCCAATTAGACTATCACACAACTTTTTGCAAGCACAAAAACTGAAAATGGAGCTTATATTTATAGAAGAAACTTGGACTAGACATTGGCATTACACTAAGGTTGGGTTCATTGTGTAATGGAAGAATACATTGGTTAATTGAGGGTTGATCAACCACCCTTACCAGCCCTCTTCTTAGCAAATGATCACCTATTCCATAGCCTTTTGGAGAATACGTATTTTAGCTTCATGTTAATGTTCATGTACCTTTGTGACACTCAATTTGGGACAAGAGCAAATATCTCAGCATTTGGTCATCTAAGGCTTGGTTTGGTTCTCTTAATTCCCATAATGTAATATTAAGTACAATTGTTACCATATTAGGAATTTAAAGATAAATTTTATACTCACATCATATAATCCATGTACATTAGTCCACATAATTTAATATTTATAACGTGTGTGGACTTAATTTAATTGCTCACTAATAACTTAATATCTCCCTTTACCATTTACTTACACATCGGTAATGAAATAAATATTTTAATAACACATATTTATTTACTCCCATCTTTTAGAGTACACATATAATTGTCTCATCACATAGGATGAGATAACAAAATTTATTTAAACCAACTCTATAATTTAATCACTTTTACCATATGATTTTTGTATATCATTAGTCACACTTCATGTAGTCTTAAGCCATAGGTATTATATATTACTACTACCCACCTTTTCCATATTACACATAGTAATACTATTTAATGATAATATCCACATTAATATTTTAATTGGGCTAAATATTATTCATTTAGGTACTTTCAACCCATTATCATATTTTAATATCACAACAATTAATTAATATTACTCATTTATTTTCTTTTCAATAATTATTATGTACTACACTAATTAATAGAATATAATATTCCATAATATCACTTAATTAACCAATATTTATTCCGGATTAATTAATTAACTCTTATTCAAATCCATTCATGGACAACTTAATCATCATTTAAGATTTTATTATCCTCATGAGTCCTTAATACCCATTTCTTAAATCTTAAATTCCAAAAACTGATCTTACAGACCGGCGCAGCTGCGCTGGTCATAGGCTTGGAAATGGCGCAGTAACGCCATATCAAATTCAGAGGCAGACAAGTTCTGCATTAGCAAAAGTAAAATCTACGCTTCTAAATATTTACACATCCTCTTTAAGTGTTAACTCGTCTAACATCAATCTCCTCTTTGATTTCACATCATCGGTTACTATTTTTCTTAACAATTTAAGGATCACACTTCGAGTTTTGCAAATCTATTTCCCTTATTAGTTTAACCAACTATAACATCTCCTTTATAGTTTCTTACCACCAATAATACAAAACTCGAATATAACACATACATACATTCCTTTAATCTTCACTTCTCGTCGTGTATCAATTTACTCACTAATTCTCTAACCACTTTAAAGGTATATAAACTTCCTTCTCTCATCAACAACGGACACGCATACAAGTCTAAATCTAGCACACATCGAGTCTTTAATAGTATTCAATATAGTACACAGAGTGGTTTCTTACAAACAACCAAGAAATTAGTTTTCGTCTCGTCTACATTGTTTTCACAGTGAGTTAGATCGGTTACTAATTTGTATATCTCTCTGAAGGAATCGTTTAGCCCAGCTCCTATACATCCACTATTAAAGGTACGGTTGCACTGCCTTAGACTTATACTTACTCATACATATACTCAAGAAATTGGTGATTGTGAAAGATATTTAATGTCACCAATTTACTATTATAAAATAATTTTACATAAATTATTTAATGCCGATAGATAAATCTTGTCCATCTTCTTACTAATTCATCTCTACAATTTATAACAAATATATAATAATGATATATATTTATTAAACACAACATCACTTATTACATAGCTCATATTACCCTATGTAACACAATACCACATACCTCGTAACACATATATGTATTCTTGTTTGAACTCATCTCATGCTTTAATAATTTTATCTACTAAATTCTTATTTTAATAATTTATGAAAATTCGGGTTCTTACATCCTCTCTCCTTATAAGGATTCCATCCTCAGAATCACCGAAACCTCCTCTACTCGGTGCTATTCAGAATATTACATATTCCTTTTGAATAATTTATCCATTCTATTTTCGAAAGTTTTATTATAACTTGCTCACTTGCATTCTACCACATTCTCCTTTCTAAGGAACACTCTACTTACTACTTTCATCGCACAGAAGAATAAGAATCTTCCACGATTTTTCAATAATCGGGAAGTAGTATGAATAACTCATATTCCAATTTATGTTGAGGGGTCACACAAGACCGTGAACTCTTCTCAAGGTTTACAAATGCTTCAACACAATCCTCCGCACTACAAACTAGAGTGTTTATCAATCATAAAGACGAAAAACACTCTCCACACGTACACTAGGTGGCCAGCCTATTGTACCACTACGTTGGGCCGCAACGTAGTGTTTTGTAATGACTACATACGTTACACTCGGAACCATTGTCCCTGAAAATATGTCCCCTTATAGGGTTGTTCACCTCATCTTTTCCACATCTGAATTCATACCAGAGCAATCTGGTTTAGTACAAATACTCAAGAATGCTTGAATTTCATAAATATTTCCCAACAGTCGTCTAGCCGAATCAAATAGCTTAGACTTTTATCAACAATTCGGACATCAATGGAAATAATTTAGTCAACTTAATTGACCTTCTTCATAATTTAAAAGAAAACCAAAAATTCTTTTATGACGTCATGATTGTTAGGTTTGTAATATTCATGAACGCAATCAAATTACACAAAATAAGCGGAAGCGTGAAAAAATAGAGTTTTAAAAATTTTACAAACTGTATACCCGGATCATCCTTTATGCACAATTATTAATTAAACGAAAAGATAAAAAATAAGAATCATACCTTTGAAGATTCGAGCTTCCTCAGGTACAAGTTCAACTCCAAATCTTTTTCGCGTTCAACTTGAATCCACCAGGTTTGGTTCCTTCCTTTGATCAATGTTAGCCACCCAAGTGTTTGGCCTCTAGAGGTGATCCACCAAGGAAAAAGAAATATTCAGGAAGATGGGTATTTAGCAAAATCCTAGTTTTTCTATCTCTCATAGAAAAGGTGTACTCTCCAACAATTAGATTCACGTATGTTGTGAAAGAGTTAACAACAACAACCCTCACCTATAATAAAACTCCTCTTATTTATAGATGTAGGCAACCCTCCTTAATAATTAAGGAAATGGATTTTATTTTAATTAATTAAACTCCTTTAATTAATTTAACCTCCTAATCTTATTAGGAATATATGAGAGTACTTTTATTAATTAATTCCCAAACTCCTTTAGGAATTAAATAATAATAATATTAATAATAATAATAAGACTCCTCTTATTAATTTATATTTAATATTTTTAAAATATTAAATAATTAATATTAAGCTATTTAATTTATTCTATTACCATAGATTAAATTAAATATACTTAACTTATTATTACGATTATGCCATTAACTTCTTAAATAATTATTCTTCCTTTTATGGTGTGACCCTTTAGGTTCTCCATATTAAACCGATTGTGAATAAATCAATTAGAACAATTCTAATCTTATTTAAATAAATAAATTAAATTGTTAATTTATTTAAATAAATAATATTTATTCTACAATAGGGATAAGCCTCCCTAGCAATTAACGACTATCTAGATAATATAGATTTCAACATTAATCATAAAAGAACCTTTGAGTAAATAGTTACCGTACAATTCAATCCTTCCACAATACAATGTCCCAATTAAATATAAGACATGGAATTACTGTCAAGTCTTATTTTATTTAATTATATGTATTTCAACTCTTAAATGCACAACTCCAAATAATACAAATTAGAAACTCCTTTCTAATTTCATTCTGCCTTGGCCAATGACTACTGGGTTGTCATTTATCAAATAACATAGGACATTTCTCTTTTTTAACTAGAAGCGGTAGATTTTTTATTGATCATACATTATCTCCATGTATAACTTATTATACCCAAACATACCCTTTGATATACCCTAAGGGTCTTAAGGAATAAGTCAAAGTATAACTCATCATACACAAGATACTATGATGATCTCAAGTCCAAAGATCACTTGTACTACTATCATTATAAGAATTCCTATTGACATGTAATTAAAATTCCATTAGGTATTCCTTAGCAAGCCACGTTTAGTGTACTTATTCTCCAATAAGCACCTACATACTTGGTTTAGTGTCTCCACACAAATGATCATGAGATCAATTGTGACGCCCCCAAATCCGGGTATCTTCCAACCGGACAATTGGTGCTACACGGTACTCATAACTGTACATTCATTCTACTGAAACGACATCAAAATGTGTGTTCCAACGACATTCTTATTACATTAATAATAATAAATCTCGTTCCCAGGTTCTAAAACCATTACATTCTTTGTTCATCATAATATAATACATATACTTACTAGTCTATTACAAGATAAACTAATCATTCCTCTTCGCCTTGCCTTTATCTCTACTGTAAACCTCGGTTCGCTCGTCTTTAGCTGCATTCATATAGTTCAAGCAAAAGTGAGCATAATAAGCTCAGCAAGTACAACAATTTCATTTAAACAACATGCTTGAAACATAGGAATCGTATATCTTCAATAACTGGATAATAGTTATGAAGTACTATCAATAATTTAAAATACCGTTTCTTTTCCTTCAAAACGTTCTACAATGATAATATTCAGTAAAACATCAATTCTGGTCCAAGACCATAAGCATTTCATAATTTCTTTGAAAAGGACAACCCGACACTATGTCCGTAAGTCCGGCATAGATTACGAGCACTTCTAGGTGATCAGCCTATAGTACTCTATGTTGATCAACACTACATCCATTAAATGTATGTACGTTTAAGTTTTGGCAACCTCGCGTGCCCATCGGATAATTGATGAAAAATACATTTGTTTATTCATACTCAAGCTTACCTTGAATCCACACCAAATATTTGGCATAGGATAGCGTTAACAGTTCAATATTGAAAGACTTGTAAATAAATCAATCAATCTTTAAGATTAGTCTAGCCGAGTTAAAACTGGCATCGACTCTTTCTTTAAAACCATTCATGCATCTCATAACATGAATCATTAAAAAATTGGCTAACACGAAGGTTAGACAAGCGTTTAGAAAAACTTGCCTTCAGCGTCTGCTACAGTAAATTTACTTTCTCTTTGAATCCTTACAATCTCTACAACACATAACCACATAACATACCACATTAGGTCATGAGTGAACATACATGGTTCCTAATGAATCATACCCTTCTTCTCAATCTAATCATATATTAGATTTGTTATTATTGGTTCTGGCTTGGCGTCGTTCTTTTACATCGTTCTTGCCAACTTCTTTCTCTTCAGAAATTATTTCATTAATACAACTCAGTTCAAGTTAACAATCCTTCCTCACAGCTTACTAACGACCTTACATTATTAATCGAAACTTGATCGTCATTGGTGAAGTACCAACGTTGAATACCATTCATGGTTTACTTAATTACCCTTCACGTTCTTCGCTTCAATTATTCTTTCTTTCAACCTCTAGTGTATTGCTTAAGGTTATACATCCTAAATGATGTTACATTAAGTTGATTATGAATTTAATTCAATATTTATTCGCTTCTCCTTCACTTTACATTCAAAAACTTTCTTTTCTATTCGCATTCTAGTGCTAGCGCTGCGGCGCCAGCTTCGCCTCTCTATGTCGTGCTGCGGCGTGAGTTAGCAACTCTAAAACCCAGCCTTGGCGCTGCGACGCCATGTCTAGTGCATTCGGCCGCGCTGCGGCGCCAACTAACAGTATGCTATGGTTTGGCCTCGCGCAGCAGCGCTGACCTTTCTTCTTTGAGTCGCGCAGCGGCGTGGACTCTATGCCACAGAAAATTTTGACAGACTTTTGACTTTGTGAAATTCTCGGGCTCGTAACTTCTTCGTTATAAGTCCGAATTGGCTCGTTCAAGAGCCTATGGTTCACAAATTACATACTCTACGTGTTCATGCAAGAATTTATCTATTTGACTTCATTAACAAAAAATTCACCTAATAGTCCATTTTTAACGAAAATGATAAACGTTCGTGAACGTTCAACGCTCGTTTCTTCGTTCTAAGTCAGAATTCGGTCATTCTCGAGTCCGCAACTCTATAATGCCAAATAAGACTTGTCTCCATTGACAACCAACATTTCCAAGCCCAATATCAAAATTTGACTTCCATTCTGAGAATTTCTCGAATTCGACGACTATCGTCTATTCGTGTGGATTCCGGCTTAACTTCGTTTCTTATGATTTCGTCATTATTTCAAATGGACTCAATCCATCATACTAACATCTTAACATATATATTACATTAACTTATTTACATGATAAGTTATTACTTGCTTTTCATGAGTTTATTACTTATAAAGTATAAAGTACTTATGATTTCATTTCTCATGTTTTCTTATGGCTTCAATCTTGTAACCATCATCCTTGCATCTTCTTATCATATCATCTTATTAAGGTAAACATATGAGAAGTTTATATAGCTTCCTCATGAGTTCATAACTAATTTAGGTTTGAATTACTTATTCATGACTTATACGGCTTAAGTCCATTGATTAATCATTCTTATCATTCCTTAGCATACATGTTCTACCACTACCCACTTCTCTAACAAATTAAGAGAAAGAGCATCATGGTTTAGGATTACTTACCCTTGAATATCACTTGGTTAATCTTTGATCTTCTTCTTGCTTCTTTAAATATAAAGTCTAACTTTCTAGCAAATAAGCACTTAAAATGTTGGATGAAATACAACAACCCACAAATGAGCTAGATCTCCCTCTATTTATAGAAATCTCAAAGTGAGGGTAGTTTAGTCATTAAACTAATCCCACCTCCTTACTATTCATTACATCCTAATTAAGTTAACTTGATCACCACATATACTTGGCCATTAAGTTTGCTTGCTAATCACTTAGCTTATACATTACTTGCTCACCACAACACTTAGCCTTTAAGTTTCCTTTACTTGCTCATCACAACACTTAGCCATTAAGTTACTTAACTTATCCTTTGCTTAACCCTTAAGTCTACTTGCACATCACTTAAACTCTTTAAAGATAGTCGCTATGGCTATCCTAGGTCCCGCGGGTACTCTATCCCTGGTTTGGTTAACTGCAGCGGTTAATAAATTAACGAACTCTTGCATAAGGTTGTTTTGACCCCCTTGGTTATCACTACGTGATTCTGCTTCCTGATTAAGTTGTCTTCTCCTTGGCGGGATTATGTTGATAAAATTTCATTATTATCTATTTACTTACTTCGTTATTATTTTCCACATACAATTCATACCATAACAAAGCATATTAAATGAAACTTCATTATATTCATATGCTTCTTCATAGTCAAAACTATTTACAACTTGCTTCCATAGCCAAAAGCTTTTACATTTCTATTTCGTAATTGAACTCCACAAAAGTTGGGATATACAAAAAGACTACCATTTTTATACAAAAGAGGGTTTTACGTCACTACACACATATTTATAATTCTAACATTCTAATAATGCATAACAGCGTCCTCGTGCTTCTCATTCGCAATCATCACTACAGTATCCCGACTAATAGTGTGACGGGTTTGTCCTTGTGACAACTCGAGAAAATTAGACAATTTATTAAAATCTTAAATGATTGATTTAAGGTCAAATAATAGACCTAGACAGAAAATAAGTGTATGCGTTTGATATTTTTGGGATGTAATTTTGAGGATTTCAAAATCCTGTGTAGGCTTTTGGTGAATTGTTCTAGATTAAGAGTATATGTGAATATGTTCTGTGTATATGGTCATCTATGTGTTCAGAATGTGGTTAAGGGTTAAGGGTTGACCAGATAAATTTTATCAGTGTTAAACCCTAATATTATATTCGAACGTCAACATTCAGTTAGAAAACCCTAATGACTGATAAGAAACCCTAAAACCGGTTCTGAAACCCTAATTTCAGTTTCGAAAATTCGAAACCCTAATTTAGAAATTAGAAACTCTAATCTGGGAATTTAAAAGATAATTATAATGCCTAAGTGATATTAATTGTAATATTAATTAGGGTAAAGCTTAATTAATTAACAAACCTAATTTCAGAATTTTAAACCCTAATTATTCCGTCAGAAAGCCTAATGTAAAATTGTGGACTTAATTGCTAAATTAGCAATTTAAATTGCGATAAATTAATCCTAATTAACAAGATTGATTTATGAATGGAAAAGTTTAATTTAATTCGAGAATCCTAATTACAATTTAGAAATATTAATTTTCTATTTTTGAAAATCCTAAGGATTAATAACCGTGAATTTTAAGTCACTATATATGTATGTACATTATTTATATTTAAAACTTTGTGTTATACAATGATTTAATATGTGACAACATATGTGAAGTGGTGCATGGATCAATAAACATATATACTATAGTTATGGATATATACATTTATAGATTTCATTAAAAAATGAAAGCTTCGTAACCTAATTATGCATTAGGTGAGACAATTAAATAACCCAAGGGTTATGGTAATAAGAAAAGGTTAGTATTTAATATGTATACTAACTTAAGTGGATAATCTTGTTATTTCAAGTGACTAATAATTTTAAACCTATTTCTTGTAAACCTAATTAGGTTATGAGCTAAAATCACATGTATATTAATTAAATTCCATAAGATTGAGAATAGAAACCCTAAATAAACAATTTGGGTAACATGTATTAAAATTGTTAAACTATGTTTATTACATAGCCCAAAATAATTAAAGAAAAAGCCTAAAAGAAATAAAATGCAAGCCCACACTTAGCCTACTTGATTAAGGGTATTTTAGACATTTGATTAATCTAATTTGTGCATTAAAATAAAGGCAAAATGGATGAGTTATTGGGCATGGAATAGCTGGCCATGTTAAACCTTTTAAGGCAAAGAAAACAAGCTAATCAAGTTCCAAAAGTAGGAAGTCTTACACACAAGGACAAGTGTGTCATGTCACCATTGGTGGAAAATCTAATTAGCATCCTTAATGGCATGATTAGGAAGGGATAAGGCTAACCCTTTTGTCCAAGGGACAAAAAGAACAAGGGGGATATTAGCATCCCATTTCATTTCACCAACATCTTGTTACATTTCATTTTATTTCCATTTCATTCTCCACCATTCCTCTTCTTCTATTTTCTCCCAAATCATCAAAACACCAAGAGAGAAAGAGAGAGAGGGATTCAGATCTTGTGGGGAAGAAGAGGAGGAAGTGTTTTATGCATCCCAAGTTCCTAACTTACTTCGGATAGAAAAGGAGGGCATCCCACAAGACATGATAAGAAATCAAACTCTAGTTGTTTTTCTTTCACTAAATCTTGTATAACTCAAGTTTTACAACTTGGATTTATGATCTGTCGAAGGGGGGTGCTAGATATATGAGTTATCTAGTAAACCCAAGTGGTAGAACACAAATCTAGTAAGTATTGACGTCATGGGGACTGTTTTCCCCAAAATAGCCAACATAGTATATTGAGGCTTTGGAACCCTAAAATAGCTACTGTTCCTGTTTTTCTAGAGATTGTTTCGGTCAGTTGCATGTCCTTTAAAAATCTGGGAAATATCATAGAGGTACCTTAAGAAGTTATCTACGTGTAGGAAAAAGAACGGACGTGTTTCGATTTATAGGTTGTGCGTAATGGCTATTTCCGTAAAGGACTCCTAAATATTAACACTTGAATTTCTCACTGTGTATACACTGGAAAATTCCGAAATGTTTACAGTAGGTTTATATATGCTATGAGAGTATACCCTGAAATTTTCATATTTTTCTGAGCAAAACTCGATTTATGAAAAATGAAGCAAGATCCGAGTGTTTTGGGCACTTTAAAAATAGTAAATCATTTTCTAAAATTCCAGAAAAATTTGGGGATCATTTTGGGTTCATATACTGTCCAAATCCAGAAAATGAGAATTTTTGAAATCAGTTTGCTATTTTTCCTAAAAATGATTAAGTTATGAATAAAAGGAAATAAATAGTTAAATGATGTCTTAAATAAGAAAAATATGATTTTAATGCTTGAATACTCCTAATATATAATGTTATGACTATTTTTTGGCATTTTGGTAATTTACAATAAGAAATATTATTTATGACATTTTATGAATATTAAATAAGAGGTTTAATAAAGGGTGAACAATTAAAATAAATTGTTTATTGATCTAATAAATTATTAAAATGTTATTATGATATTAATAATATTAGAATATGATATTGTAAGTAAATAAAAATATTAAGATTAAAACTTCATTAAAGTATTATTAAATGATTAATAATATTAGATTAAAATATTATTAAAAGATTAATAATATTAAATTAAAGTATTATTAAATGATTAAAATATTATTAAGTAAATAATAATATTTGAGATTAAATAAAATGTTATGAATGTTATAACATTAGTAAAGTAATAAAATATTATTAAATAATTAATAATATTAGTAAATAAATAAAATATTAATACGATTGGTAAATGACTAAAAGTATTATTAATTGATTAATGATACTAAAGCATAAGTAAGATATTATTAACGTAATAATATTAATGCATGCTTAAAATATAATTAAGAGAATTATTAATATTAGTAAAGTATTAAAATATTATTAAGATATCAATAATATTGGTAAGCAAATAAAAGTATTATTAGTGAACTAATAATACTAATAGGTGAATTGAATATTATCAAGATTAATAATATTAAGTGAATTAAAGGTAGTTGTTATCTAAAAAATATTGCAAGTATATATATATATATATATATATATATATATATATATATATATTGACTGATAATAAATTATTTAAGATAATTGTAAAGTGTTCAGGCAGAGTTTAATTAAACTTAGACTCGAAAAAAGTCCGACTAGACCGTCGGGATGTTAGAATTTTGTCGGGTTCAACTTCGACTTAAATATTCTGACTTGATGCTAAGTCTTATGTGTATTGTATACTGATAGGATTATGTGCTATGTGTTTAGGTTGTTCTATGTGTATATATATAATAGTATTATATTGTGATGATATTATTCTAATATTAGAAATCTATATTACTAATATTAGGTCTTCGGATAAAGCGTTATAAATTGCGTAGCGGTAATCAACGGTTCCGGCAAGTTTTACTTAACTCTACTAAGAGTTGTTTCATTCGGATATGCTTATGGTTAATCATTGTTGATTGCCATGTAGAATTGTACTCTGTACATATTGCATGTATAAGTCAGGTATGAAAGACTGATCACCTTCATTACCATTCGATTCAGATATATTTGTTCATGTTCAATACTTGTTCAGTCAAAAGTTTATTCCTGCTAGTTCACAATTATATTGTTGAATTATAGCCAGCTTATTATTCAGACTCTTTCAATCATGATATATTGTTAAATTATTGAACTTAAACTTGCTGGGCAATCTTATGCTCACCCTTGCTATATCATGATAAAACATTACAGATTAAGACGAATACGTCGGATACAAGGAAAGGTCAAAGACAGTTCCAGCTTTAGTATATTTATGCAGCTAAATTTGTATAAGTATTGTATATTAATATTATTGTAAGTTAAATAAGTTATGAATTGTGTATTAAGTTAAGGTTACTCGACCTTGGGGAATAGTGTGTAAAGTTTATTGTATAAACAATTTATGTTTATATCTTCCGCAAATAGTAATAGTGTTAGAATGATTGAACCGGATCCGCGGTGATTCGGGACCCGGATTCGGGGCTCTCACAGTTGGTATCAGAGCTGTTGGTTATGAACCTTAGGTAGGAATACCTGAGACCAATAACTGCAGTGATTAGGATAAGATCTAACTCATATAGAGTTAGTTGGTCGAAAAGATTCAAAGACTAATCTCTGCAAGTTATAAAGATACAAAGTTCCCTAACTCTGATAATAAAGTTAAACAGTAGTGATGAATAGATCGAGTCAAATAGACCAAAAGTTCAGGGATAGGAGATCGTAAAACAAAACGATCAAGACATAGAAATAAATCATAATATATACGTCGAGATCACCCCATGATCTGATAAGGTGATAGCAGGGAGAAGAATCAATCTGATGATTGAAAAGTTTACTGCAAGATCGTTGTGTGAATTGGTACAGATTCAGTAAAGGATTATGAATACGGATTAAAAAAAATTTGTATTGAGAAGGGAGTTAAGATTAGGTGGGGATTTCAATTGAGGACTCATGTCGTCAGCTGAGTTGTATGATTCCTTGTATGGGCTGGGAATTGTACTTGGTGTAAAAACCACTTAGTTTCTGGCACTGATAATCATTAAAATGTTTGTGTCGCGCTATTTGCTATATGCATGTTAAGAGGGTGATTCATTTCTCATGTGTATAACGGATAGATAGGTCATAGGTAGAGAATATAGGGTTAAGTACGAGTTCTTAAAACTCATACTTATGTGATATTCTTGAGGTATAGTTATACAAAATGTTTATGAACCCCTCAACGAATGGACGCCAAAGGTCTGACTAGGACAAGTTATTAAACTCATATGATTGTGGCAATTTATGAACTCATAAGTGTGGTTTGACGAACTGGGTATAGTTGTGTGTGAATGGAGTATTAAGGATAATAGGAGTAGATAGATTATTAAGAAAATTATTATTAGTGGAGACATAAGTTTTCCAAAACTCCTAGCTATGTTAGACTTCAAAATTTTGACATCAAGCTAAATACGCACTATGTTCTTTTGAAAAAAAATGTAGACTCGTAATCATTTTTGAAACGGTTTAAAGTATAGTCTATGCTACTTATTTCGGCTAGACGCAAATGATTTGAAATATCAAAAGTTATTTTATTTATCACTCATGTACCATGTAACCTGGTGCAGAGATCATAAAAAGGTGATGGAGTTGTAAATACAGGAATACTTAGTGTGAATTTGATCTAAAATCGTTATTCCACTATTGTATGATGTGTTATGACGAAGTCATACAATGACGGCATCCTCAAACGGAATGTTAATACAGTACGGCATCATGACCTCATTCTCGAAAATATTTTAAAAAAAAATAATTTGCCAACGGGGTTTGGCTACACCTAAATAATTCGATTGAATTGAATTATTGATATGAGTCTATGCTATTAGATTCAGCTAGACTAATGTTTAGGAAAACTCTAAGTGTTCATTGAAAGAAATTTTCCGAACCAAATTGTTTTGGTGCGGAATCCTATGATAAGACTGAGGTGAACTATGTTGTTTAGATAAATAATCCAATCTAGTAGCGTAAATATTCGCTAGACATGATTAATACGTTATGCATGACGTAAGAGTACGATAGGCTAATCACCTAAAGTACTAGCAACGGCAGTTTACCTTCTTTGTGATTGTAAACCTACCAAGTAATTTAAAGTTTTGCCGTATGAATACCGTTAAAACTATGTGTTCATTGTCTATATGACCCCTCAGTAATTTGAAAACTTTTACTCTTGTGAGTAGTGTATTGGGTAGCATGTGATGATGTGTGAATGGTGTAAGCTGTTTGGTGTAAGGTGTAAGGTGAATTTCGGGGACGAAATTCTTAGAAGAATGGGTGAATGTGACAACCCGAGAAAATTAGACAATTTACTAAAATCTAAAATGATTTATTTAAGGTCAAATAATAGACCTAAACAGAAAATAAGTGTATGCGTTTGATATTTTTGGGATGTAATTTTGAGGATTTCAAAATCATGTGTAGGCTTTTGGTGAATTATTCAGGATTAAGTGTATATGTGAATATATTCTGTGTATATGGTCATCTATGTGTTCAGAATGTGGTTAAGGGTTAAGGGTGGACCAGATAAATTTTATCAGTGTTAAACCATAATATTATATTCGAACGTCAACATTCAGTTAGAAAACTCTAATGACTGATAAGAAACCCTAAAACCGGTTCTGAAACCCTAATTTCAGTTTCGGGAATCTGAAACCCTAATTTAGAAATTGAAAACCCTAATCTGGGAATTTAAAGGATAATTATAATGCCTAAGTGATATTAATTATAATATTAAATAGGGTAAAGCTTAATTAATTAACAAACCCTAATTTTAGATTTTTAAACCCTAATTATTCCGTCAGAAAGCCTAATGTAAAATTGTGGACTTAATTGCTAAATTAGCAATTTAAATTGGGATAAATTAATCCTAATTAACAAGATTGAATTATGAATGGGAAAGTTTAATTTAATTCGAGAATTCTAATTATAATTTAGAAATATTAATTTTCTATTTTTGAAAACCCTAAGGGTTAATAACCGTGAATTTTAAGTCACTATATATGTATGTACATTATTTATATTTAAAACTTTGTGTTATATAGTGATGTAATATGTGACAACATATGTGAAGTGGTGCATGGATCAATAACATATATATTATAGTTATGGATATATACATTTATAGATTTCATTAAAACATGAAAGCTTCGTAACTTAATTATGCATTAGGTGAGACAATTAAATAACCCAAGGGTTATGGTAATAAGGAAAGGTTAGTATTTAATATGTATACTAACTTAAGTGGATAATCTTGTTATTTCAAGTGACTAATAATTTTAAACCTATTTCTTGTAAACCTAATTAGGTTATGAGCTAAAGTCACATGTATATTAATTAAATTCCATAAGATTGAGAATAGAAACCCTAAATAAACAATTTGGGTAACATGTATTAGAATTATTAAACTATGTTTATTACATAGCCCAAAACAATTAAAGGAAAAACCCATAAAAAATAAAATGCATGCCCACACTTAGCCTACTTGATTAAGGGTATTTTAGACCTTTGATTAATCTAATTTATGCATTGAAATAAAGGCAAAATGGATGAATTATTGGGCATGGAATAGCTGGCCATGTTAAGCCTTTTAAGGCAAAGAAATCAAGCTAATCAAGTTTCAAAAGTAGGAAGTCTTACACACAAGGACAAGTGTGTCAGGCCACCATTGGTGGAAAATCTAATTAGCATCCTTAATGGCATGATTAGGAAGGGATAAGGCTAACACTTTTGTCCAAGGGACAAAAAGAACATGGGGGATATTAGCATCCCATTTCATTTCACCAACATCTTGTTACATTTCATTTTATTTCCATTTCATTCTCCACCATTCCTCTTCTTCTATTTTCTCCCAAATCATCAAAACACCAAGAGAGAAAGTGAGAGAGGGATTCAGATCTTTGTGGGAAGAAGAGGAGGAAGTGTTTCATGCATCCCAAGTTCCTAACTTACTTAGGAAAGAAAAGGAGGGCATCCCACAAGACATGATAAGAAATCAAACTCTAGTTGTTTTTCTTTCACTAAATCTTGTATAACTCAAGTTTTACAACTTAGATTTGTGATCCGTCGAATGGGGGTGCTAGATATATGAGGCATCTAGTAAACCCAAGTGGTAGAACACAAATCTAGCAAGTATTGAAGTCATGGGGACTGTTTTCACCAAAACAATCAACATAGTATATTGAGGCTTTGGAACCCTAAAATAGCTACTGTTCCTATTTTTCTAGAGGTTGTTTCGGTTAGTTGCATGTCCTTTAAAAATTTGGGAAATATCACAGAGGTACCTTAAGAAGTTATCTACGTGTAGGAAAAAGAACGGACGTGTTTCGATTTATAGGTTGTATGTAATGGCTATTTCCGTAAAGGACTTCTAAATATTAACACTCGAATTTCTCACTGTGTATACACTGGAAAATTCCGAAATTTTTACAGTAGGTTTATATATGTTATGAGAGTATACCTGAAATTTTCATATTTTTCTGAGCAAAACTCGATTTATGAAAAATGAAGCAAGATCCGAGTGTTTTGGGCACTTTAAAAATAGTAAATCATTTTCTAAAATTCCAGAAAAATTTGGAGATCATTGTGGGTTCATATACTGTCCAAATCCAGAAAATGAGAATTTTTGGAATCAGTTTGCTATTTTTCCTAAAAATGATTAAGTTATGAATAAAAGAAAATAAATAGTTAAATGATATCTTAAATAAGAAAAATATGATTTTAGTGCTTGAATACTCCTAATATATAATGTTATGACTATTCTAGGGCATTTTGGCAACTTACAATAAGAAATATTATTTATGACCTTTTATGGATATTAAATAAGAGATTTAATAAAGGGTGAACAATTAAAATAAATTGTTTATTGATCTAATAAATTATTAAAATATTATTATGATATTAATAATATTACAATATGATATTGTAAGTAAATAAAAATATTAAGATTAAAACTTCATTAAAGTATTATTAAATGATTAATAATATTAGATTAAAATATTAATCTTAAATTAAAATATTATTAAATGATTAATAATATTAAATTAAAGTATTATTAAATGATTAAAATATTATTAAGTAAATAATAATATTTGAGATTAAATAAATAAAATGTTATGAATGTTATAACATTAGTAAACCAATAAAATATTATTAAATGATTAATAATATTAGTAAATAAATAAAATATTAATACGATTGGTAAATGATTAAAAGTATTATTAATTGATTAATGATACTAAAGCATAAGTAAGATATTATTAACGTAATAATATTAATGCATGATTAAAGTATAATTAAGAGAATTATTAATATTAGTAAAGTATTAAAATATTATTAAGATATTAATAATATTGGTAAGCAAATAAAAGTATTATTAGAGAACTAATAATATTAAGAGGTGAATTAAATATTATCAAGATTATTAATATTAAGTGAATTAAAGGTCGTTATCTGAAAATTATTGCAAGTCTATATATATATATATATATATATATATATATATATATATATATATATATATATATATATATATTGACTGATAATAAATTATTTAAGATAATTGTGAAGTGTTCAGGCAGAGTTTAATTAAACTTAGACTCGAGAAAAGTCCGACTAAACCGTCGGGATGTTAGAATTTTGTCGGGTTCAACTCCGACTTAAATAGTCTAACTTGATGTTAAGTCTTATGTGTATTGTAGATTGATAGGATTATGTGTTATGTGTTTAGGTTATTCTATGTGTATATATATAATAGTATTATATTGTGATGATATTATTCTAATATTGGAGATCTATATTACTAATATTAGGTCTTCGGATAAAGCGTTATAAATTGTGTAGCGGTAATCAACGGTTCAGGCAAGTTTTACTTAACTCTACTAGGAGTTGTTTCATTCGGATATGCTTATGGTTAACCATTGCTGATTGCTATGTAGAATTGTACTCTGTACATATTGCATGTATAAGTCAGGTATGAAAGGCTGATCACCTTCATTATCATTCGGTTCAGATATATTTGTTCATGTTCAATACTTGTTCAGTCAAAAGTTTGTTCCTACTAATTCACAATTATATTGTTGAATTATAGCCAGCTTATTATTCAGACTCTTTTAATCATGATATATTGTTAAATTATTGAACTTAAACTTGCTGGGCAATCTTATGCTCACCCTTGCTAAATCATGATAAAATATTGTAGATTAAGACGAATACGTCGGATACAAGGAAAGGTCAAAGACAGTTCCAGCTTTAGTATATATGTGCAGCTAAATTTGTATAAGTATTGTATATTAATTTTATTGTAAGTTAAATAAGTTATTAATTGTGTATTAAGTTAAGGTTACTCGACCTTGGGGAATAGTGTGTAAAGTTTATTGTATAAATAATTTATGTTTATATCTTCCGCAAATAGTAATAGTGTTAGAATGATTGAACCGGATCCGCGGTGATTCGGGACCCGGATTCGGGGCTCTCACAGTCCTGACTCCGTGGGATGACAAGAAACTTTCAGCTTAAAATCCTTATGAGCACTCTTATGGAGGTAAGACATCCGTACTATCTTCCGGTCCTTCTCCCCCAATTCTTTACAAAGTTCATCGGCCTCCTTCTTAAAATCCCTAGCCTTATTTATCATGAGCACCTTCTCATCATGCTCGGAATCAAAATCTGCTTCTGCAGACTTCTTTGCTACATAAAGAGCACTAATCTCTTCATTCTGATTCTGCAAAACTTTACTCAGTTGCACATTCCTGTCAAGCACTGCCAGATACAATACTCTCATTGCGTCTAGAGGTGATGACTCTTGTGTAGGTACCACCGTTGTAACCGATGTTACCTCTCTTTCTTCCTCCACATCGCTCATCATATTAAGATATGATGTTATATCCATCTCTCCCTCAGAGTAGTTCTCCTCAGAAAAGTACACCTCTGACTCTTACTCTGACTCCTCTGGAATCACTAATGGTACCTCCGCCACTGGCATGGGTACAGGCTCTACTCCGTTCACTAACTCTTCACTCACCACATGTATATCTCTATACATCAAGCTATTGATTGACATCCTACAATAACACATAACATGTTAATTAGTACATAACACACAATTGTATATGCACAAATCATATTTAATTTATTTAGGGTTAATTTACATCTTTTAAATCTTTCGGTACAGAGTTTCCTCAATACCTTATTAACTCATTCGACTCAAGTTTACTTCCTTCGGGCTTTTCCTTCCTTAATTAGGTTATTAGCCTAAGGTCCTTCCCCCCTTAAGTTTTATAACCTAATACTTTGATACGAACCTGTAATGCCCCCAAATCCGAGTATCTTCCAACCTGACAATTGGTGCTACACGGTACTCATAACTGTACATTCATTATACTGAAAAGACATCAAAATGTGTGTTCCAACGACATTCTTATTACATTAATAATAATAAATCTCGTTCCCAGGTTCTTAAACCATTACATTCTTTGTTCATCATAATATAATACATATACTTACTAGTCTATTACAAGATAAACTAATCATTCCTCTTCGCCTTGCCTTTATCTCTACTGGAAACCTCGGTTCGTTCGTCCTTAGCTGCATTCATATGGTTCAAGCAAGAGTGAGCATAATAAGCTCAGCAAGTACAACAATTTCATTTAAACAACATGCTTGAAACATAGGAATCGTATATCTTCAATAACTGGATAATAGTTACGAAGTACTATCGATAATTCAAAATACCATTTCTTTTCCTTCAAAACGTTCTGCAATGATAATATTCAGTAAAATATCAATTCTGGTCCAAGACCATGAGCATTTCATAATTTCTTTGAAAAGGACAACCCGGCACTAAGTCTGTAAGTCCGGCATAGCTTACGAGCACTTCTAGGTGATCAGCCTATAGTACTCTATGTTGATCCACACTACATCCATTAAATGTATGTACGTTTAAGTTTTGGGAACCTCGCGTGCCCATCGAATAATCGACGAAAAATACATTTTTTTATTCATACTCAAGCTTACTTTGAATCCATACCAAATACTTGGCGTAGGATAGCGTTAACAGTTCAATATTGAAAGACTTGTAAATAAATTAATCAATCTTTAAGATTAGTCTAGCCGAGTTAAAACTGGCATCGACTCTTTCTTTAAAACCATTCATGTATCTCATAACATGAATCATTGAAAACTTGGCTAACACGAAGGTTAGACAAGTGTTTAGAAAAACTTGCCTTCAGCGTCTGCTACAATAAATTTACTTTCTCTTTGAGTCCTTACAGTCTCTACAACACATAACCACATAACATACCACATTAGGTCATGAGTAAACAGACATGGTTCCTAATGAATCTTACCCTTCTTCTCAATCTAATCATATATTAGATTTATTATTATTGGTTCCAGCTTGCCGTCTTTCTTTTTCATCATTCTTACCAACTTCTTTCTCTTCGAAAATTATTTCATTAATACAACTCAGTTCGAGTTAATCATCCTTCCTCATGGCTTACTAACGTCCTTACATTATTAATCGAAACTTGATCGTCATTGGTGAAGTACCAACGTTGAATACCATTCATGGTTTACTTAATTACCCTTCAATTTCTTCGCTTAAATTATTCTTTCTTTCAACCTCTAGTGTATTGCTTAAGGTTATACATCCTAAATGATGTTACATTAAGTTGATTAAGAATTTAATTCAATCTTTATTCGCTTCTCCTTCACTTTACATTCAAAAACTTTCTCTTCTATTCACATTCTAGTGTTGGCGCTGCGACGCCAGCTTCGCCTCTCTATGCCGCGCTGCGGCGTGAGTTAGCAACTCTAAAACCCGGCCTTGGCGCTACAGCGCCATGTCTAGTACATTCGACCGCACTGCGGTGCCAACCAACAGTATGCTATGGTTTGGCCTCGTACTGTGGCGCCGGCCTTTCTTCTTTGAGTCGGGCCGTGGCGCGGACTCTATGCCACATAAAATTTTGACAAAATTTTGACTTTGTAAAATTCTCGAGCTCGTAACTTCTTCGTTATAAGTCCGAATTGGCTCATTCAAGAGCCTACAGTTCACAAATTACATACTCCACGTGTTCATGCAAGAATTTTATCTATTTGACTTCGTTATCAAAAAATTCACCTATTAGTTCATTTTTAACGAAAACGATAAACGTTCGTGAACGTTCAACGCTCGTTTCTTCATTCTAAGTCAAAATTTGGTCATTCTTGAGTCCGTAACTCTATAATGCCAAATAAGACTTGTCTCCATTGACAAATAATGTTTCCAAGCTCAATATCAAATTTTGACTTCCATTTCGAGATTTTCTCGAATTCGACGACTATCGTCTATTCGTGTGGACTCCGGCTTAACTTCGTTTCTTATGATTTCTTCATTGTTTCAAATGGATTCAATCCAGCATACTAACATCATAACATACATATTACATTAACTTATTTTCATGATAAGTTATTACTTGCTCTTCATGAGTTTATTACTTATAAAGTATAAACTACTTATGATTTCATTTCTCATGATTTCTTATGGCTTCAATCTTTTAACCATCATCCTTGCATCTTCTTATCATATCATCTTATTAAGGTAAACATATGAGAAGTTCATATAGGTTCCTCATGAGTTCATAACTAATTTAGGTTTGAATTACTTATTCATGACTTATACGGCTTAAGTCCATTGATTAATCATTCTTATCATTTCTTAGCATACATGTTCTACCACTACCCACTTCGCTAACAAATTAAGAGAAAGAGCATCATGGTTTAGGATTGCTTACCCTTGAATATCACTTGGTTAATCTTTGATCTTCTTCTTGCTTCTTGAAATATAAATTCTAACTTTCTAGCTTTTTCTCTCAAGTAAATAAGCACTTAAAATGTTGGATGAAATATAACAACCCACAAATGAGCTAGCTCTCCCTCTATTTATAGAAATCTCAAAGTGAGGGTAGTTTAGACATTAAATCAATCCCACCGCCTTACTATTCATTACTTCCTAATTAAGTTAACTTGATCACCACATATACTTGGCCATTAAGTTTGCTTGCTAATCACCTAGCTTATCCAGTACTTGCTCATCACAACTTTTACTTGCTCACCACAACATTTAGCCTTTAAGTTTCCTTTACTTGCTCATCGCAACACTTAGCCATTAAGTTACTTAACTTATCCTTTGCTTAACCCTTAAGTGTAAAGCCCCCCAAATCCAGCTACTTAAAACCCGAATTCAGTGCTTCACGATACCATTTATATGAGCGGAATAATAATAAAATAATAACAATAATATAAATATTAAACTTAATTTACATAATTATCAGAGTCTAGCTCCCAAGTACGTAACCTTTAATCATTCCTTACAATACATGATAATAAATATATAACATTGTCTTCATAATATTAAACTATTATATAAGATAACATTGAAATCATTCAGCAACCTTTCCCTTTCCCTTGTTCTTAACAGAGCCTTCAGGTTGTTCACACTTAGCTAAAAATATTTAAATTAAGCAAGGATGAGCATTTGAGTGCCCAGCAAGTAATAACAATTATATATATATATATAAGCTGAAAGAATTTAAATATTTTCTTTATACTACCCTTCTACAACAAATCAGCAGTTATGAAGTAATCTGAACCGATAATAATAACATAACAACCCTCTTTTAAATTTTTGAAACTACGCACTGACTATAAATAGGGTTAATGGGACATACTATGAATATTGTTTTCATTTTCAAAAAGGTTAAACAGAACTTCATCCGTAAACCGTCATAACTTACGGGCACGGGGGTGATCAGCCCGTTGTACCCTGTATTGATCAATACTATATGCAAGAATGATGTCATCGTTCACTCTGTCCACCTTGGGTGCATAAAAGTTTTCCCATGTAAGGGATGTTCATACTTGTCAGGGTTCCAAACTAAAGCAATTCGGTTGGATAATAATAAGGTTTTATCTTGTTCAACAATAATCTATAATTTAACATATATATATACTGGTAATTAACAAAGGTGTATCAACATGTGGTTAAATGCAATGATTATCCAAGTGGAAACACTTGTATAACCATTTATAGAAATTATCGAACAGAATATATATCTGAATTATCATATACTAACATGTTGATAATCAATGAGCGTATATAATATAGGGTTAATAATATGTACAGTAATAATATAATTCTGAAACATTCTTACTCATGTCCATTGCATAAAGAAAATGCAAAGGTAGGATACTTGCCTGATGCGCTGCTTACAATACGCAACTTAGTTTTATCTTTTATATCACGACCTATCATTAATCAGATCATTCGTTCGATTAGAACAATATACTATATCATATAGTACTACATTTCGCAGTCAGCACATAACCTAATCACATTATCACACATGTTCAACAATCATTGCATCACAAACAAACATTAATATAGTCAAAATATCTAAGTTCATATTAATTTCTGAAACATGTCGATATACCGATAGCTTTATCGGGTAATTATCGAGTCTAAGACTCTTTTTCAACGTTCAATATCCG